>JBBPCS010000238.1:5816885-5832843 GCA_037974645.1 Hollardia meadi
TACAATGTAGAAAATAATAAAAATAAAGAAAAAACATTGAATGAGAAGGTGTGTCCAAACTTTTGACTGGTACTGTATATTGAGGTTTTAAAAAATGCTAGGCTACATGTAGCATTGAAAGTTTTTAATTTGGGGACCAGTGCGAGACGCGTTAAGGGCCGGCGGTTTGCTGACCCGCTGGACTGAGGGAGAAAGTGAATCAAAGAACCTTTGACTCCGGCCTGCATGCTGATTGACACCTGTGTATGCCGCACCGGCCCGGTCGGATGTGCGTATCAATGCGACGGCCTGTGTGCATGAGTGTGTCTGACATACACTCCCCACACAGAGGGGGACCCTGTTCCAGCAGACACAGCCCAGGAAGCTTTGCTTGAGCCTGAAGAAGAAAGAGGCCTGTGTGTGTGTGTGTGTGTGTGTGTGTGTGTGTGTGTGTGTGTGTGTGTGTTTGTGTGTGTCCAGTCACAATAACACAGAAACACACAGATACAAAGAAATCCACACACCTTCCTCTGCAGGTGAAAAGTCGAGGACGCTTCCACCAGAAGAATTCAGCCTCTATTCATCCTTGTGATACATTCATGGGTCAGCTCGAGCAATAATTCACCAAAGCGTCTTTCACTTTCATTACACTGCCCACCCCCAGCACTCCAGCAGTATGACCTACCTCATCTCCTTACTTAAAGGGCACAAGATTTTTATTGTTGACTTCAAGAATAATGCCGACGTGGATCAGCTTCCACTTTCAACACGCCAATAAATGTAGGCCTACGTCTGTGTGCATTTGTGCATGTGTATTATGCAATGCTTTCTTTCTTGGCAGGTGGTATGATATGCAACATTCCCTGCAGGGATGAGGCCAGGTGTCAAAAGGAACTGCAGTTCAGATGGACTTTGCCACTTCAGAAAAGAAAGCCTCCCCTTTCTGTTTTCACTGAAAGCAGCAAAACACAAACAAACACCCACACTAAGCAATGGCTATAATTAGTCTATATTGCAGTGAATGAACAAGAGCATGAATAAACTGGTAAACTTGCCCCGGTCACCTCATAGAAGAATAGCAATCTGTACTGATGGTAAACAGTCCAAAGAGCTGATAACACCTGACAAACAAGAGGTCACACCCGTGCTGTATTTTCCATGATTTAGAGGATATGTTTAAATTTAACTTTTAGGATTTAACTTTTAACCTTTAGGAGAAAGAGGGAAGAATTATAGCTGATGTGATAAACCAAACTACATTAAGGTCACTGTGTGCCGGGTCGCCACAGACACTCACTCCCCAATGGGGAGATCCAGAAATATCACAGTCATTTCCTTTTCTCAAGATAAGGATATTATAAGTTAGACTGAATAAATTCTGCCTAGTCCGTCATGTCCAGTGAACACTCCTTGTCTATGAATAGTACATTTACCTCTGGACAAAAAAAGGGTGAATAACCTCTGGAGTTATATTTTCAGACATAAAACAATAAAAACCATTGTCATATTTCCAGCATTCATCATCCTCACACCACGCATTCAAGTCACTTGATACTGTCACTGACAATGTGTTACCTTGACACGACAAGAGGCAAGCCGATAGCCTTTTTTTCATATTTAAATAGAAATATCTTTAATTATAAGTATTTGTTAAAATGCATTTAAGCTTATATTGTAATAAATGTAACGTCTGGCGAAGCTTTTTTGTTCCAGCCATATGGTCTATGCTCTTCTTCTAAAAGAGACAAAGGGCTATCACTGTGACAGGTGTCAGAAAGCCACATAGATTTTGTGTCTATTTCTAAATATCTACTACAGATCTCCTGCGACATTGTAGAGAAACCACACTGTTACTACGCTACACCGCCTCGCCTTTTAGATTTACGATTTAATGAAGCAGGACATTCTCATTTACCTTCCAAAAAAAGGTAGAGATAAAAAGGTCGACAGTGTCCAGTAGGCCGACGTTATACATTTTTACTTCAATGATTTCTGGTTCATTTACCTGTTGCGGTAGAATTGCGGTGGTGAGCCGGTATCCAGGCTGGCAAATTAAGCCGCTGAAGAGGGAGGAACCGATCCAGCAGCCGGGGAGGGTGTGGAGTAGAAATGGGCGTCTCCGGAGAGTGAAGTCGTGAAATCACACAGACATGTAGGACTTCCGGCCACATTTTACAAAATAAAACCCCCGACGCTAATAATAATCCTAATTATTATTATTATTATTATTATTATTATTATTATTATTATTATTGTTATATATTCTTTAGATACTTTACCATAATCTAAGCCTATTGTTTTCCAGTGTGTTCCAGTAATGTGGTCAAAGTCATTATTTTAGTTTAAGTTACTCCTAATAGGTGTTTAAAAAAAAACAAAAAAACACTGGTAATTTCCAGGTAATAGCTGGAAAGGCAAGTGTTTTTTTATTCATCATTCTTTTTGTAAGTTTATTAATTGCCGTTTTTTTTTAAAATTTTATCTTTCTTTGAAGTTTTTGTAAAATACAATGTCTCAACTTCCTACTTCCCCTGTGCAGACTTGTGTATGTGTGTGTATATCAGAGTAATTGCATTTGAATGAATGTGATTGTCTCAGTGTATGCATTACACCTTTTATTTTGCTGTATTTTTTAAAGCAAATTTTAAATAATGTAAAAGTAATTCTTCATCCTCAGCAGTTAGTTGTATATACAGTATTACATTAACATGCAACAGATTCATTCAGTTTTGGTACAGCAGAAACACTAGACTAAATGTGCTGTAAAGTCTGACTTGACTATACTGTCACACAGAAAGGTTGCATAAATGGCCAGTTGCCTTGTTTGGATCTAAACAATTGCATTAGAAGGACCACTTTATTTATTCACTTAGATGTAGACATTTATTTTGAAGGAACGACTCCTTGACCTTCGACCTATGGCTGTTTATTGGTGTTTTGACAGGCAATGACAGTTCAAAGCTAAATTACTGAGATAACTTCATGCACACGAATTACTGAGATGCAAATATGTACTTAAAGGGCTAAAGTTAAAGTTGTACATTATTTACAATTAAAGCCTATTTGGGGTTCAACCATGTAATTCTATTGAGTCAACTTTGCATCATTTCCTTTTCTCCTTCCTGGCCGATGTGATGAGTGAATTCCACTGAGATGCAGTTATCTGCAGTTAATTGCATCTCCTTGGTTTGCGAGCTTTAAAGAGTCTGTATGGTCTTTGCTGCCCCCCAAAAGGAAACAAGAAAGCTACTGGTGTTAAGCAGCAGGATAGAAAGTGTTAAATGGTCATCAAGCAGTGATGAGTCAAAACAAAAGATCAGTGAAATTTATCTTCACCACACAAGGAACATAATCGTAAGCCAAGTGTCAAGCTTATCTTTTGGTTGATCTTTGTCCAGGCGCAGGTTCACAACTATTTTCTTGCAGAAAGGGTAATTGTTCATGATTTCCTCCTCTGTCTTTGAGGAGGTAGAGGATGGATTCTTCGCAGACTTTTGTGCTGTGCAATTTGCATCATCAGAGACTGTGTAAGTCATGGTATGTTGACGAGGATAATTCACGTGACCATGGTCGGTTCATTCCTGATGAAGCTTAAGATTTTGGTCTCGATAGCATTTGGGGTGATATGTAGTTTTGTCATAAAGTAGGTTATTGTATGCACGTCATGTCAGGGAGTTCAAAAAGCATTTTCTTTCGGAGAAAGGTACTACAATATAGCGATATACGATATATCAAAATTATAACTATTAATTATTAACTGTGATTATTTATCCATGTTGAAAACAGTTACTGTGGTTGTCATTATCATGATTGTTTGCAGCCAACTGGCAATCCCATAACGCCTAGAGTCGAGTTTGTGTTGTTGACTGAGAGCCCTCAATAAGACAATACAATATCGCCCACTACTGGATATGTGATGAACTGCACGTTGAGCTTCTGTGTTTTGATTACCCACTATGAAACATTAGCCTCTTCCGTTTTATAATGGTGAAAGTATTGCAAGAGTAGTTTACTCAGTAACGCATTACTCTACAGAGACAGCAGTATAGTAAAGTAACTCATTACTTTTAAAAGAAGAAGAAGAATTATTCATCTGCATAGGTTGACAGCAGACAGGCAGTTTACTCTTCAGGCCATATTCCTACTAATAATTACTATTCCAGCCTGTTCTGTCAGCTTAATCAGAGCCATTTTCCCTTCCTGGAATATCATGGATTTGAGTGTATCTGTGATGATTTTTAAGTGTTACATGCAATGTTTTCCATCATATACTGTATATAATTACTCTAATTTTCCATGAGGTAGTTAATATATAGGCCTATAGCATATTAGCTGTTTATTAATGATGATTAATCATTGAATAGTGTATACTCAGCAAATAGTGTATTATAGTTAAGGTAATATATCTCCAGTCTCTATTTTATTTTATTTATTACATATAGTTTTATTGTGTTTGACTTAGTCTATTTAGTAATTATATATAACTTTGCCTATAATTGCATTTTTCCCCCCCACCTTTATCATTGTTTTTGTATTTGATTTATGTCAAGTGGCTGCTGGGTAAAACTGACTAAATAAATACTATGGAAATACAGAACAGAGTTAAGAGAATTACATTAGTGTTATTGTTAGTCACAACCAGTTAGATCTTGTAGTCCTTTTTAGAGCAATTCGTCAAAAGCAAAGCTACGTTCAAGCAACAATTTGACATGAAACCATTTCTCTGCTGCCTGTTTTTTCTTTTAAGCAAGGTCGAATTGTTCAAACACAAGGTAAGGCATTTATAACTGATTGGTGTTCTTCCTTTCAGGAGTAAATATTATAAAAGAAACCAAAGTGAGATGGTTACGACAGTTTATTTCAGAAAAAAACCCCCATCAAGTCACTTAAATACATTGATTTTTTAGCCAATTACATCATAAGGAAACTTTTATATTCTGTCATATCGTTCAGAAAACAAAACAAAATCCAACAAATTAGGTTTTGCACTAGTGCCAGCATTAGATGCCAATGATTATGACCTGTAATATTCTTGCAAGCAGAGCCGTTAAGGCCTTAAAGATGGGAGTCCTTCAAAAACAAGGAGGGCAAATTCAAAGTAGAAATTCTAACATTTTCAGAGGAGAAACTACACAACTAAACAGAAATCAGGAGTCCAGTTTTCCTCTGGGTTCAATAAAGAAGCTTGGCATTCCCAGTTAAATGTTGACATTTTAACCTTTTAATACACAATTCATGCAAATTATTTTACGAGTTATGTTTATATTTTCATGGATGGGTGGGAAAAAAACAACAAAAACTTCCTGTTGGTGCAACAGGCTCTATTTTTCTTCATTCTATATCAGCAGTCTACAGTATTATGCTAGTTGGGGTGTCTTCAGAAGGCTCTGAAAAGCTGGTTCGGCAAGTATCCCAGATGGAGGAAGGAACTTTGGGCTTCTCTCTCGAGGCTCGCCAGCTCCTGGACCGTCGGGGCCAGAACATCTACGTGACCCTTGTAGTTGCCACCTAGGAACGAGCAACAGCACTTTCATCACTTGGTACATTTAAACATGTTTGAGATGGACTGCTCTTGTTATCGATGAAGCCGTCACTGTTTATACCTACTGTCTTTACCTTATGTTTATTTAAATTTGCATGTGGTGATCCATTGACACCCACTTTGTGGGTGGAATGATTTCAATGTTTTCATTAATCAATGTATGTGGTTTGTCTTTGTTTTAATTTGTATTTTTTGTTTCGCGATTGTGATACATGTTGGGAGCCCCTTGAAAACAAGATGGTACATTTCAAGGGGTTTATCCCAATAAAGAAATTTGAACAAACCTGTTTGATGGTCAACATAAAAGCGTTGAATATAATGGTAGATATTTCACTTTACATATTGGTTACTATTCCTAAAGCCAATGCAACTAAGTGTGATTAGAATTATACAACATGCTTGTGCACGGTCATCAGTCACTCTTTAACACATACCTCCCACTGCCCTGCGCTGACCGTAGGTGACCTTTCCGTCAAAGTCATCCACAGGCACTTTGATGTCTGGCTCACACTGGGTGATGGTGCACTTGAGATGCTCCTCAATTTCCGACAGGAGCTGTGACCAGAGGAAAGGGAAAAGGGATGCAACAAGAATTTAGAGTTCATGATGGGTAGCGTGGAATCATGTCATGTCAGTGTCGAGTTTGTGTCTACGCCTCAGTTCACCTCTTTCTCGTTGTACCAGATGGTGCACCCTCCATCCTCCTTCAGTCGGGTGTTGTAGCAGCCTCTGCCTCGGTTCGGGCAAACGTGGTACCACACCTGCACGTGCAGAAAGATTTTTTTTTTTTTTTTTTAACTTGCATCCGTTTTCAAAGATATGCACAATTAAACATCACTGTATTTCAACCGTCCACCCTACCTTCTCCTTCTCCATAGCAACCAAGGAGATGGCCAGTCCCATTCTGCAAGTTAAAAGGAACGGATTTCAACTTTATGGGCAGTAAGTCAACGTGGTCATTTATTGTCTCTCAGTTGAATCATATTGTGATGAGACATTTTAAGGTATATTTTGTGAAAGATTCACGTTGCAGTGAAGCTCAATTTTTATAAATGACCGAATGAACGTCTGCTTTACCTCTCGGCTCTTCCGACTCTGCCAATGCGATGGACGTAGTTCTGCTTCTCATCTGGCAGGGTGACATTAATCACTGGAGAGGGAGAAAAAAAACCCCAGTTGTGATAACTGATGGCAGAGAGTGGATCAGCACGTACAAAACACAGCAATGTATTCTTTTGTGATGAGCACTGTTTATGTATTTGGAATGTACACCGATTAGCCATTACATAAAAACCACTGACAGGTGAAGTGAGTAACACTGATCATATTGTTACATTGGCAACGGTCAAGAGATGTGATATTAGGGAGCAAGTGTATCGTCAGCTTTTGAGGTTGATGTGTTGGAAGCAGGAAAAATGGGAAAGCAGAAGGATCAGAGTGACTTTGACAAGGGCTAAATTGTGATGGCTTAGACGACTGGGTCAGAGCATTTCCTAAACAGCAGCTGTTTTGGGGTGTTCTCCATATGCAGTGGTTAATTGTAGCAGTAAGTTAGTTCCTCAATCCAATCGAGCATCTGTGGGATGTGCTGGAACAACAGGTCCAATCCATGGAGGCCCCACGTTGCAACTTTCAGGGCTTAAAAATTATTTTTGTGGCGTATTTGTGGCACGCGGGGGGAACTACGCAATATCAAGCAGGTGGTTTTAATGTTGCGGCTGATCGGTTAAGTTTGATGTTGGAAATCGAAGATCTTCACCGTAAGGAACTCCGTGGATGTCAATTCCTCTGGCAGCTACGTCTGTGCAGACCAAGAGCCTCACTTCTTTTTTCTGAGAACACAAGAAGATCTTCAAACACCGACAGGGTGGTTGTTCTTGAAAAGGGCAGCATTAAATTTGTTGTCCTTTTTTTTTTTACCTTGAAGCGCTCCAAGTTATTTTTCCTCTCGTTGGGCTTGCGGTCACCATGGAGACAAACACAGGACAACTGGTGGCCTTTACTGTCCGGACCTAAAGAAAAGAGACCAATAGTGAAGGAGGATTCTGAATTTATCTCATTATCCAACAGATTATGTCATCATTCTTTTATATGTATGCGTGTGTGTGTGTGCATGCAATGGGACGTTCCCTCTTTTAAAACTTCCATCCGGCGATGCCTGAAAAGTAAAATCTCAGTGGTACCGATTCCCCCTACCTCCTCCTTGCTGGATGAAATACTGTTCCATGTTGTCACAGTCAATCTTGGTGCGACAGAAGATTATGGCCTGGTCCATCTTGTGCTCTCTGATGGCCCTCACTGCGTACTCGCCCTTCAGCACCTTAATGGCTTCGGACCACATCTCTAAAAAGGCACACATACATATTTTCGTTTCAGAGTACTTAGTCATGACTATTCAGAAAAATGACAATACAACATGTGTGTTGTTGTTTATGTGATGTTCATTGATAGATGTTTATTTAAAGGCTACATTTGACATACTAGACTAGAGGGATAATAACAACTGCTCTCTCATCTGTTCTTACCTGCAGAATTGGCTCCTGGTCTGGTGTTATCTTTGGCATGGACTTCATCCGTCTATCCAAAACAAAACAGATCAAAGGAGAAAGACTTTTTTAATACGTTACTCTAACGGCTATAATGTTATTATAAATTCTGCCATTATCACGATAATTGATCGGTCCGATATATATATCGTGCATCCCTACTTAAAAGACGTGTCGAATCCTTCACAATGCTTCAATAGCAAAGCAAATATCTGTTGCATTTTTCCGACCATGAAGCGTGTCCTCGGCCTAACATGAGGGACTCACCCGGATGCGATTCTTGCCCAGACGCTCCCAGAGGCGATCGCTCTTAGGATTGACAGGTACGACCACATGGTGGACAGTCTCTGGGACAGAGTCCTCCCCCTTCAGGTCTACCCAAGTGGGAAAGTGCATGATACGCTCGGACAACTTCTTCACGTCAAACGAGTGCAGAGTGGCTGAACAAACAATCACCTGGAAAAGAAGATATCAGCAAATTCACTTTAACTAATACCACCAAATCACCTTCAGCTGTGTGAACAGTGTGTAGTCACAAAGATGGACAAGTACTGGAGTTACATGATGCAGTGAAAAAACATGGACATAACTCCAATAGTTCCCATCTTCTACTTAATCTCTTATTTACCGCTATTTTCCTGGTGTCTTTTCATTGTACTTGACTTCATGCCATTATTAGCTAGCTTCTCACCACAAATGACACATTCTGGTCGAGACCAGTCCTGTCTTTCGATAAAATCAAAGTTTTAAGATAGCTCTCGAGATCTTGCCGTTTCTGTTTGGATAGTGATGAGTCAACAGCAGTTTCACATTTGTCAACCATGTTGTTTCCTTCATAACATACTGATCCCCTTCAGGAAAAATGAGGATAATCGAGGTAGCCTCAATCCAATTCCATCTGTACCTCATGTATAAACACACAATGTTTTCAGAAAATGCACCGCCACTGCTCAGACTAAAATGTTTATTGTCACATGAACAATTCATCTAAGGTGTTACCTGCAATCTCTTGCCATCAGAGGTGACCTGAGGGATTTGATTGTGGATCCTGTTGATGAAGTCTGTATAGCCTGCAGACAGGAGGCCATCCTGAGGGGCAAAGAGAACACAGACAAACGGGCAAGTGACTGCTCTGTAAATCAAAACCATCAAAAAGAAAAAGAAAACATTTTGTACTTGTTGAGAGAAAAATCAATGCTTCTTAAGAAACCTGTAGTAGAAGTTATTAAAAAATACTCTCCATGTGTTGTACATACACATTCATCCAGGACTAGAAAGCGGACTTGGGACAGACTGAGTTTCCCAGTAGATATGAGATCGTCCAGTCTGCCGGGTGTTCCCACAATGATGTCAATCTAATGATAAGGCGACACAAAAAAGGAGAGTAGAGGACAGGCAGGGGATCAAGGAAGAAGGAGACAAATGGCAACAAAAAAAAATCTGTCTTAGTTTAAAACAATTTCAACTTTGTTTAACAATAAACATAATTAAAGGTTTGTTTGGAGACAGGATATGTCACATACCCCCTGTTCAAGTGCAGTCAGCTGCTCTTTGGCAGCCACACCACCAATCACCAGCAGCTCCCTGTAACAGATTGACAAATGTACTCCACTGTATGTACAACATTTATAATTCAACACTGACTCCATCTGCTGGTATAAAACAGGAATTACAAGTCACAGTATCTGGGTTTATCACATGTATTTTCTGCCTAAGTCATAGTTTTACCTAATTTCTGCCAACCAATGTTGACAAGCTTCGTGCAGTCATACCTGAGTTTTGGGTTTTCCACATATTTCTTGAATTGCTTGACATTGTTGAGGGTTTGTTCAGCCAATTCTTTAGATGGCTCAATGATCAGAGCTTTGGGTCCATTGGATGATGTTTTCACCTGACTCACTTTGGCACTGCCTGCACAAACACAAAGCAGTGACAGCTTTTCAACACGGGGATAAAGACATTTTCTTGGTGTTGATGTATTCGTAGGCGTGTCAACAATGGTAAAAATGTAGCTCTTGTACCTCGTTTCAAAAATGTTTAGCAAAATAAGGCTTTTATTGTGAAAGAAAGTAAACCATCATCTAAGATAAACATCAAATTATCCCTGGTTCTATAAAAGTGTGATGTTCACAATCACATTTGAATGTTTCCGTCTCCTTTCAGTACATTTTCTTGCTGCACCTGAAACAAGGTTGCACCGACACACCTGTCTGAGAAGATTTGACTGCGTGACCCTCCGGCGCCTGGTCCAGGGCAACAAACCCACTCTTAGGTGCATGTTTAAAGTCTTCTCCCCCAAAGTTGAACTTCAGCTCTGCATTCTGTTACACAGGTAGGGAGAAGGGAAATTGTATGGCGTAAATGTGGCACCTGTTGGTTTGTTTTCTACCTTTATATTGATATTATATGATACCTTGAGCACACAGGATGCAAAGAAGGGCTGATTCTTCATGTGTTGAGGGATCTCAAAAGCCAAACCCAGGTCGTTACCTAGAAGAAGAAAACGGAGAGAAACAGACAAGAGACATGAGTAACTTTGGTATTTACCATCAACACCAGACATCCACAATAACCATCACAAACAAAACATAATAAACATGACCACAATAATAAAAATCAACTACTGAGACGGCACCATTTTTTGAGAAGGAGATTTGGCCCTTGTCTTGATCCAGGTAGCATCCAATAGTGTCATGCATGGTAAACTCCTGCAAACGGGGAAGACAACAAAGATGAAAAATGTTTTTAAATGATCTTCACAGTTATTTACACATAAATAACATGCTTGTTAATCAGGTGTTACCTCTCCATAGCTGTCAAACTGCTTGTTATTGGATTTCTTCCCAGTTCCACCAAAACCAAAACCATACTTATCAGTTCCTGGAAAGGGAAAAAAAAAAAAGGATTGAATTACTGTTCTACTGAGAGAGTTTATCTTGGGCTATTGTGTGTTCTGCAGCATGAAGATTGTGAATAGTAGAAGACCATACCCAAGTCCAGGGCTGCCTGACTGGTGGACCAGCCAATGCGACACAGACCCTGGTCGTGGCAGGTTACCTCATAGTAGTACTTCCCTGGACACAGAAAGACATGTAACAGTTACAAAGAAATACAAGATCTACTACTTTTTGTCTATCAAAGATGGTGAGCTGTGAAATGCACATCTGTTGTCTCAAAATCATAGTCTTGTTTTAAATCTCGAGCAATATGAAAATACACACCTTTGGTGACGCCTTTTGTAGTGCGACAGCCATGCCACTCTTTAAACTCCCTGCTCTGGCAGCACAATCCATCTGGACCGATTGCTGTGCGGGTAAAAACAAAACGTGACAATTAGACCGTCCTCCAGACTGCGCTGGGATGTGACATTACATGCTTATTTTTCTCCTCTTACCAAAGGCCGTACTGCGGTCATAAGGATTCATCTGCCAACTGTTGAAAACTGAGAAAGAAAGACAGGTTAAACATCCGCAGAGCACAGACCACTGCTTTAATAATTTGTATTGTAACGGATCCTCAATTAAGATACGGGCCTGACTGGGTTTATTGGACCAGTGAGGCCTGTGCAATGATGTGAACACATTTTAGTTGGCATATCAAACACACAAAGTGAAACCAAATAAGTATAAAAATGGTCTCACTAGGTCCTCCAGACTTGATGGAGGCTCTGCCCTTCTTGCCCTCCTGCTGATCCTTCAGGGTCTCATACACAATCTGAATCACTGGGATACTGAAGGCCTGAAGATGACAAGTATTACAATTTAGTTTTTTTGAATTTGCTGGTTGAATGCTACTACTTAAAAAATACTTGCAAAGGTAAAGTTGTATTTTAAAATTGTGTGGCTGTCAGGTACTTACACCGGTTTTGCCGCTACCAGTTTCTGCCGCCTAAAAAAAATAAATAAATTAAAATGAGATGTAAAACTTGCATTGTGCAAATTTTGTGTGAAAGAGACAAGGAGGTAGGCTAGACTCACCATAAGCACATCTCCTCCACCAAGAATGAGGGGAATAGACTCCGCCTGGATGTCAGTTGGTAGCCTGAAATCCAATGAGTCCAATCAGTTCAGTGTCAACTACTGACACTAACAAGCAACAACAATATGGACGGATACCACAACATAGTCATGATTTAGCTTAATGTGGATGAGCAAGCAGTCCAGACCGAGTTTGTGTGGAATGACTTACAGCCAGTCTAGCTCTTCCACAGCCTGGGCGATTTCAGGCATAACCCCCATCTCTGTTGACCAAAAAAAAACATATTTAATGATTCAGTACGTGTGTGTGTGGCTTTTAAAACTCGTTTGCTGTTGACGTAAAACACGAATTCGACGTCAACACAATGAAGTTCATAATAAAAATGCGTACCAGAAAACGCTGCCATTTCTTCTGCTACGAGTGCAAACCAACCGGATGTAACGTGTTCAGGATTTTCTGCTCGGTGCAACTCGTTTAGCAGGCTGGTCTTATTTAATGGTTCCGGCTGTTAAAATAGTTCTTAAAATACGGTAATTATTTACAACACAAATTGCTTGTGGCGATAGCGATAAAAACACACATTTTCTGTGATTAGAATATCATAGCATTCAAAGTTACAGCATTAAACTGTTTTTAAAGAGCTGTTTGCTACAGTTTCCAAACGCGTTTCCATAGCATATTTTGTCCCGTGCTTAGCGCCGTAGACATTTGACAGCTGTTTTAAGTAAACATGGCTGAAGAAAGTCTGATCGAAGGCGAAGATGAAAACATTTTATACGATTTACTTGTCATTACTGAATGGCCGCCAGAGACGGATACTCAGGTTAGTCAGACTTCTATTTATGCTCGCTTTCAGTTTAGTGTTTGGGTCTTTTGTTGAACATTTATTTGTAAAAAAAAAAAAAATGCTACCGGCGGAAAGTCAACACTAATCAGTTGCATGGGGTCCACCGCTCAAAGCCACGTAGCAGAAACATACCGCTACATTGCTAGCTAAACCCGCACTTTCTAATATCGCATGTAGTGTAGTTTAATTTATTTTAAAAATTATAATCACTTGTGCAAAAGGCTAAGTTCCATTTATGAGACAACATGCATATCTTGCTCCATTTAGCTAGCTAGCTAGCCCCATTGTTTTTTTGTTTGTTTGTTTGTTTTTTACCTTAGCAGTAGGAGGAAAGCGTACCCATGGCACTTTCATTTGAAGTTCAATGTTAAAAAAACAAAACAATGTGATGACTCCGACACAACTTAGTTCGGTGGCAGAAAGAAGTGAAAGAAAAGCTCATATGTCACTTTCTAACATTTGCAGTTGCGAGGCAACAAGGAGCACAACACCTCACTTATTGCAAAGGCAGTGACAGGTACGTTGTTTTTTGTTGGCCAAATTGTGATACTATGCATGCCGAAAAGAGGGCAACTTACCTACTATACTATATAACTATACTACTACAACACTTTAACTTTTATGTATGTTTTGATGGAGTTTTCTTCCACCAGAATAGTCGGCCAGCAATACTTTAAAGGTGTTTGTTTTCTCATGTTCAAGACTTGTTCAAGACAGGTAGCAAATAGTCACAGAACCGCTTAAAGAAAAGTTCAGTGCAGGAATAACAGGGGTAGAGTCTTAAACAGAAAAAAAGGATGTATACTAATAGAAATTCTATCACAGGCAGCTCAGTATGCAATACATCAAAATACGTAATCATACCTGTATATGCAATCCGGTTTGGCAAGATCACGTCAGCATGACTATTTTGACACCAGGATGTTTGTACATCCAAGAAAACAGACTTTTGAGAAATCCTACAGCAGCAGGTGCCAGAATAATTGACGACCAGTCATTGGCCCCTGGAAGACATTGTGTATCGTTAGACAGCCTTTGCCTGGAGAGATGGATTTTCAAGGCCTTCGTATATGTGATTGAGCAAGACACTAAGTCCCCACCAGCTTCAATACAATGCTCCTACATTAAATTTAGTTTCTGATCCTAATTTTGAATGGGACGAGATTTGTTTTATATTGAGATCGATAAAAATGTGACATCACATGTTACCATTATCATACTTACTAACTGTAATACCGTACATTTCTTACAGGGCCATTCCGATTAATCTTGCACTACTTGTGGTACAGGTAAGTTCATCATCATTATGCTGACAGATAAAGGCTGTGTGTCTTAACTGATTAGCCAATATTTCACTAGTGTAATGGAAAGACATGCCACATTAAGCTGTGATTCATGGTGCTTATTATATATAAGTATGACTTCTAGAACAGATGTGTGCAGCTTAATACATTTTGACACACGCACACTTCTCATTATAAACACAGTTACTGTATCAATGCAGATTATTTAAGGACCAGTATTAATCTTCTACAAGGCAACTTCAAAAAATATCTGAATCTTAAGGATTGAAAGTCCTTCCTGTCTTGGTGACATTCTTTTATGGTTTGATGGTTAACAACCAGTGTGTTTTCATGTAGTTCTTGGATATAGCTCTGAATCACACTAAATGTACTATGACAGCAGCACAAACACTGAACTACCTAACAAAGCAATAGATCCAGCACTTTTCACTTGAATGATCAGACGTTGCCTTGTTCAGTTCAATTAGAGACACAATTTATAGTTCAGCCATTTTAATGTAAATAAGCATTTTCATTTAGATTTAACCTGGAATTTAGATATTTATAAATAACAACAGACACCTGTAACTAGTAACTTTAATACAAATCCTAAAAAGCTAAAATAGATTTTGAAAAAATGTGCTTGGGGAGTCACAGATTAGTCATGTTATGCTGTATGACATATTACATTGAGTATTCACATTGTAGCTGAGATTTAAATGTCTCGATTTTCTTTTTTACTTAACTTAGATTAAAAAGAAAGTTTCTATGTTTCTATTTGCAACAGATGTGAGTAGGACGACACTTTGACAGACACCTTATTTGGCTTGTTTATCTGTACTCCCTGAAATCTACTGCACAAAGGTCTCACAGACACTATGCTGTATTCAAGTTGTGTATTTCTGAAGGTTTATTCCAAGTAGTGTGAATCTGAAAATACTTAGCTTAGCACAGTATCTGTTGTAACATGTGGATAGATGGATTTTGTAATGCTCTAGAATCAAGGTCTGCTTATCCTCCCAGCAGGTGGATAGCTAGCACCACCAATAACCTCATTAAACATTTAAGAACTCCTGTGGTCATGTTTGCCTCTTAGCCCTCCTCTTCATGTGGATGAGAAAAGAATCAGGAATTTTATAACTAAACCAAAAGAGCAGGCAGACATGCCACATGCAGTGATATTTTTGTTGGTTGCAGGGGGTAGAACAGAAGCTTCGGGCAATTTTGTTGGAGCTCTAAAACCAGAATAGTGCAAAAATATAAAATTATTTCTCACCAACAAATTGAAACAGTCCAATAAAGCCAGATAAGGCAGTATGCAAACTCTCCACTACTTGGAAACCTGGAAAATGCAGTTTGCCATATTGATGAGCTGAGAATATCTCAGCTTTCTGTGGAAATTATTCCTCAAACCAAAAATGTGCTCGTCTGATCCACATTTATTTGACAGTTCATTCAGTGTGATACATAATGTATAATAATTGTATATACTTTTGTTTAATTAAAATTTTAATTAAATAGATATTTTTTTCATTTAATTTTTAATGAATTGAAATTTTCATGTAATTGAATTCTCTTTTTATTAAATCTAATTTCAGATTCGAATTGGAAATTTTAATTTTTAATTTCAAACTTTTATTTAATTGTATTTATATTTAAAAATCGTAACCCTTTTAGATCACATCTATGGTCACATGGTTTAACAATATATGGGGGGGGGGGGGGGGGGGGGGGGGGGGGGGGGGGGGGGGGGGGGGGGGGGGGGGGGGGGGGGGGGGGGGGG
>JBBPCS010000238.1:5839086-5851867 GCA_037974645.1 Hollardia meadi
CACACACACACACACACACACACACACACACACACACACACACACACACACACACACACACACACACACACTAAGTATTGTCATCTATTCTCTGTGTCTGTTAGAAGCAGAAGAGAGGTTTCATCAGGATCCCCAGCTTCAGACTCTTTCCCAGACATGGAGATGAAAAGGTAACACAGCCCTTTTTCTTTCATTTTCAATTCAATTGAAATGAAAAGCTTTATGGGAAGGATCTCTGGCAAACATCCTGTTGATTTAAAAAAAAAAAAAAAAAAGATTGCATGTTTGTCATTTGTCATGTCCAGGACGGCGTATTCCGCATGAGTCTAAGCCCCGATGGCACCCTGCTGGCTCTCATCCACTTCTCTGGCCGTCTGTCTCTCTGGGATGTCCCCTCTCTCAAACAGAGGGCCACATGGAGCCAAGACCAGCAGGTACGCGTCTAAGGTGCTGGTGTTTCTATGTATGCATGCATGATTTTGCTTATGCTGAATCCACCTGTGTGCCGTGCAGTTACTGTATGTGTGCTGGTAACATGTTGAATGACTGTATTAATGTAATCTCTCTCTGGCCTGAGTGTGGAGTTAGAGACTGTGTGTGTGTGCGTGTCTGTGTGTGTTTGTGTGCTCCCATTAGACTCTAAGTGAGGTGGCTTCGGGAGAACTTATATTTGCAGAATGTTTTGACGATTTATGCGGTGTCTGTGTGCATGTTCTGCTTCGTCGCTGGTGTGAGCTTGCACAGCTTCAGTGTGTGTGCGTGCAGTAAGTGCAAATAGGGTTAGCAGATTAATTTCTACACCCCCTCCCTTCTTCTTCTTTTTTTCCTGCCTTCCTCTTTGGTCCCTCCATCCGTTGGTCCTCCCTGCAGCCAGGATTTGAGGAGATCAACCCAGAGTGGAAGACATCTCTGGAGAGAAGGAAGAAAATAAAAGGTAGTTTGGCCTGAAGGGCTAAAGAGAGCCGACTTTGTTGCTGACACAGCAGTGCATGCTGGATACAATTTACTGATCTTTGACATGTCTTATTCACTGAATTATACAGTTATTTAGATGTACAACCATATGTGCCAAGGCTAGCAAAGATTTCTCTTCTGCAGTGCGCATGCTTGTGAGTGTGTGTGCCTTTTTTTTGACAGTTTTGGTCCATAGTGATGACAGACACTGTGTGAGTCCTCATCTTAAGCGTGACAAGTGATAGATACTGTATGCCCACTTGTGTAAATCTGTTCAAAAGCATATTCAAAAAAGTTAATGGGGATAAGAGTATATGATCCTGAAAGGTTGGACTAATAAGTGCACAGTTGAATTACACATCTCTGTCTGTGTTGCTACCCCCTCATACATTTGTAAAACTGCCCTCATGCCTGTCCCATTACCTGTTCCAGAGAAGGAGCAGTACTACCCGTTGGTGGACGTGAGCTGGTGGAGTGACAACGTGTTGATTCTGGCCCGCTGCTCCGGCTCCGTCACCGTCTCATCCGTTAGGACACTGCGCAACCTGCTGGGGAAATCCTGTGAGTGGTTCGAGCCCTCGCCTCGAGTCACCGCAGCTCACAATGGGGGCTTCCTCAGCCTGGAGGTAAATGTCAAGATCGTAGTGTGCATGTGGTGTTAAGTAAGCAGATAGAAGGAGGTTTGTCAGTTGTAGAATGGCGTGTGAGACTCAATGCGAGCATCTTTTGGCGCTAGTCATGCATTATAGATGTTGGCCTTCAGGGCTTCAAAGGAATATTATAGACTAGAGAACAATTGTTTTTCGTCCTTTCATCCATTTTCTAAATGGCTTGTTTAGTCCAGCACAGGGCCTGCACCTGAGCAGGAAAAAGAATGGACAGGTCATGAGTCTTTTATGGGGAAGTCAATTCTTTAGTTTTATTTATTAACGATTTAAAACAAAAAGCGCTTTTTAGTACAACGTTAGTCCGCTTTACAGTAAAATCAATCTTGGTTTTGCAGCACAAATGTTGTGCATTGATTTGTGATGGATCCTTTGAACGTATCCCTGCTGCTTTATCCCCCAACAAAGACCCTGATATCTCATCACCCTTTTATTTCAGTCATTGCTCCTTTTCTCTATATATATATATTTTTTTTTTTTAACTCTGATTGCACAGAGAGAGAGAGAGAGAGAGAGAGACAGGCAAAGAGTGGGATTTCTTTACCAGCCAGCTGCCAACTTTTTGGAAAGATTTCATCAGCCTGCTTCAACATGGAGTGGGGGATGGGTGCCTGTGTAGCTGCATCGACAACTGGTGTGCAATGAAAGTCGTGTTGAAATTACCTTGAAAGCAGGGCTGCGTGTGAGGATGGGGCTTGTACTGCATGCACACCTCCACACATGTGGAATAATACAACCTTGTGTGCTTGTGATGATGGGCACATATGCATTTTCCTGTGTGTGATGAGTCGGGGCAGCACTATGGAAACTGCTCAGCTCCTCATTGATTAAGGTGCTTAACATTTTAACAGGGGCTAAATGATTCATATACCCTGGCAGGGAGCCCCTCTGCTAGCATTTTTTTTTTCTTGTGAGGTAAAACCCAGAGAGGCATCTTTATAAAATATGAGGACTTGCTGCAGCCTGCGAATGAAAAATGGGCAAATAATATTTTCCCCAACTGGCGCAGTCATGAAACTAGAGAACAGGTTCAAGCAAATTGAAGAAAGTAAGTTTAGATTTTCTATCGAGCAGCTTGACCTTGCTGCTGTTTTGTGTTTTACACAGCCTGCTGATCTGGCATGAGAGCCGTAGTGTTTACTAGCTTTAAGCACAGGTATATTGTATGTGTAAACTGTGTTGCATTGCATCTCATGCTTCATTATTCATTCGAAACTTCCTGCTGGCAAAGACGTGTCCGTACTCGGCATCAGAAAGTCATTCTGGGCAAAGGCTGTAAATCTGACAGCCTCAGTCAATGGGAATGCCCCCCCCCCCATTCCCAATTCTTCCGTTTTGTAGCCCTCACTTTACAATTGGAGCCAGAAAGATTTTTATGTAAAAAGGCAACTGCGGCTTATAATGAGTTTCAAGCCATATGTTAATCTAAAGCCAGTATAATTAAAAATTTATGTTTTAGCACCTTTTTTATGTTCATCAATTCTCTTGTGTACCTTTGTTTTTTTCACTTCCATCTCAATTTTTGCTGTCTCTCAGTTTACCTCCATCCCATTCGTAATGCTATATTTTGTATTATCCACAGTGTGAGGTAAAGCTGGCTCAGAAGCGTGGGCGCCTGGAGAGCAGCATGAGCGGCGGGGCCAGTGAGGATGAGGAGGGTGATGATGGCGGAGACTCTGACTCAGACGAAGAATCCTCTGCCAAAGCCCGCTACTTTGGCTACATCAAGCAGGGCCTGTATTATGTGACGGAGATGGAACGGTTCGCCCCGCCACGCAAACGTTCCCGCGGCGTAATCAAGAACTATCGTCTCGTCAGCCTGAGGTCAACAACGCCAGAGGAGCTGTACCAGAGGAAGGTAGGATCCTGACACGGCTTTTCAATGACTGGAATATACGTGTTCGAGTTCAAGTGTTGATACTTATCCTAAAGCACTAAACCTGTGCATCTTGTTTAGAAACGCTCCTCTTGGCTTTGCTTCTTCATGGCAGGGTCAGAACTCAGTTTATTAAGAGGGATGCAGATAACTTTGAACTTTCTCCCAAGCTTGAATCTACAGTATGGTGTCACACACGTCGTTGAAAGACCCAACTTTGATCAGATAAAGGGAGAATAATGAGACCCCTGTATGGCTGCGGTTTAACACTGTCCATTCTGTTGCACATATTTCTGTAAAAATAACCACCTAACCATTCTGAGGACCACCATGATTCAGAGACTCTAGAAAATGGTTAGCACTGCAAAGCTCTGGAAAAAAATTTAGGTTGTTTTTAGCTGAACTACAGGCACAGCTTTTAGGGACGGCGGTTGTTCAGTGTGTCTACTACTTTGATTCAGCCTAAAATGTCCAAACAACAATTACTGTAGATGAATTGCCGTGATGTTTTGTACAGACATTCATGGCCACCAGAGGATGAATCCTAATGACTTTGGTAATCCCCCAATGTTTCCTCTAGGGTCATGAGTTTTGGCACCTGCATTCATGCTCCCTATAGGCTGAATTTTAATCACCTTTATGATCCATTAACTTTCAACTATAACCATGATCAGGCCAAAGCTTAGTCCAGTACTTTTGTGAATGACCAAATTCATGGAAAGCTAACAACAATCCCACCAACTTTGTGCTTTGTGCCAATTAGCAAATTGTAGCATGCTAACATTCTGTGCCTAACGTCGCATTCCAGTCACCTCGGAACTCTTCATAAAGATATTTGCCTGTTGTTTAATTAAGAATTTGCATTAGGCTAGTAAATGGTATATTTTGATATGTTTCCAAGTATAAAAGTGCTGTAAAATAAAATGTATATACAGTATCTGTAATGACATCTGTTACCTCATGAGACTGCACTGTTGGGAGCTCACTCGTGTCTCCACTTGCCAAAGAAACATCAGTTTGTCATGGTCAGCCATGTTTTTTTGTTTTTTTTTCAATAAGGAGATTCCAACCTCTGACTTTGACAGGAAAGCAGCAGTATAAGAAGCCTAGCATTACTCTTTGAGCTTTGAATGAATAACCAGTTGGTTGGTTACTGAGGTGCACAGTTACTTTGTGGAGAAGCCACATCACAGTGTTCATTTTTTTTAATAACATTAACATAATTGTTGTGACCTGTCCTCACCTCACAGGCACATTTTTATTTGACAGTTCAACTCGCTGTTGCAGTTTGCTAAATCCAATATGAGTCCTCTGAAGGAGGTAGCATATCTATAATAGGGGAAGAATGAAGAGTCACATTTCTAATCCTATTTACTTATTTATTGCGACACACACAACAAAACTCTAATGTGCTTGAGAGAGAAAATCTTTTTATCAGTGTTCATGCTGGAATGCCTTCATGTGTGCATTTGAATGTTCTTTTCACTCAGCAATTTAAACAACTCCAGAGCTGATGTGCAGCTCTCTGCCTCACAGAGTGTTATAAATTCATTTTGGCAGAGAGACTGATATTACCTATTTAATATTTCAAAGATACTTCATTCCTAATTATAACACCCCTTTTGTAAGGCCTCTATTTTACATAAACTGATACATGAGTCGGTGCCTCACTGTAATGCCAGTAATAATTTTTAAGAGCAGTTGTCAGCTTTCTTCAATAGTTGATATCACATTTACCGTGAAACTCTTCATTTCTTTTTGTTCTTTAATTTAGCAGCAACTGAATCCGTTTGGTCACTGACTGAATTATAACAGGCTGATCTGCAAAATTGGTTTCTGACTAAATAAATCCTGTGCCAGCTCAGTGAAGTGCTATTGTTTTGTTGGATCAGCTCCAGAGTGCTGTTGAGGAGAAATGAAAACCAAGCAAGATGTTCAGCCTGCTTTATAGCTATTTCTCTGTCCCAGGGGTTTCTCTGAAATGCTAATTGCTGCAATAGAAATATGGCTGTTGTTGCTACTTGCTACAAATTGCAGCAAAGACAACAACATGCTCTATCATAAAGCACAGCTCCGGCTCTCAGTGGTCCTAAATTTGAGCCTGGTTCATCCTTCATTTTTATGACCCATCATCTACTTCCTTCTTCATCATTGTCATCATCATTAGATGCCATTAGTCATCACCATCAATCCTAACAGTGGAGAGGTACAAAGTGATATATCATTATTATCTCTTTGTAACACTTGGTACCTGCGGCACTTCCCCAGCTGCTGTTGCTGTGCTGCTGAAATAGTTTTTTTTCTTTTTCTTTTCACATGTACCACATGTAGGCATGCGAGTGAGGACAATACAACAATACAGACACTGTATTGTCTTAATGTGTACGCATTTTGGTGTACAAGTATGCATGCATCTCCTTTATATTGCTTGTGTTAAATTTGTACAGTTTGACATTTCCACACCACACACTCACTGAAACGCAGAAATCAGAGCGGCCCGATCTTCCCTCAGAGATTCAGCTCATGTGAGGTTTACAGTCCAGTCGACTGTGAATAGATCAAGTAATTCAGGGTTATTTCCTCAAGTCAGTCTCTTCACATGTTCAGAAGTCTGGCGATGCATTTGGTAGCGTAACACTGCCTGCGTGAGTAGCACACTGGCAGGGCTGCTAACAGTGTTATTATCTGAATCCAGAGAGAGAAGGAAGCAGTTTTTGATGTCCTCCTACATGAGGTTTAACTGTGTGGGGTTCTTATTGCCCTCGAGGAACTGCAGTCTGGCTAATGTGTTGCTTTGTACTCCTACACACAGAAGGAGATGGATACGCAGTGTGTCAGTCAGCGCGCATGCACTCATGTGCTTTCACACACATTGAGTGGGCCTGCATAAACTGAGGTGTCATGCTGTTAGATCAAATCATTTTGTGAGACCTGGTATGACACAAAACCTCTTTTAGCATCATTATCCGTTGACATCCAAGCCAGGCAAATTTAATTATAACGTGTACTGCTACTACCAGATATATGGTAACATAACTAAAGCCATGCTAGCGGCTCTATCAGGCACAAGTATTTGAGCTAAATGCTAGAATTAGCATGGCATTCTAACATACTCACAATGATAATGCTAACATGTGAAGGTTAGACCTGCTCTCCTCAAAAATAATGTGTTAAGCAGAAGTTATGTTTAATTGTTCACTACTTTGTTTTGTGACCCAGTACCTGCAAAACCACGGTACCGAAAAAGTGGCAAACTCTAGCGTGTTCACATGTTAAACTAAGATGGCGAACATGGCAACCATACCTACTAAAAATCTGCATGCTAGCTAGCATCATCATTGTAAGCATGTACAGCTACTAGCGTGGCTGCACCATTATAGGATTTGATTTATTTTAGTGAGCTAGTACTGACGCTGTGTGTGATATTCAGTCCCAATGTCTGGCTCATGATTCCCCCTTTGGGTTTTAACCCAATTCTTACTTTGATTTTCTTTCGTCAAATATCCCCAAATATTTCATCCCCCTTCAGCCATTATCCTTATCCTGCTGTAGCAGACCCGATCCGCACTTAGTCACGTTGCACATTGTTTCACAATGACTTTGAGTATACAGAGTGCGTACTCAGGATTTCGGAAGTGCCATAGCTTGTGCACAGGTTTATTCAAAGCCTTGGCATCTTTGTCCTTCAGTGTGATGGAAAATTGGGCTGGGGACTTTCGCCTAGATATTTTCCTAGAAATACCATGTTGTTTGAGTTTGTTTAGTGCATTTCATTCATTTAATTCTGTTTATGAATACACTGAATGAATATTGAATCAGTATATAAAAGAAACACATCAGAGAATATGAAATTAATTTAACTGTTCTGTTCTGTTTTTATTTTTATTTTTTACCCAACCTACATTTTACATCAAATTGTGTGTGGGATATTTGTTTATGCTTTTCTTAATTCGAGTTGTGTCTGCTCAATTCCTGGACAATCTGTCATCAAACCAATTGGCTGTTATTTCGCAAACACTTGTCTGAACCACTTCTAAATAAATGTTATATACTCATCTTTTATGATTGCATATTTTTGATTTATAGCTGTTTGCTCCACATGTAAAGAGAGCATACGTATAACAGTATATATTGATCATATCCTTGAAAACCTAATGGGTTTTTTTTAAAATTGTGTGTTATGTTTGTTTATCCCACAGATTGACAATGAAGAATATGGTGAAGCCTTGTCTCTTGCCCACGCGTATAATCTGGATTCTGACCTTGTCTACCAGAGACAGTGGAGGAAGAGCACCGTCAGCATCGCCTCAATACAAGATTATCTGGTAAGAGATAGAAGAAATAAGAGCAATAGATGTGAGGAAATGAGTAAAGGAGGAGGAGGGATGACTAAGAAGAGAGAGAGAGATGAAGAACTGTATCAGTTTTGGTGTTTATCCCACTATATTAGATGTCAGTGTATGTGTGTGGGTGAGTAGGGGTACAGCACACTTGAAGTGCAGCACAACCCCCTTACTCTATTTCACGCATCATTTTTACCAATTTGTAGCACATTTTCACACTCTTCCCTCCTAATTCTGTATCTTATTTTATCCCATCATTTCTTCTAAACTCATTCCCTTTCCCTCCATTCCCTACATCACACCAAGAGCAAGATCTGCAAGCGCTCATGGGTGCTGCACGAGTGTGTCGAGCGTGTCCCGGAGAATGTTGACGCGGCCAAGGAGCTGCTGCAGTACGGCCTGAAGGGAACCGACCTCGAGGCCCTTATAGCCATAGGAAATAGGGAAGACGGGGGCAGGTAGGGCATACACAAATACATAAGCACACGCCAAATCAATCCTTGGACATATACATATTCTAGAAATAACAATTGATTTTTGTAAGCTTCTCCATCAACCTGAGTCTCATTCTGCATTCACTTTTAAGCTACAGTATGTGTCATTTCCTTGCCACATCCCAGGTTTATCATGCCAGGTGATGTTGACCTTGATGACCTGCCCTACGAAGACTTTCTGTCAGATGACGTGGAGCTGGAGATGAATACTGAGAAGGAGAGCAGGAAGAGACGAGAGCTGTTGGCAAAAGTCGACTTCAGCAGGTACAGAGACAGTCAGACTGTTAGTTATTCAGCTGAGTTATTCAGTCTGACACCGGATGAAGCCGAAAGTCAAAGCAGGCAGAAATGCTGCCAATTTTTCTGAATGCACAGACTCCAGAGCATTTATTTGAACAAAATCACCAAGGCTTTCTAGTGGTTACTGAGATCATCCTTCAGCTGGAGGGCCCAAGCTTGGTTGGCAAGCATCTGCTTTGCTGAAATGTGCATGTGACCAAAGCTGGTATTTCACACATAAAATCTTTTTACAGTATGGCGCTTTTTGTAGTCATGCTAGCGGCATGGCTTTAGGAGATGGCAACCTTGTTCCGCTAGTCAGTCAGATTATCGGTCAGCCAGTCGTTCGAACAGCCCACCACATTGGTACATATTGAAATATATCAACAACTATTGGATGGATGATCATGAAATTTTATACAGATATTCATGGTTCCCAGCAAAGTCTGCTGCCTTTCACAGTCCCCTGACTTTTCCTCCAGCAGCACAATGAGGTTGACATTTGTGGTTCAGAGCGAAATATCTTGCCAGCTAAGGTATGGATTGCTATGAAATATTGAAGGTCTCTAGTGGATGAATTGTAATGAGTTTGGTGATCCCAAGACTTGTACTCGGTTACAACCAGCAGGTATTGTTTCAGAGTGAAATGTCTGGACAACTATGGGATAAATTGCCATGAAATTTGTTACAGACCGTTTCCAGGAAGATGATTTGTAATATTTTGGGTCCTATGACCTTTCATCTAGAGTTATCATCAGGTCAATTTTTCTATTTGCTCAATACTATGATCAAATACCTGGAACACCACCAGCCTCAGCTGTACTATGTGCTAATAAGCAAATGCTAGCATATTAACACACTAAACTAAAATGGTGATAAACATTATAGCTGCTAAACATCAGCATGCTAGCAATGTTATTGGGAGCAAACTGATGTCACCATTGAACTCAAAGGACCGCTGTGCTAATGAACAGCCTCACAGAGCCACTGCATGGCATAGGTGTAGACTCTTTGTCTTGGTACTAAATTATCAGGAGCCGTTTGCACAATTTTTCACTGCACCACCAGAATTCACAAGCTTCCAAGTCTAAGTAGCAGTTGCTAGGCGGGTGGTTAAAATCCTGACGCTGACCTGTGTGAGTCGCCTTGTTGGCAGGTCGTTGCCTGCTGTTTAGAGAGCTTTAGTGATGGCATTACAATGTCAACTGTAATGATGTGTGTAGTGACTGCACTTTCCTCTAGTGTTTGATTTGTTGAATATGAAAAAAGGAGATTTTTACGGTTTTTAAGGTTTAGACAAGGAAACCACGAGGCAATGGGGGAGAAGGCTGCCAAATGTTACACTGATTGTTTGATTAGGTTGCACACGGGAGAGAGGATCATAAAAGCAGGGATATTAATAAGTATGAGGGAGAGAAAATTGATGGAAATTAGTGGGTAATCTGCTGGAGGTAATTTATGCCTTTGTTTTTCGAGTGCCCAGGGGAAGACTAATGAAAGACCCTTTAGTGATCACTAATCACCTCTCATACACACACATGCACGCACGCACGCACACACACCCATGCATGCAAATACACCTACCCATGCATCATAAAACACTCTTAAGCTTAACATGAGTTCATACACGTATTACACACATCTGTTAAAAATTTTGTGGAAGTACGTAGTCATATACTTAATGGAAGGATGTACATTTAAAATGCATATCCATACCATGTTTTTACAAGCAAGCATGTTGAGTACAGGTATTTCAAGCTTCAGTTGCTAGATTGTGCTGTCTGTATTGTTCTTCTCACCTCAGATACTTAACCAGCAAGTCTGAGTTAGAATGAGGAAGAGCGGAAACGGTGTAATAATGAGCTCCTGTAAAGGAGTATAGTATTTTTTTCCTTTTGTCTGTTTGATTTTATTTCTGTTGTAAAATAAAACTGCTCCCTTTCAGTCGATTCACTCAGTACAACACATACAGTGTATAGTATGGGATATCATGCCCTCCATGAGCTTCGTTTTTCCGAATGAGTGCCAAGCCTCAACAGGCGAAGAACAAGTCTTCTGTTCGCCCCTGTCCTCAGGAGTGCGGCTTCTCTTTGCATAAGGACCGGCACAAAGAGCATCTTCCATCTGTCTGGGTATTCTCCATGCCAGGAGGCTGACAGAGCCCGAAGCCTGTGCCTTTTTTCGCCAGCTATGGTGCTCGACCCTGGAGAGGCGAGTCACGTTTGTGGCGAAAGTGCTGGGAAAGACTACTGTCGCACTGCATGACCCCGTCCTCTCTGATTCGGAGGACCCAGCTTGGTCTGAGTGGCGAGGAGGAGATTTTGGTTGACGTACCTGCTGGTAACTGGGCTAGACTCATGGAGCTTGTTGAGGGGCTAGCCAAGCTCGAGCCAGAGCCTAGAGCGCTAGCCAGCTGCAGCTTGGGCTGGCCGCTCACCATGATGACAATGACGTGCTGGTTTTTTGGATGATGTTCAGGATGGGCAGAGGGATGGCATCTGCGGTGTTGACACAGAGAAACCTGTGGCTCAGTCTCTCCGACATTCCAGATAGATACAGGGCAATTTATTTGGATGAACCAGTGTCTGCTATGGGTTTGTTTGCGCAATCACTCTACGGCATTCAGGCAGAATTTGAGTTAAGGAAGAAGCAAACAGAAGCTTTGCACAGCATCATTGCCAGGCGTGATGCGAAGCCTAAGCCACCCGTTAGAGTTCGTAAGCTTGCAGTACTACCGCCTCGTTCTATGAGGTCAGTGCCATCTGCGAGTTTGGGCTCCCACAGCTATCGAACAGAGGGATGACTCTGGTGACGGATGTATATATATGTGGGCGGGGCTGCACACACTTCACCACAGGTGACCCGCCTTAAAGGCATGGATAGAGATGTCTTCAGCCAGGCCATGCGAGGGCGTGATTGTACCTCGTTCCTCTCCTTCAGGGAACTGAAGTTACAGTCATAACAATGAGCCTGGTTGCAAACCTGTAGTCCATGGTAGATAGAGAAAAGATAAGAAATAGATATAAGGGAGAAAAACATTTAACTTATATACTTTAAGTATAATAAAAACCCATTACATTAAATCGTCATTGAATTGATTTCTTTAAATATCCATATTACTTCTTTCTTTATCTCCGAGTCAGACTTATACATATGTCCCCAAAATGTGTTTATATATTTATATACATGTGTGCGTTTGGGTGCAGTGAAGCCCCTCACTAATGGATCTAACCATGTTGCATTGAGGCCTGCGGCCAAAGCCTGAGACGGATAATAATTCTCTTAATTTCTTTTTAACTACACCACCATTACAGAAATGGCTTGATATCGATCACAGCTGCTCTGTGTGTGTGTGTGTTTGTGTGTGCTGTTTGTGTGTAGATAAGGACACTAACAACTGAATGTCACACTGAGTGCATCTTTTGTCCCTCCACATGTTTTGAAGTTGTCCGTGCGTGTGTTATTTATTTGTATGTGCTTTAAAGACGTGATCGACCCCAAAATTTTTTCGACCACCACTCAGTACAGGAAAATAAAGTTTGATTATTCTTCGCTCTTGGCTTAAATAAGAGAAAGTATCACTTTTGGATGTCTCCGTGAAAGATCTATTGACAGTTCTTGTTCAGTAGGAGAGAATCTCATTTTCAGTTATCAGTTAAACACAATCAATTTGCGCTATCTTGTGTAAGATACTACAAGATGTTCATATTCCTCTCAGCAAACCCGGGACCCAATAAAAGAACGGATGTTAATTTACTTCTCCAGCTTTGCTTCTAGCACATTTCTCTTGTTGCTACCAGCTTTACTCCTACAGGCAATGTGTGAAATGTAACATCACATAAAATACAGACTTCCTCAGGACTTGTTTTTTTTTTTTTTTTTTCTTAACTTACATGCAACTGTTCAATGTGGTTTGTCTTGCCTGTTTTAAAACTGTTGTTTTGTTTGCATACAGACAGTTTTGTCTTCAGCCTCTTTCTCATCAGTCTTTGTATGCATAATAAAATATAAATATATATATATAAAATAATATAATAATAATAACTGCTGCTCTGACTCCCTGCATACAACTACAAGATGGACAATACTGCTGTTGTATTGTGTGTGTGTGTGTGTGTGTGTGTGTGTGTGTGTGTGTGTGTGTGTGTGTGTGTGTGTGTGTGTGTGTGT
>JBBPCS010000238.1:5885107-5897229 GCA_037974645.1 Hollardia meadi
CCCCCCCCCCCCCCCCCCCCCCACACACACACACACACTGCCATTGGCTGCATGTTGGACCAGTCTATAATCAGTTGTTTTTTACACTGCCTGCACAGGTGAAATAGTAATAAGTCACTGTCTCACCATCCCACTTACAATTTGCCCGATTTAGCTGACACAGGGAGCAGGAGTGTGTGTATATATGTGTGGACGCGCGCGCACACAGACACACGCACACACACAGAAAACACACCCAGTCTCACACAGTGTCACTTTATCTGTTTTCCTCTCTCACTCTCTCTCTCTGTGTCTCACAACCAGAAATACTGTCTGCTTTTAAGTCAGGGTTATCTATTCGGTGTGTCTGTGTGTTTACCCCTCTGGTAATTCCTGTCCCGATGGTATCAGTAGCTTTAGAGAGGCGTGTAATCAGCTCATTCTGAGGTGTAGCTCATTGAGACCTGGGGGGTAGGAGAGGTGGGGAGAGGAAAACGAGAAAAGGAGGAGGGTGGGCACTCTGCTTAAGAGAGCTGTTATAGCTCTTTAAACGGGTGCGTCTCTCCGCCCCTGCTCACACATGCACACACCGAACCTCCAGCTACATGTGTCAGGTGTTAGTTAGTGTGTGTTTTGTTCTACAGTATATGTCTCTCTCCCTTTGCCCCTGCTTCTGTATCTCTCCCATTGTCCATGCTCTACTTTTCTCTGTCTCTTCCATTTTGTCTCAGGCTCTTATCACCAACACAGGCTTTTGTTCTCCTTGGGTCTGAGACTACAAAGTGATTCTGTCTCTCTGCTCTCTCTCACTGTTTCTTCAGAGTGAGTGAGCGAGTTAGAGAGTGATTAACTGAGGGAGTCTGTGTGTTTACAGTGTTTAGTGTTCATCTGGTGATAAGAAGACGTTTTAATCATAATAGTGTGTGTGTGTGTGAGTGTGAGTGTGTGTGTGCGTGCGTGCGTGCGTGCGTGTGCATCCTTGTGTTTGCCTGTTGTGGCCTCGAGGCCAGAAGTTAGAAAAAAGGTCATCCCTGTACCTAAATCTCTGTCTCAACTCCATATCCCACCAGCCTCAGGGAGAATGAAAAGAAATGGGCTGTGTCCCAATTTCATATTGCATACTAACTCTAGGAAGTTTTTGGTTTTATGTATCAAAACTGATAAAAACAGGAAAAATGTCAACTCAAGTATACTTAAATGAGTCGGTATGCATACTAAAAATGCTTGATTTTTCAGGCATGTCTTGAGTCTGTTGATTCACACTATTGTCCCACAATGCAATACACAGAGAAAATGGAAGAGAAATTCACAGCTGCAGATCATTAAATTCATTGTGTAAGGGGTTTGACACAGCCTGTGGAAATGTTTGGATGACTGTAAAACAGCTCTCTTTGTGAGGGTTAATCATGCATTCATGCAATGTCGGCAGAATGGAAAATACAGGAAAACCTGTAGTTATTCTATTATTGTAGTCGGGTTTGAAATAGCCTAAATTAGATTCTTTTGTACCTATATGTATTTGGAGTGGTTTATTAACAATTACGCTAATCGACCACAGTACATATGAGTGTATTGGGTTTGGATTTTATTTAGTTTTTAGTTTTTGTAGCCATTTTTTTAACCAGTTTGTCAACAGTTCTGTGGCTCTCTCTAACAAGTGTACGATTTGGAATTACTACTAGAAGGCTGATGTGAATAGCAGCTCATTATTACGGCGTGAAAGATATGACGTGGACATAACAGTTGAACATTTTCATTATCAATTAATCTATATTGTCTCTTAATTTAGTATTTTCTCAATTAATCAATTAATGTTTGCAAATCCAAAGTTTCTCAGAACCCAAAGTGATGACTTCAGTTAAGACTAAGAAGTGTCATTTCTGCTTGGAAAATTACTCAGACAATTCGCAAAATGTTTGCACATTTATTTTATTCGATTGACTAATTGATTAGTTGACCGATCGTGTCAGCTCTACCGTTCACATGCGAGCTAAGTAGGTCTTTCAGCCACAGATCTGGAAAAAGCTTGTGAATGGAGCTTTAGTTGGGGTTATTTTGTCAGATTCCTATTCTAAAGGTCAAGAATTAACTGCTGTGCTTCAGCAATGTATATTATACTTTGCCCTGGCGAACCTTTAATCAGACACCGCTCATTCACAGTTGGCTTGATTGGTCGGTCAGATCAGTGGTGCAGACAGACAGTTGAAACCAGCTTAACACAGATAATTTTGGATTCTTATATTCAACCTCCTCTGTCTGTCTCTGCAGTCAATATGCATAGACTAATTTGGCATTCAGGGGATTCAACTAGTTTAAAGTGCACTTAGATCGGACTCATCTGGAGAGCACTTATAAAAAGTGGGCATGTACTTACTCTTGAATAATGAATGCTGTCTGTGCAAGAAACCAATACATGCACGCATATGCACGCACACACCATTTGTACACAATTTATACAAACACACACAGACAGGCACACAATAGCCCGGTGAGAAGATGGACAGAATCTCAGAACTCAGGAAGGATTTTTAATGATGCTTCTTGACTTTGTCTTCCTCCTTCTCATCTCGTCGTCCTCTATTTTTACCTCCCCTCTCTTTTGTCTGACCCACCGAGAGGTGTATTCTGACAGGCACTGTCGTCTGTATTCAACAAACGTGGGATGAGACTCATCCAAGAGGGGAGGTTGCTTGTTAATCCTCAGTGCTTTAGTTAAAGTCTTTTCTTCCCCCCTCTCTCTTTCTCCATCCCTCCATCCTTCTCCAGTTTTGCTGCAGCTGGCCAACGATGCATTTCCCAGGGACATGATGCTGGCTCTGTCCTACTTACTGGCCCTGCCTCAGGTAGATGGACTCACACACACACACACACACACACACACACACACACACACACACACGCGCGCGCGCGCACACACACACACACACACAGAGCTTTATTTTAGACACACTTGCAGAATCCAGTAATTTAAGTGTGTGTATAACAATGTAACAATGGTTGTATTTAAGTGATATTCTGGCAAATGAATTCATATCCTCCATTGGTCCCTTAAGTTTCTAGATGAGCTATTGTGTCAGTCAGTGTGCATCATCAGTGTGTCAAATCAAAGTTGCACTTAAAAGGCACCAGAGTTGCTGAATGACCTGCAACAGTAGCAGGTCATCAGAAGCATGACACTCTGATGTCCCATTCATCAAGCAAAACACATCGTAGCTCAAGTGGTTTCTCCCTCAACTCAATTAACAGTCACACATTTTTATAAACATACCCACCTCACAACATGTGGCTCCTGTTTGCTGTCAGAGGAACAGTCAGTATCCTTGATTAATAAGAAAACAAAATATAAGACAAATAAACCTACTGGCGACTGCAGTAGATTGTGTTCAAGTGGAGGTAGTAAAATCCCTCACGAGTCTTAACACTTGCTGTGTATCTCCAGTGAAACATTAAACTGCTGGGCAGGATATTACATAGATATTTCCTGGAGAGCTTGTTAACCCCACTCGGATTAGAAGTCTGACGTTACTGACAATCTGAGTGTGAGTTCTGCATGGGTAGACACAATGACCCCTTTTTTCTATTGAATAGTGAACTTGTCATTTTGATTTTGAATTTATTTGTGACATAAACTGAAATGTGTTAGGCCATGAGAGATGTTTTTCTTTCAGTGAATTAAGTATTGTAATCAAGGGAGTGGAGGGTTTTTTTTCCCCATCCCACCATCAGCTTACTTTCTTATATCTTTCCATTTATATATCCAGGTACTGGATGCCAACAAGTGTTTTGAGAAACAGTGTCACTCTGCCTTGTCGCTCCAGCTGGCAGCCTACTACTACTCCCTGCAGATCTACTCCCATCTTACTCCTTGCTTCAAGAACAAGAACCACACTCTCTACCAGGTTAGCATGAATTATTATTATTATGTGTTTTGGTGGTTGAGTGAATGGAGATATTGTGTATTATGCTGAGGTGGGTGGTGTCAGAGTCTCCTTGCTCCTCCATCCCACACTGAAATAGACATGACTGACGCTTGATTAAAATGATGAATTATTATTACTTAATTTGAATTTTAAATCAGAACTGATTGGCAAATAACACTAAGAGCAAGGCAATACTAGGGTATTATCAGCAAGGATGTTATTCAGTTAATGGATGATCTAGTACCAATCAGGAAAACCAAATTTCTGAGTTTATAAAGTGATTATGTGGTATTCAAATTTTGATGTTATTCAGAGCAGGTAGAAAACGGCAGGAAAGCAGTCATGTCCAGCTTTGTGGAAGTATAAATGGGTGTGTCATCTGCATAGTGCTGAAATCCTGTCCATACTGTGGCCCAGCAGACTCAAAAAATGTTTATTCATGCCGAAATAAAGCAGCAGTCAGCAATGTCACCAGTCTCTTTACATCTCTTTACACCTTATATGACTTGCTTGCTTAGCTTATTTTATTTAAGCAAACTGTCTTATACAGTAAATAGTATACAGTCAAAATGTTCAATGCTTTAACATCTATTTCCTATATTTGTTTTGATTTTTATGGCTACACAGTTTCATAAAATGTAAATATATTCTACATATTTTGTGCGTTATTTTGTACACGTTTCCTAAAAATGAATTCTAACATAGTTGATATCTTTAGAAACTTTGGGATCTCCACTAGAATTTAAAATAAAGTTTTACGGATTTGAAGAGGGTTTGGCTGCATAGCATGGCTTTTTTATGACTGTCTTTCCAGAGAAACAGTGGGATTGAAAAGGTTAACACAACAAATAATCAGAAATCCAAGTAATTGCTGCCAAGTGTCATTTCTGTCTGAGTGTTATTGTGTTGAAAATACATTTTAATTATTTTTTGGGTTTGAATGCTCAAATGCTGTTTGGTTTCTAGGATGGAAACCATTGTTTGTGGCAAAGTGGGAATACAAAAGGTCTTAAATTGTGTAAGAGACAAAAATGAACACAGTCAGACATCATAATGTGACAAACTGGGAAAATAAGGACTAGGTTGAAAATAACTGTAATTATCCTTTTAGTCATTGGAATATTAATCCATTTAGTTCAGATTAAATCCAACAACTGGCTTTTATGTCTACGCTTCTGTTTGTGAATGTCATTGCACATTCACAAATGGTGGCACACTAATGTCACATTTTTTTCTGAACAATGCAAGTCACAAGTAGCCACAACAGGCCAAATGACTGTATGTTCCTTTTCTTCAAGAGATCAGAATATATGAGTGAGAAGGTGAAGAACACAGTAGTGGCAGAGAAAGAGTGTAGGCAGGGTTGTCAGGGGGTGATGGTGAGAATAAGAGAAGAAATGGCTCTGACCTTTTCTTTGAGTGGACTGCGACTCTCATGGGTTTTAGCCTAGGTGGATTGAGGGGAGGTAAAATGTTGAAATAAAAGAATGGAAGAGGGAAAGAGGCCAGTAGAAAAAGTGGTTAAGTGTATCCGAGTTGACATTCAAGGGCAGGACCGTGCACAAAAGACACACGCACACACACTCCCACTCACACAAGTACACCAACAAGTTATACTCATCTACCCACATAGATGCCCGTCGCCACACACTGACACACACATCCTTCCTGCATCCTAATGGTAGTAATCACTCCCCCACCTCCTGCCTCAAGTGAAGTTCAAGTCCATTAACTTAAAATATATACAGCTCCTCCTCTGCGCTACACTTTGGTATTTGTGCCTTCATTTTTAGCTCATTTCTTGTTTTTGTCATTTCCCTTGAGTTTTTTTTTTCCTTTAGTGTGTTCTGCCGGAGTGCTTGTTATCATTATGTTCCAGGTCTTACCTTCACTAAGCTCTTATTGATGAGGTAGTGACAACTTTTACTCTAATGCTGATAGAAGCAAGAGGGAACAAAACCATTAAACCTTTCTAGCTTGATTTTTTTCTCCACATTCATCTTTTTTTTCTTTTCTCGTCCACTATGCTTTCTCTATGTCCCTTTCCTTTTTAGCTTATTTTTTTTCTCCATCAAAGTTTAATGAATTGCTTTGTTGGCATGACAGTTTTGTTTTAATGCGTCTCCATGTTGCTTCTTTCTGTCCACATTATGTTGCCCTTTCTGCTCTCGTACCTCCTCCCTCTGTTTAGTGTCTTTTTTTCCCCCAAAGGGCTGTCTCACACTCAATCTATGGCTTCTCCATCCACAATACTATCTTGACAGTGCATACTTCATCCATTTCTCTTGTGCTTTCTTTAGCTCTCTTTCTTTCTTTTATCTTTTGAGGGCACATATTGTACAGCATGTGATACTTAATTTCAGATATGTATGGCTGGGTGTGCATATAAGAATTTCTTGCACGTCTTTGCTTTGCAGTGCAAATTAGGTTGGGGGACATGTTACATACATAAGCATGTGTTTTTATACCTTCGCGCCAGCGATAGCCGTGACCAGAAGCATTATATTTTCGGGTCATCCATCTGTCTGTCCATCCCTCCTTCCATCCATCCGTTCATCTGTCCATTCCATTCTTTTAAATGCGATATCTCAGAAACGATTTGAGTGAATTTCTTCAAATGTTGCACAAATGTTGATTTCGACATGAGGATGAACTGATTTGATTTTGATGGTCAGATGTCAAAGATTAAGGTCACTGTGACCTATTAAACAAAAAGCTCAAAGGTCAACTTCACTGTGACATCACAGTTTTCTGCAAAAATACGTTTCTTGCCATTATTCAACACGATGTCTCATGAACAGATGGGGAGATTGTGACCATGTTTCACATTTGGTCAGATACTGAATTGGTGACACTAATTTTGGTTGTCCACCTTGAAACTGTGCTGACTGTATAGATCCTCTGTGCTGCCAGGTTGTGTGTGAAGCATCTATGTTTCAGAATTTAGAGCTTCTTTGCAGCAACATTCATATTTGAAGCATTGTAGTCCCCCACAAGCTCATTGGTTTTGCTGATATTGCGCTTCAGGTGATTGTCGTTGCACTATGTGACGAAGTTCTCTATCAGTCACTACATATATGAATATGAGTGTGGACAGACATGGATGGAAATTGTAACTAGGCTGGTGCATGGAGTCATACAACCGCAAGGTGGTAATTCTAGATATAGTTTTAATGTGTATGTGCATGTGGCACTGTTTGTGTGCATGCTTTTGTTTGTGTGTGGTGTGTATGTGTAACTGCGGGCTTACATGTTGGTTAGATCTGTTTTCGTGCGACAGCGTGTGGTGTATTTCTGTGTGTATATGTGTTGTGGTGTGTCATGCTGTCTCCCAGTGTTTCCCGCTCTCCACTTGAGGAGCAGTCTCACTGTGTCTCAATAACTCTCATGCTCTTTCAATTCTCTTGTCACCATCACATAATTTTATACCCATGCAATAAGACACCAAACACTCAAGCCACTGAAGAAATTCAGTTGCAAATAGAAACACAAAAGTTTATTCGAGGTGTTTGATTTGTTTTCGAAAGCCTCGTTCAATAGCCTGTTTCCTGGAACTGAAGCTGCTTGCAAAGAGAACAAATTTAAGGTAAAGGAAAGACTTCAATTAACTTTATTTTCAGACCATGTTGTATCGGAGTTAACATTAGATTTAAACGTTCAAAACAAAACAGATCCCACATAAAACACACATTACATACAATAAAAATCACACTAAACTCATAAAGTACACATATATTCATAAATGCCACATATAATAAAACTCATCGCTTTATTATGCTGTTCTACCTAGCAGCAGTGGGGACGCCACAGCGTAGCCCGGGGACCAATTCAAGGTCTGAGATAGTACTTTTGTCATGACAGTTTTAACATAAGTACCAAACATACATATATTTAGACAGTGGAGGGAAACCACAGGGAGAACATGTAAGGAAAGGAAATATAGTGCCTTCTTAAAGGATAATAACAAGCTTTTTTTATGTTATATATATATATTTTTTTTACAAATTTGGTCTTATATTGATATGTTTTGTCCAGCTGGAAATAATAACATAATACTCATAAAGTTATTTACTGAGATCTGGCTATGTGACAATATTGTTAAAAGGAAGTCAGTTGCGCTAAGAACATGAGAAGTTCATGCAGGTTTTAAACAGACCTAAAGTTAGCCAAACATTTGAAAGAGAAAACGAATGTGAATGGTAAAATTATTGCCCAACGTGGTCCTTTTCAGCAACCTTGATGTAATCTCAGACACGTTTCTTGTGCAATGAGGGATTTTCTCTGACATTCGTTTGGTTTTACCTCCAAAGTTGTTGTTGTTGTTGTTTTGTTTTTTTGTTTTTTTTAAGCATTTGGAGCAATATTGCCACAATCTCAGATCTCAGAACTAAGTTTTAATAATTCAAAAAGATCCTTTTGATTCTTTTTCTTCTCTCCTTCTACTACAGCATTATCCCCTAAATACTGTATACTAAAATATATACCTAGAATATTTACCAAAAATTGTGATTAACTTAAAGCTGATTCAGTCACATTTAACGTATTTTTGTTCAGATTGTGGGAAAATAAGCCAGTGGTCCCAGAGTCACGTGTTACAGCAATGCTTGTTGGCCACTATTGTGTATTATTAACTTTGTAGCTTTTTTTTTTTTTTAAAAATCAAGTGAACTCTGAAACAATTTGTTCCATTTTAAAATATTGTCTTTTTAAGTTGTCTTATAATACTACAGACAACATATGGCTTTTTGCCTATTGAAGATTCTATTGCCCACTATTGACTTTCAAGGTGTTTATCTGTTACTTTCCCATCCGATTACGGCTCCCAGGCATCGGTACAGCACCTACTCAATGACACAGAGGCTGGGTTTCCATTATTCCCCAAGGAATAATGAGGCGATTTCCACTGGCTCGCACTGGAATTTTTCATTATACTGACTAAAGTGCTCATTTGCAAAATAGGGGCGCTCTTTACCGTAATTGTTCTGCTGGTTGCGTTGACACGATATTGCACAATGTCTCGTGTTTATGTGTTAAGTGTTAAGGTCTGTTTACCTGTGCTAGTCAATGTTTTAAGGTCAGAGTTTTTCCTTGATTGTGTGTGTGAGTGTGTACTCTTGTGTTTGTGTCAAAATGCCTTCACTTAGCATAACTGTAGCTGTAAATGTGCAGCCACTGGAAAGAAATGTGCCGAGCAAAGAGATTGAGATTATTCACGGAATGATTTATTTTTGCCAGCTGTGACCACTCTCTCACCAAGTATTGATCACTCCCACTTGTGGCACACACGCACAAACCTTTAAACATTTAAGTAAACACAATTGCTCTACAAACACACAGAGATTGACTTTAAAAATATATCATGCAGAAAAACTGCTTTGCACTAAAAACATCTCATTACAACATTTAGAATTATAATAAAAGCCCACAAGCTTTGCTTTCAGTGCATATGCTCAAATGGAGTCGGTGAATTGGAAAGAATATTTTCACCTCTATTAACTATATGAATTTGTTTTTTGATTCTACCTGAAGGAAATCTCAACAGCCTATGTTTTTCAGACTACACTGTTTACCAAAGCACTCACTATAGACAGAAATTGTATTCAGAGCAAAGATGAAAATTTTTTTGTGATAGCATTGAGATCACCTGTTAAAACACCACTTTGCTTACATCTATTTACATTTTGCATTGTCCGTGGTCATTGCAGATGTTTGTCAATTCATTCAATTCACTCAAGGATTCAAGCTGCCGGTCGTGGGAGCTGACCTTGGATGTGTCGGACCACTGAGCCAACTCCCTGGAATAATGATTTAGACTGAATGACTTCCCCATCATAGAAAAGCACCACAGACCCAATGACTTCACTTTTCTGTTTTTGTATAATTTGTGCACTTGTACAAATTGCGCTCTTGTACCATAATCATTAGCAGTCTATATTTTACCCATGGGAGCCCTGTAGAGCAGAGTAGTTGTAGAAAAGGCTCTATTAGACAAATATGCCCTCTAAATGCACTGTTGCAGCTGACTGGCAATGTTTGATACTTAGTAGTCTCTAAGCCCTTCATTTGATGCACCGGGTTGACTGCGCTAAGTTACTGCTATTACTCTTGCTCGTGTCTTTGCAATCTTCTTGGCAGGCTTGTATCTTGCTTGTGATCAGTCCCCTTCATGGTGTATTTTGACCCACAGTGCAGCCGAGCCTGTTTGTGGAGTGATTATTCCTTTCAAAGTGGTGCCCGGGTTTTCTCTCACTCGCAATCCTCCTAATTAGGTGCACATATTGTATACACCATTTGTAGAATTAGTGCTAATGAGGCCACTGACTGTATAGCTAAATGTTAGGCATGACATAAACACAACTCATTAAAATCATTACTAGTTCACTCCCCAGAGAGGGAAGGCATGTCTGTTTCTCTATTACCTTTATGTGATCACTCAGAGAAAGAGTGAGACGGTGTTTATAGACTGTTTGCATTTAGTCCTCAGTTTTAATTACTAAATGGTAGCATGCTAATATGCTTAACTTAGATGGTAAACACAGTGAACATTAGCCTATAGTTGCTACACATCATCACGTTAGCAAATCATTGTATTTTAGCATTTTCCTCAAGACATCCTTAGCACGGCTGTACATTCTTCAGAATTCAGCTGCATACTCTGACATGCCTTTCTTCTTGATTTTAACAATAGAGCAGTCTTTTTTTACTACAATTGCTGAAATGAGGAGAGACTAATCTGTTGATACATGTATCGACAACATGTTCATATTCATTTATCTTGTCGGTCTATGGAAGCTCTACATAGTGCTAGCAACCATGGGTGAAACAGTGGATGTTAAATGTACAGTATGAGTCTCTTAATCAAAAAAGTGAAAACAAAAGACTTAGTTTTATGATGTAGTGAGGTAGCGTGGGACTGTTTATTGTTAAACAGCCACCAATGCAGATAAAAATCTATCCGACATGACTCAGGCAGAAATGACGTTCATGGATGGGGTGACGTTTTAAAGTTTTATTCACGTCTTGTGTAGTCACGTTCACTGACTCCCTCACTCTCTGCCCGGTTACCTTAGTGACAAAATTACAGATTTCTCTGGTTTTGAACATCAACATCATCATTTTTTTGATGTTTTAATGTGGAATGCTGCATATTCTGTCTTTATCAGGGAAACGAATACTGCATGAGGTAATATTAAATTTAAATTCTTCACAATAAAACAAGGAATTAAGGAAATTATATAGAGGTAATTCATTTTAGTATACAATAGGATATTTTTAAAAAAAAGAAAATGAGCAGTGTATATAGTTATTTATATTCAAATATACATAAACAGAAAAAGCTGAAACAAGAAAAAATGGACTTACCAGTACTCGGAGTTACTATGATAATATTTTACTTCACATATTTTACCAGACAGTTTGTCAAAATGTGTTTTAATGGGGAGTTTTGATGGGAGCACAGTTGGGACCGAAATATAAAAACATGGGAAATTAAGGCTGAAAATGAGAGCATGGCTGAAGAGACTTGAGACCGAGACGTGGACTTTTTTTTTAGTTTTACACTGTTTCCTCTGCAGAAGCATCACAGGAAGGATGGGAGCATAGAGAAAAAGGGCCTGTGGCAGTTTTGGAATATGTAAAGGGGGAGTTAGCTGGCATTCTCCCAGCTGTGTAACATCACAGGTTTATACATTCTTCTCTTTGAAGAAAGACTATAAGTGGCTTTTTAAGCTACTTTAAAATTAAACAAGCAAGTCGTTTGATGAGATGAAGACAAAAAATGAGGAATGAGTGCTATCTTTGTTTAATTTGAAGACTAATTGCAAAGAAAGAAAAAGGATTGCAGAGATTATTTAGAGAGAGCGATAAAGAATTGAGTGATGCAGGAAAATCTAGTGTTTGGACAGGTAGGGAGGATATAATAGTCAGATAGCCAAAAGGATAAAGTACTGTGTATGAATTACAGCGCAAGTGAGAGAGAGAATGCAAACAGTATTTCATCATGAAAGTCTTATTTCAATAAAGCTCTTCAAACATCGGCCTGTCATTCAGACTTCCAGCAGACTTTCTTCTCTCTCTCTGCAGTCGTCTTTGCGTGTCATTCTCCCTTGTCTGAAAATGCTGTCCAAAATGATACCAGCATTAACAAATTCCTCTCCTCTCCTCTCCTCTCCTCTCCTCTCCTCTCCTCTCCTCTCCTCTCCTCTCCTCTCCTCTCCTCTCCTC
>JBBPCS010000238.1:5924234-5940786 GCA_037974645.1 Hollardia meadi
TGTGTGTGTGTGTGTGTGTGTGTGTGTGTGTGTGTGTGTGTGTGTGTGTGTGTGTGTGTGTGTGTGCGTGCGCGCTTTGCTTCTGTATGTCTACAGTCTGACATCAAACACTTGTCATGATTTTGCGAGAACAAAGAGCAAAGCGCTGGTCCTTGACACATGAGATTCCCATTACCACCTCATATACCCTGAAGACAATCTTTAAATATTTGCTTATTCGGAGCAGGACGTGGAGGAAAAAAACAAAAGAGAAAAAAATGAAAGCGAGACATAAAGAATGGCTGCGAAAAATGTATTTTAAAAATGAAAAAAGAAATCCCTGAAGCCGGAGTCTCTGGGGAAAAAAAATAAAAAAAATTCTCCAGAGCCTAAGCTGGAGAGGAAAGCTGGACGAGAAGATTGAAATAAAATGATTTTATGATATGTATGTAAACATACACAGTCACTTAAATCAACCCCTTGTTTCATCACATCCCTGTTAGGATTAGGATTTCTTTCTCTACAGACCCGTTGTCATTCGTGACCATGTTAATATGTAGAAAAGCCTATAAAGGTAAAGATGACTGTGTGTGTATCGGGGTGTGGTGTTACCGGTTAGGACTTGTGGTGTGGCAGAGTGGGGGACAATAGCAGCATCCTGTGGGAGGGAGCCCATCTCAGGTTCTGGTGTGCTGTTGGGAGGAGAGTTGGCTAGTGGGGACATCACCATCCTGGGCTTCAGCTACACACACACAAATACACACACACACACACACACACACACACACACACACACACACACACACAAATCAATAATGCTTCGGTGTAAAACAGAACACAGATATATGGATGCAGGAGGCCTCATGACTATAATGCTCATTGATGATGCTCATTGATCTTCCTACTAGTGGAGCAAAAAATGTGATGTTTGATCAATGGAAATATAGCTGATGCTAACTGGAATTTGGTCATTAGTATTAGAAATACTAGTGCAGTGCCTTAAAGGAGCAATTTGCAAGATGTTGAGTCTTATTCCCGGGTCGTCAAATACTGATGCTTTGGGTTGGTAGTTCGGGCTGGCTACCAACCCAAAGCGTCAGTATTTGGCAACCTGGGAATGAGACTCAACAATCAACTATGTTACACATTACACCTTTAAGAGTATAAGAATTTTTGACCTCATGGTGGCACTAGTTGAAAAGCTGTTACGCTATGGTATCGTGCCAGCAAATCTAGTAGTGCCCGAGCAAAGGGCATGGAAGAAGAGGACTGCTAGCTATGTAAATGTGGATGTAAACAATGCAGGCTTTAATATATTCATAAATTTGTATTGTATGAGGAAGGAAATGCTTTCAACACATTTGTTCAGCCACAAGGAAATGCAGAATGTTAACAAAACATTTGTTTACAGGGTGAATAAAAATGTGTTGGCTATCTCTCACACTGAAGTGAAAATCATCATTAAGCTAAAATGAGTGACTGACCTTAAAGCCAGGTTTCCTGCCTCTCTTCTTTGGTACCTTGAGAGGCAGCATAGGCTCAATGTAGTGACTCTGGAACTCCAGCTTACGGATCGGAGGCCGTCCTCTCTTCCTGCCAGGTACCTTACCCTGGGGCCCCACCATGAACTGCGGGGCGAGAGCTGGAGTCTGCATCTCTGAGCCAGCAGACAAAGTACTCATCAGACCTGAGCGAGACAGAGAGATTCTCAAATGTAATCTCAAAGTAACAGGAAGCGGCAGCTCTGAACTGAAACGGAAAGTTCGATGTAAATGTGTGACTGCCCCCCTCCCACCATACACACACACACACACACACACACACACACACACACACACACACACACTATAGGAAATAGTAGAAACAAAGCCACATAAAGCTTTGTACTCCACCAAACCCCTCCCCCTCTTCAACTGCAAAGATTGCAATAAATAGCCTATCATTACTGCACAGAGAGACACAGCCAGACACACACAAACAGGAAGTGGAAGCAAAGCACATAGAACCACAACACCCACATGATCAAACAATGAATCAAGTGCGCGCGCTCACACACACACACACACACACACACACACACACACAGAGCAGCATTAAAGTGTTTGATACCATTCATCCACATGGCCATGGCTTACGCTTACCTGACATGGCCTTTGAATGTGAAGCTCAGTCGCTCTGTGCCGACTGACAGAGTGCTTTTACAGAGGCTGATGTTCACCTAATTAGCTGTCATGCACCTATTATTCTTTCATCTTCAAATTATTTACACAACTAGCTTGACTTCAGTACAAAGAGATACACTGTAGAGACTAAAATCCTCAGTCCTCCTGTGATGATGACAGTATGCAGAAAGAGGAAACAGACAGACAGGCAGACAAGGTCACGTGAATATGCATGATGCCTTCCATCCTCCTCCTCGCAGACCAAATCACATTAAAAAAAAAAAAAAAGCTTTGAAATTTGCACAAAATTATTATTCTGAGCGGTGCCTACCATGCACACAGCGTCTGGTAACCACTTTCTGTGTGATGCCTCACTCCAGCAGCAGGTCTCTGAATATTCCCCTGGTGGATCCCGAGCAGTCTGCCTCTGCTGTTCTCTGCTGCTCCACGCTGTCAAGACACCGGCAACTCTGCAACTGCTGCGTCTCTTCCTCAATCTCCAACCACCTTCCTCCGAAAACAATCCCCTCCTCCCTTTCATTCTACCCTAACCCCCTTCCTCTGTGTCCCCTTTCAGTCGTCATAGCAACACGCCTCTAACATCCCGCGGCAGCCGGCAGACCTGCTGAGCTCAAAACGATGTCTGTGTGTGACTGTGTGGGACTGTAATGTAATTACAGTTGCCGCGGCTCAGGGCTTTTTTTCCCCTTTTTTTTCTCCTGTCATCAAAAAAGGCTTAGAGCAGCTGACAAGGGATTCAAGCTGTGCAGTGTTTGGTGCTACAAGTGTTCGGGGTAACAAACTGTAATCTATCCTCAAATTATTTCTGAAGAAATTCAAATCGGCAAAGGAAGAGTCCAGTCCACAAATTGCACCAACGTCCCAAAGTATGACATCTTTTAATCCACCTTAAACGCTTGAACATTTCTTATACATACTGGCTTTCAGGTACAGTGATCGATTCTTCTGTGAACATCAAAAGGTTCGAGCAGGAGCCCTTCAGGATTACTCTGCTGCTTTTGTTTGCGATCATATTGCTGTCAAAGCTCACTGCCTTGCTTTTATTTGCAGACTCTCTCTGCCTTTGTGTCAGCTCGCGTATGCTGCTTTTGTTTTATCTATAATTTAAAAAAAAATCTTCACATGGGAAGAAAAAAAGACCAGCCAGAGGCAAGGTTGTGCGTGCTTTACCCGCTGACGTGCAGGTATTAAAAGAAAAAGTAGGCTCCAGAGGGCTTATTTGCTCCCATTGGCTACAAGTGGGAGCACAACTCAGGGTTTTTTTCTCTTTCACCAGCACATATCGATTAGCTACGCTCAGGTTGTTTCCCGTTGATTCCCGTCCGCGGTCAAAGAAGCCACACTGGTGGGTTTTACCGCTTAATCAAAATCAGGTTAACCTTTCACAGGGAGGATTCAAACGCCAGCGTGCCCTCCCTCGCACGCACAGCCGCTGCCAGCGTGTAAAGAGATTTGTCAGGAGTCGGCTGTAAAGCGGTCGCTCAGGAGCTGTTTTACCACCGAATGTGACAAGCTAGACGAATTGCAGTATTTCATTACTTAAAGCCCAGACAGTAAAGGGACAATAAACAGCAAGGTCAGGACAATATGATAGTGAGTGCTGGCACACGTTGACACACTACATCTGCACTGACGGACTGATGGTAGGGGGCCAGTGTGTGTGTGTGTGTGTGTGTGTGTGTGTGTGTGTGTGTGTGAAAGATGGGAACCATAAATCATAAAAGTAATTACACAGTGAGATTAATCCTGATGTCCCTCCTCAATAAGTCCTGTCTCATTACGGCGCATCACATTACAGACAGAGACAGACTGAGAGAGAACAGATAATCATCTTTTACTTAAAAAGAACTGGAGATGAGGTGGGGGTGGCGTTAATACTGGCTGATAACATGAAACAACACCGTTTTTTTGCAGCCGAGAGGAAAGATTTGCCCCACTGCACCGCACCCTAACACAATACATTTGGTACCGGAGTCTATTTGTTTATGGTTAATTAGGCAATTGGGCGATCAGTGAACCCCTACGCCCAATTCTACTTTCCGAAGTAGGAATACGGTCTCCCCTCTGGAAGCTGGATGTTAGAGAAAGGCATTTGAAAGCGGCCATTGCCAACCGTTATGGCCACAGTAATGCAGCAATGATCAGCAATGATTACCATTACTTAATCATAAGCTGGGGATTCGTATGTTTTCATTTGTGCAGAGGAGAAACTGCAACGAAGTGACTTATGCTAACGCATCACTAAACCGCATACCTGTACACATATAAACAGTCTATACACGTACACACAAAACGCACAAAATCACACACAGAAACACACACACACAACAAAATGCATGCATAAAATAATTGCATCTTAACTAGAAACAATAATTCTCGCCTGTGTGTGTGTGTGTGTGTGTTGTCTAATCAATGCAACAAACTCCCCTGAATTTATTTACAGCTCAGGCAGGGCATCGCCATGGTAACAGACAGAGAAATTGGATCCTGCGCCAGTGATGTGATAAGGTGGGAATAAATAAACGCATAAACAATGTGTGTATTAAATAGGCCCGCATACACTTACACACACACTTACGCACAAGCACAAACACACACACACACACGCACGCACACACACACACACACACACACTGCTCCTCCATATGAGCCCTTTAAGAACACAACGCATAGCAGAAGACAGGGAAGATGAAGATTATTGCTATTGCTATTTTATTTAAGTATTTCCATTTTCAGGGGTTCATACTTCAACTCAATTGCATTTGTATTTCTGTACATTTTACTCTACTACTTTTTTTCTGAGAGCTATTACTTGTAACTTTACAGCACTAACACGTCATATACAAAATACAGTATAAGAAGATGCTACAAATATGATAAATATGACAAAACTCCCCATTACTCCCCACTAGCTACTTTAGTAGCAGCTAATGGGGATCCAGGTAAAGAATAAATAATAAAAAGTATATTTTACTCAGAACCCTTACATACTTAAGACCAATCTTCCAAAACTGAAGTTAAAGTACAATCAAAAATATAAATGCCAATTACCTTCCAGCAGACACTTGCAGCCTGGCCAAGTCACCGCAAAATAAAGTGTTGAAAATCACTTCTCAAGAATCAACTCTTACTTTGTGCACAGGTGTCAGGGACCCGGCTCCTCAGTCTCCGCCCAACTGTTTCTGACTCCGCCTCCAAGTCCACCAGCTGCCAGCAGCTCCGCCCCTGGTCGTCATGGTGATCCAAACGCAGACGAAGGCGTACACCTTTGCTGAGGACGCCCGGTAGCCAGGCAACAGGAGGAGGGGGAGGGGGCAGTTCCAAGTGGGAGTCAGGGTTCAAATCCCGCCCTCCACGCAGTCTCATGCCAGGGGGAGGCAAGACACATCACACTGGAGAAACTGGGGAAAGAAAACACATCAAAAAACAACAACATATATCAAAATAATCAACTGTGAGGTGAAGAGCATGTCGGACAAGTCCATACGCCTGCCGTCAAATTTATGAACAGTTCACTTTTTAATCTGAATTCTACTATTCATCCTTGGCTCATGATAAAGTGCTCCAATATTCCATTTCCCAACATTAATCTTGTGCTCTACAAATTAATTTCAGGCCTTTCAATCCTCAGACAAAAAGCAGGCAGACTGAGGGAAAGATGGAGATGGAAAGGGGGAGACAGAGAGAGTCGGGGGAGCGTTAAAAGGGAAAAAAGAAATTGGGGGAGGTGGCTGTGTAATTACCAGTATGTGTTGAGAGGTCAAAGAAATAAACTGGTGGTTAATTGGAGGATATGGCTTTGCTAATGATACAAGTATTGGAGACAATGTATCTATTGTGTTGTGAAGCTAATGCAGTTTGGCCTACAGGGTGCTGGATTTACTGATTAACTTAAACGAAGCTTTCACCCTCCTCTGGATGAAACAAAGGTGGGTGAAGAGGGCAAAGAGGGAAGCTGTGAGTCTTGTTAAAGATGATGGAAATATTAACATTATCACACCATTACCCTCTTCTAGATCTTATTTTCTGTTTGGTGGTTTTTAATCCTGAAGTAATTACTAATGAGTGTTTACCCAGGGCTTTATTTCCCACTCTCCGGCTTAGGGCAAATAATGTGTGCAAATTTAGAGCTTATTTTGCCTCCTTGTTCAATTCTGGCTTGCACCATTAGATAACATGAATTCTACAGTATTCTGTCTCATTACCGAAAAAATATAATATATAAGTATTTACGGCTTAACAAAGACTTCTTCTTTCCAGAGTTTTATCAGTAAATACAATTTGACATGGATGGAAGCGTGCCATAGTGTCATGAAATTTAGTTTTTTTCCCCCCAATTTATTTAAAATGTAATCAGATAATGTGAAGTGACTGTGTTACTTAAATAAACACACTGTAGGAGAGGATAGTCGGGTAGACTCCTTTAATTACAATAAAAGAGTGCATCAATTGCAAAACTCACCTGTTTAGAGGGATGTTTAGCTGCACTTAAGCAATATTTGACTGATATCATATGTACTGTATCTTTGTGTCATGGATATATACTAATGTCAATGTAAATCAATGATTAAGAGCCTAGAGACATGCAAGGAACTCTTTGTTGCTATATTTATGCACCGCAGTGCCTGGAACTAAATGTTAATGTTAGCATACTTACATGCTCACAATGACCATGCTAACATGTCGAAGTTTAGGATTCATCCTCTCTGCACCATGAATGTCGATAACAAATTTCATGGCAATTCATCCAACTTTTTACTAAAAAAAAACAAAAATTGCTTCAGCAGTATAAAAAGTCAACACCAAAAACACAAAAAAACTGTTTATTGCAATGTTTTTTGTTTGCTTGTAAATGAAACTGAATCAAAGGAAAAATACAAGAAAATCACATGCGGTGTAAAATGGGGACAGAAAGAAAAGTTTTTAGGGCTGAACAGTCAGCTTTGATGAAATCATCTGCCTTCAACCACAATATTAAAAACAAATAATAAAAAAAACTCAGAAACATCAAACAGTGATGTTTAAAAAACATGAAAGACAAACATGTAGAAGCCGGAATGAAAAAGTGAGATTTGATGAAACAGAGTGCAACCCAGCCATCACACACATGCACGCACGCACGCATGCAAGCATGCACGTATGCACGCACATACACACACACACACACAGGAAAATACTTCTGTTTCTATCTATTCTCTTTCTATCTATACCCGTGAGAGCAGAAAACTACCATTTTGCCACTTGTGGTTTGGAGTCCCAGCAGAAGTGCAGCTTGTTGGAGAGATTTCTTAAACAAAATCAAACACAAACAGACACATTCACATGCACACACTTGTTTACACACACACACACACAGCTGCTTTTCATTCCCATATGCTGTGGAAGAGTGATAGAGAAAATGCCTGAGTGGATTGAGAGAAAACCCAAGTCTTAAGGCTTCTGATTTCTAATAGAAGAATGTGACTTAGCTCATATATCATCATCACCTTCTTTAGAGGGCATAATTATAGGAGAGGCTAAACATCTCTGTTCTCATATGACATTTGTATGTCGGCCCAGAGTTAAGAGTACTAATACCTAGAACTACTAATACCTACGTAGTTTTTCTGAAGCCTTTGCAGGCACAGACGGCAAATACATACAGTATTTTGCTTAGAGCAACAGCCAAAGAACAGTTTTAATGGAGTGATTTACTGGCGACATTAATTATGCACTAAATGAGCACTTTCATGTCTACATTCTCATTTGCCTACAAGCTGACATGAGCCTCATTTGAATCAGAAAGTCGAAGTTAACAGCTCTTAAATGTGGCATCCGCAGTCTACTTGCATGTGACTGTTTTAATTAAGTCCTGTTATGATCACTGATTTAAAAAATTTTTTTTTGTATTAATCAGTTTGGTCCTGAAACTACCCTCAAATTAATGAAAAAGGCCCAATGCAATTTTGCAGGGCTTTGTCATGTTTTGGGGTTTTAGTTGTTGTTGTTTCCTGTTTTATTTTGAAGTTTTTATCCTCATGTGTCTTGTCTTACTTCACACTCCCTGTCATTGTTCTTTTTCCTCCACTGTGATTGTCTGCGCCGCCCTGATTAGTTTCACCTGTGTCTTGTTGTTAACCTTCCCTTCCTTGTGTATTTAAGTCCATGTGCTCCCCTCTGTCTTTGCCAGTCCGTCGTGTTTCCTAGTGTGCCGTTGTCCTAGCGATTTCTGTGCTTCCAGTGTCTTTCTGTTTTCTTGACCGTGTCTGTTTCCCTGGATTACGTATTTTTTGCATGTACCTTATTGAACTGCTTTTGTGGCTGTGATCTCTACCTGCCTTGACAGACCATAAGCCTGCTGTTTGTATATATTAAACCACTCAACTCTGCCTCTAGAGTTGTGTCTGCATCTGGGTCCTATTTCTCAAGTTCCTTGGCACATTCGTGACAGGCTTTATTTTAGTCTGATCATCAGTTCAAAACACAAAGATATTCAACTTATGACTGAAAATGAAACAGTAAACGCTTCCATTGAGAAGCTGCAGGCGTTGAATTTATGCACTTCCTGTTTAATGATCAACATTTTTGCAGACTAAGTTGATTGACTAATTGATTACTGTTTTTTTAGAATTGGTATCACACATTTTTAAGGTTCATTCACTCCTGTTACACATGCTCACTCATAATTTCCTGCTGTCATTGTCTGGTACCGTCAATTGAGGTATTAGCTGTTCTCATCAGCTGGTCTCATCTATCCAATAGCACAGCGACCCACCTTTATCGTTAGCCTATCATCTTGCTGCTGTCCTTTTTAATTCTCTCTGCCTTTAGTTTGTTCATGCTGCTGTTGTGCGAGCCCCTCCACCTCCCCATCACCGCCCAGTCTTTGCAGATTCATCAGCTTCATCATTTCATCAGCCTCACCAGTCTATGGGTCTGAACAGAGTCATCAGCCGCCAACATCACCACGAGTGTCTGGATTCCATGGGGGGATTTATCTTGCTGATGCTCAGGACAGACGCCCCTCATTCCCAAAATCTCCCTTTAGAGTCCGAGCACCAGACTTTCTGACAAGACTTAACTATCACATATCATCTGCTGTAATAAACAATTATTTTTATTTTATTCATTTGTCTCTCCTGATTAAACTATTCACTGTCAGCACAACAGACCTCAACGAGGACTGAACCGTGAATCACTTTTCATCGCTTTCACTGACCATGAACTATTTTCTAACCAAACCACCACCAACACTGTAATTACGGAAGGTTTCTGGCCACCAGTCACATGAGCAGACGTCGATCTTGGGCACAATGAATGTTGGATGCTTAGACATATCTGCAGAGGATTGTCAGGGATGGATCAGGCATGAAAAAGATTCTTTCCTAGGTGTGTTGTAAGAGAGAACATGATGTGGATGAGAACTTGTGGCCAAATGCAAAAGAAATGGGTTGACCAGCACTGCTGTTATTCTATGTAATGCTGGACCTGGCATGCATTCAGCTTCCAATCACACAGCTGTCTATTACAGTGTAGCTGTTTCTCAATGTGAACACTCCTGACCTTAATCTGCACAATGCCATGCTTGTGTGTTAGGCATGAAAGCATCGCCACTTTGTTTAATATCTCTGGGAAAGGCCCAATAATCATTTCCCTCCTCAATTCCACACCGAATATCTTTTCTTTATCAAAAAGCTGTCTCAAACATTTCCTTACAATGGGATGTCCTTGTATTTGTGCCACATCAGCAACAAGTTTAAGCAACTCTTTCCCTTCCAAAAGAGCACTGTACTTGATAAAAGAGAAAAAGTAATTCAGTCAATAGATTTAATTAGAGATGCCAGATGGCATTTTTGATCCAGGGTCAAATATATTCAATGGAAAAACAGGATGGATAACAGAAAATCACACTTGCACCTACTCTGTTTATTGAAGATGCTGTCTGCATGGACTATTTATTTGAGTGGAAATAGTCTGTGGATTTTACAAATTTGAGGTACTTTTACTTTACTTTTGTATTTCCTTCTCATGCCTCCTTATACTTCTACACCACGACATCTCAGAGGGAAATGTTGTACGTTTTAGTTCACTGCATGTATTTGACAGCTTTGGTTAAACATAAACATGTGAAAATGTGTTACAAGTACAACTGAAAGGAGTTGTCAATCATCAATTGACAGAAAATTCATTTGCAATTTTGATAATCGTTTCAGTCATTTTAAAGCAAAAACATTTCATGGTTCCTTCTCAGACGTGAAGATTTGCTGTTGTTTTGAAATGCTTTTACATTTTGATTTTTTTTATCATTTTGAAGCATTGTCAATGTGTCACTTTGGGCTCTGGGTAATTGTGACAGCATGTCTTACAAATTTCAGAAACAGTAAGTTTGCAGTAGCATCATGGCGTTAACAGGCAGCTTGTCTATAATTATCTCTACATAGGGACTGAAGTGAGTTTTCTGTGACCTTGTAGATTGAATAGTTCTATGGCCTATTATTGCACTGCGATTAATAATTTTTGCATTCAAGTCTTCTAAGGTATGCTACGATAACCTGACAAACATGAGTTTGTGGTTCATATCTTTACCTATCTCAATGGGGTTGATTCAACGGCGGGAATCCATTTCTCAACGGCAGGCGGGCTGCGTGCAGACGCCGAGTCGGTGCACGGAGCAGCAGCAGCGGCAGAAACACCGGGGAACTCTCGGCTTGGGTCAGTCCGGGCTCCGCCCTCTGCCGTTGCGGCAGGGAAGCGAGCGAGTACCGCGAGCTGCGCTGGAGTCTGCCGGCGGGAAGCAGAACCGCAGCTTAACCTTCCCGACGCCGTCCGGAGATTCTGACAGGAGTTGTAACGTCTTCGAGGGCAAAAGTTGGGGAGGTAAAACGTGTGTGACTTGGTCATTGATGTGAGGGGCTGCCGTTGCTGAAGATAATTTCTCTATCTGGCTTCAAAGCGTCTGCGTCTCATTTACCTGCACCGAGACGCAGAGAGGAAGAGGAAGCACGGCAGAAGGGTGCACTCACATTGAAGAGGTTCAACCCTCTTATTACACAAAAAAAAACACTCCTTCATATACATGGAGTGTGTGTTTGAGTTGAATCCAAACATTAACCATGACTAAAATATTTCAAAGAATTTCTATAGGTGTGTCTCATAATTAAGATATTTTAGCTAGTTTTACATCACAGCTATGCTAATGTTTGAGTATATGAGCCTAAAATTGCACATGCATTTAACCCAATAGTGTCAAGACTAGGAAGGATATTAGCTTGACGAACTGACCCAAGCCCTGCTGATACCCCCCACCCCACCCCCCAGAATATGCACCACGTTAGCACAACAAACTAGAATTATTACGAATATATTACTAGGTTTTGACACAGAGTCCCTCTACAACACAGGAGCATGAGAATGGGAAATAAATAAGTTCCCTAACAAGTATGAAATTCATTACATTACCAAACATGCACTGAAATTGGAGCTTTTGCTTGCTGGTGTGTTGTCGATGATGTGCACATCAGATGTACAGCTGCCCATTAAATGTGAACCAGTTTTTAGTTGGAAACATCTCTTATGTCTCCCTACATGACGTCAATTGCCTAATATTTCCAATACAGGCGTAATTACCAAGACACACTTCCTCCATCGGATCTAACACACCTGACATTCATTTTTCTTGTCTCAACCTTGTCTATAATCAGCTACCTACAGTACACGGGGCAAAAACTGACACCATCTCATTTAAAAAGTTTTTTTATTTGAAATGATTTTAAATACAAATAATATTTTTTTTTTTTCCATTTACAATGTCAGTTCCTTTGTAAACAAAAGTGGCAGATAGATAGTCATTGGGTAGTTTGTCCAAACTGAAGCGGCCTGCTGGCCTGGACGCTGGGTCTGTCATGGAAGAGATGGTGTCGTATTTAACCTCACTGCAGTTTTTTGTTGTCCCCCCCAACACAGCGTGAATCACTGATGCTACATTCTATTGCCGAGCGATAAATACTCAGAGTACAATATTACCTGTTAGCGTACACCTGCCTTGAACACAATTACAGGGTAGAGTGCGACCAAGTGAGTTTGCGTGAGTGTCAATGAGGTGTCGGGAGAGCGTGCCCACAGATTCATACCTTCATCTCTCCCACGCTAACATGACACACTAGAATACAGCATTAAAAACAAACAAACATGTAACCGTTGAGTGTGGATATTCATGGTGAAGGATAAGTCAATTCTTTTAAAAACTGCCAAGTTGTCAACATTCAGTGTGAACTCACAGAGAAAGTTCTGATTTTCCTTTTTTTGTTGCACTCGAGTCTAACAGATGTAAAAAAAAAAACAAAAAACCCCAAAACCCCCAAAGGTTAGAATGGGAACAACAAAAATGTATGTTACATATAACTACTGCTAAACTGTGACAAAAAACAAACTAATTTTAAATGAAAGGGGGGAGGGGGGGGTCTCTTGGTTAGCCAGAAATGCTCTGTATTCCTCAGACAGAAAAAAGACAAAAAAAACCCAAAAACCCTCCAGGAGGTTTGGTGGAAAAAAAAAAAACATTTCCACCCGAGATGGCAGTTGTATTTAGAAAACTAAGCTTGTTCGGCTTTAATGACTGAAGAGAAAAAAAGTGCTGGACAGAATATTCTCAGTTTTACACTTAAGAGTTGATTTCAACAGCTTTTTGTTCGAGACACTTGTCACATCGTGAGTGCTGTGTGTCAGGTGCATCATACTCCCGTCCCTTTAACACAGTGACATGTCACGTACAACTGCTTATTCCTCATTCAGCAGATCAAACTATACTTCTGAGATGCTTTGCCATGGCAATGTATAGGTGATATGTAATCCAAGACCATGTAGCAATAGGTTACCATGAAGATACTAACTAATCTGAAACAAAAAAGGAAAACACTGTAGATTTTTATAAACACAAAAGAAACAAAACGTCTTTTCTGCTCTACCAAGAACTACTGGTGCATAGCACCCAAGGACTTGTATGTTGTAGTATTTCAGTTGTATTCATAAGGCCTTTTGGACAATGAGTATACACTGGAATGTGCTACAATTGTAAAATAAAAAAAAAGGATTAAGAGAAAGAAAGTCACTTCTCTGAAAAGCCACATGTATATACTATATCTATGTATATATCGTATATATAATCAATATCTGAGCCCCTTAAAAAAAGACTGTAAACTCTCAACTTTTATGTCAAACATGGACAAAAAAAAGGGATTCATAATTCAAACAAATATTAACACTGCAAGTTTTTCTCCCCCTCTCCATTATACTTGAGGTTATAATTCATTTCAAGATCCAACCTGCTTTCAACCAACAGTTGTCTCATTCAGAAAAAAACACAGCTTGATGTGGATCATAGGGCCAGAACAGAACATTATTAACAGAACTGACAGGAGATCATCTCCTTCAACATACAGTGAGTACAAGTACATACAAGTGATGGGCTGGGGGAAAAAAAAGAAAAGACAACCAGACTCAATTGCACCTCTGTGCGCCAAAAGGAGCCAACCTCGCAATGGATTGACTCAGATGTGATACCCGACGTCCAGGGCTAAAGCTCACACGTCTGCAGCTCTAAGTGTACGAAAGTGTACAATATAAGGTATCATTGGTGTGAAAAACATTAGTGCTAAGTGATTTTAAAACTAGGAGCGAGAGCGATGTCATGATTTCCACTACAGGTCATGTGTCTTTTGTTTTACTTTGCAAATGGAATTTAGCCGTTACGCATCCCCCTCTCCCCCTCAAGAAAAGAAGAAAAGGTACAATAGGTCCTCCAGTCCAGTGTGTCGATCTCTCATACCTGTACAAACACACACAAGGTTACAAACACACACACACCATTCTCCCATATTGTACCACACACACACGCAGGCACATCCACTCTCACACGGAGCTGGGTAAGTATTCACAGAATTCTCTTCCGCCAGCGACGGAAAGTGAATGAACAAGTCTCTGTAGAAAAGAGGAATTGGAAGGGGCGGGGTCACAGTCCACGTCATTGTAAAGATAAAATGAAAGGGGAGAAGGGCTCTGTGTGTGTATAAACTGTCCCTGGTGATTCTGTGTGTGTTCGGCGTGTCTGTGCACAGCGGGCACAGCTTTTCCGCTCCTCATTCGTTACTCTCGAGTGCCGTTGAGGGGTCAGGAGTGGGTGGGTGACCAGTCAATGGGGAGGAGGGTGGGGGAGGGGCTGAGCGTGTGTGTGTTTGTGTGCGCTCGCATCCACATTCAGTTGTTGTCCTCGTCCTCGTCTTCACTCTCCTCGATGCCGTCACTGTCCTCCTGCTCCTCGTCCTCCTCCTCCGTGTCGGGGATGTCCCACTGTGGGTGGTTGTCCAGCATGGCCTTGGCCTCGTGGACCTCCAGCTGGGAACACACAAAGATTCATACGTTTTAGCAAATTAAACTCCTGTGGAACTGTGGCCGACTATAGGAGCCGATATTCAGTATTTTTTGGTATCCGCCTTTTGTTTGTTGGATTATCGCTTCAATAAATTAAATTTAAAATATTTGTTTCTAATAGTAATAATATATAATAGTATTTATATTGATGATCAGAAACTACAAAGCAACTAGTAATTAAAGTTGTCAAATAAATGTAGTGGGAAAAAAGTACAATATTTGCCCCCAAAATGTAGTGAACTGGAAGTATAAAGTATCAGAAAATGGAAATCCTTAAGCACAAGTATCTGTAACTATTACCAATTTAGATAAAGTTTTACAAATCTAAATTACGCTGAATGAAAATCGCATTTTAAACTACAAACTGAATGTACAACATAGACCACCTACTGTAGAGTCACATAGTGTAATTTCATTTAATCAATTAATTCAATTCCTAATTGAAATAACAGAACCTGCTCAGAAAGACCACCCCCAACATAAAAATAAGGTTTATTCAAAAACAATGTTTCAAGCTGTTGCCGTTCCATAACGTCTCACATCTACAGCTTTGGTTTTTGTATTTGTGATGTACAAGATCTAGCTTTCACTTTGTACGTTTGAATCTCAGATTTTTGGAAAGTGCACAGACATCTCCCTGTTCAGTAGAGGAATGTGAAAACACTTCTCTAGTGACAAACTTTGGACAGATACAAGTCAGTATAGCCCAGGTCAGACATTTTTAGGGGACATAAACTTGACAAAAACACATTTTTGCACTCTAGCTTAATGTGGTTACAATGAAAAAAAATGACAATCATGCTCCATTTGTAACAGATCTTCTTACTCCCAACAGCTTGGCAACAAATACAACAATTGCTCAGCAAGCTGCTGGTACATTTCATTTTGGGTGGCATCCTCCAAGCAATCACACACACATATGTGCACACACACACACAGCCACACACACACGCACACACAGAGCTTTCTTGGTCACCTTGAGTGGTTTGATCTGGTCCAGTCCCAGGTAAGAATCAGAACGGAGGATGACAGAATATTGGTAGTTGCCTGTTTTGGAAGGGGCTGGAAACTTCAACTCCACCTGCGAACAACAACAACAACACACACATTACAAAAGCAACAGAAGGAGGCAAACCTGTAAAGGACAAACACTGACACTGCTAAAAATGACAAACTTGCAATCCGCTGTTACTGATGGCGCACAATCATCTCCAGAGGGACACAGTGCGGTAGGCAATCACAAATGAAACACCACATGATGATGGGGGTCCAACTGTAAATATTAGGCTGGCATTACCTCAGGCTGTGATTAACATGTCATGCAATTACACATGGCAAACATCTAATTATCGGCACAATGGGGCTAATTATTATTCAGCTTGTGAGCGGCGAATGAGCCGTGAACACAGCAGAAATTTGCTGCCTGTCCTGCTGATAGAAGCAGCCACTCTGCCCTCCAAAAACACGTCTGTCAAACACGCAGCGTGGAAGCAGTCACACAACACAAACAACAGAAGGAAGCGCTCAAGTGACAGACTAATTGATTGCTAGTCTGTAAACCGTTGTGCATGTCACCTCTTGTCATTTCATTCCTTCAGAGCGGGAACAGGTGGTCGTTAAGATTTACGTCTGCCTCTCTAAGCATTTACCTCACTGTCGATCCCTATTGTTGCTGGAGAACACCGGGATCAGAGGTGCAAACTGTGCAGGTTAAGCACACACACACACTCCTCTGAGGAAATAATGACATGACTGCAAACGGGTTGCCTAGCAACAGGATGTGTGAGGGGCGCCGGTGTGCAGGAAACAAGAAATGTGAACACGCACACACATACTCTTTAACTTATTAACACCTTTCTATTCCAGACGGATTATAGCATAACCCACAATATACCCTCAAAGCATTTTAATATCACACACACACACACACACACACACACACACACACACACACACACACACACACACACACACACACACACACA
>JBBPCS010000238.1:5940886-5954458 GCA_037974645.1 Hollardia meadi
TTTTTATATCACACACACACACACACACACACACACACACACACACACACACACACACACACACACAGAACTGAGTTTATAATACTGCATATTACAATGCAAAAACTGAATGAGTGCTGAAATGAAAACGAATAGAAAATATATTGGGGATTTTACTCATTTTAAATTCTAAAACATAAATAAAAATTGTTGACAGAGTCCTACTGTACAGGCATATACTCGCTTATTAATGTGGTAATATTTGCCTTTGTCCATAAGTACAAACTCACCTCTTCTGTGTCTTTTAGTGTGCAGACATGGTAGGGCATGGAAACAAGGGTCTGATCTCGGCGGTCGGCGATGTACAGCCACCACCACTCCTGCTTCTCCTCTGGAAAGTAGAGGCTGTAGACGGGGTGCGTCACCTTCGACTTGGTCTCGAGCAGGGCCCGTTCTCTCCTCTGGATGCTCTGCTGCAACGCCTCCCACTCCTGATGGGGGGGTGGGGGTGGGGGGGTGGAGAGAGGGGGACATGGTTAGAGGCAGGTACAAGCAGAGTCTTCGCAAAAGTCATCTCGGTCAGAGTAAGATCAGGGTCATCTTATGTTCAGGCTCAGACTGAGAACGGCATCTTTGTGCTTCCTGGTGTGGTTTGATGTTGAAGTTAAAAGTATTCATTATGCAGAATGGCATATTTCAGAATAATGTATATTATTTTATTATAATTATAATTAATTGAATCGAAAATCAATTCTGAATCGAATGGGACACCCAAGAATCCAAATCGGATCGAGAGATTCCCAAAGATTCACAGACCTAGAAAACGCAAGACAAATCAGATTTTTGTCATAATAATCAAGCCTGATGCTCAAGTTCTCTGACCTCTTCGTCGTCGCCGGCCATCTCATCCACCTCTGTGTCGCTTTGTTTGTCGCTGTCTTCGTCTCTCTCGCTGGGAGAGTCCTTGTTGACTTCACCCTCGTCCGACTCGCTGCCCTTGTCTGAGGCTTCGTCCTCTTCCTCCTTCGCTGCTGCCACTGTTGCTGCTGCAGCTTCCTGTGATATCAGAGTCAATAATGAAAGTTGGTGATGTAAGCAACGTTTTCTTTTTTTCTTTTTTAATTACATGACAAACAGCTACATTGTGGATAAAAATCAGCTTTAATTGCCCTGTGATTGGATACGTACATTTCCTGCCACATTGCCGTTGGCCTGCTTGGTTTTGGCAGGTGCAGGTGTGGCTTTCTTCTTGGTTAATTTTTTCTTCTTGGACTTGGCTGTCTTCTTAGCCCCTTTACTCTTGTTCTGCCACACTTTTGTTTTGGTTTTACTGGAGTCTCCTTGCTTTACAAACAGGCAAAATAAGGTTAGCTAAAGACTACAAGGTCTTTCTTGAACCAGTTTTAATCATGGCTAAATCTGACCCAATCAGAGTGAATGTATTGTCTGAAAGGGTCTGAGTTGACATGCGTCTTATCCTTACTGTTTCCTCTGTCGTGGCAGCTTCCTCTGCTAGACACGGCGTTGACTCCTGCTCTTTTTCAAACACCTCCTACACACACACACAAACACACTTTAGTGAGTTAATTCATGCTTTTCATGAATTAATGCATGTAATCAACAGCACACTCTAGTGGTCATCCATGGAAGTGCATCTACAACAAGACACTAAAACACCCATTTGATTCACAGAAGTTGCTTTCTAGTAACTCAATATTGTGTCATATTATATCCGTGTTTAAACAAAATGCAATCATTCCTTACCACCATCCGTTTTCTGGTTAAAGTGACAGTTACTGTGACAATCGAGCCTGCCGTGATGTTATTGCTGTCTTCATCATCAAGGACTGCAAAGACACAGGGAGAGAAAGAAAGGGCCTTTCAGTATCCAAAAGTTTCACAAAGACGAGTACAGAATCTGTATACTTCCACAAAAAGATTGATTTTAAATGTAACTGATTAGCAGTTAGCAATGAAAACAGTTATTGCAAAAGCATTCCCTATAGGTTATGTACCCTAAAACACACTTAAATGAAGTATCTTCAGCTGTGTCACAAACTAAGATGGATTTAAGATGGAACCATTTGATCGACTGACATGTGGAGGTGTTTTAGGAGGCAGACATGTCACAGGTCAACCGGTGGCCAAACAAAGTGTGTTTGTACAGTATGTGTGTATCATAGGACCTACCCTGCAGTTTGGTATCCATGGTGATGTGAGGGAAGCTGCCCAGCACAGCCATGACCTCATCATACTTCTCCTCCCCCAAGAACCGCAGCATGCTGCGTCTGTCCGAGTCCTTGAGACTCACCAGGTCCTGGAGGCTCCGAACTTTATACTAGAGAGAGGATGACAAATGATCCACCGATGACTTTCTTCATCCTTTTTTTCTCTCTACATTGCTCAAGTACAATCTATGTGTGTGCACTCCTCCATTACCTTCTTAGAGATGCAGTAGCGGAGGTGTTCCTCCTCAAAGTGGGGCAGCTGCAACAGTGGTGATTTTGACTCCTGCAGACCCTGCACTATCATTTGGGTCAGCTTCATGCAATTCTCGATGGTTACCAGTCGGGGAGCATGAAAACCTGGAGGCAGGAAAACCACACACACACACAATTAACCAACAGGCAAAATTATTTAAGAAGTTGTGACGTGGGTTAAAGTTGGTGAGAATTTTATTCAAAGTGAAAACTCATAATAATTAATTGGGCGTGTGCGTGCGTACCTCCTCTGCTGTTGGCCATCATGGTAAGCTGACAGCCCACATTAATCATCTCCTGAAGGAGAGCTGGACTCTTCCTCACCACAAACCTCTGATCTGGAATAGAAACAAACACACACACACATCGTGCTCTCATACCTCATATTTCATATTGTTTAATTCATTACTGTGAAGTCAAGTCAGTTGTATTTATATAGCCCTGATCACAATGCCTTGGTGGGCTTTACAATCTATAGAGAGTACAACATCCTCTGTCCTCAGACTTGATTCTATGAAGATAATGGTTAAATATGGTACTCTACTTCAAATTTTAACCAAAACTCATTAAACTTTTTCACTATCTGGAACTGATTTGTCCACCTTTTGCAACAAAACTGAAGAGAATGTCACTCTGCTTTCCCACGGTGTAAAAATAAGCCAGTTTGCAATCTTGTCCCAATACAACTGAAGATGGTATCATAAGTTTAACGTGAACACGTATAGTTCAATCTTCAGTGGTTTTCTGGTGCCGATCCAAATTTAAATGACAAGAGTTCTCATTATTCATTCACCCTGGCAGCCTTCACTTCATTCACAGTAGATTAACTACTGCAGCTCTAACTCTTCTCTAAAATAACATAGTTATTCAAGATTATGTGGTTACAGTTCACAAAAAGATGGGGAAAAAACCCAATAAAACTACTCTAAACAATTTGTGTTTTACCTCTGTGTAGGAGTATAAACATGGGTTGTGTATTCATAATGAAATCTTGTGACTTTAAAACTCTTAACAGGTTGTGCAGCTGTTTTATTTCCTGTTTTTGGAATTCTCAAAAGCCAGTTCCACTTGTCTTGCTTTGGAGAAAGCTGACATGAACAATACAAGCTCACATGTGAACATATAAAATACAACAGAAACTTCATTTATCAGCCCCCTTGGTAGCCTTTAGTAGAGAAATTGAAACCTCAGATGGTAAAATAATTTTAATGATTGTTTTGTGTCAAACTTGAGTGTCCTACCTTCCTCTAATTCCTCTGACACATCCATGCGTGCCAGGTGAGCGAGCACCAAGACCCTGGCCTTCAAACTGTAGGGATAGCAGAAGGGAGGCTCCTTCTTCTTCACGTTAATATTTCCCAACTCACGGATCAACTGCAAGACAGACAGGAGAGGTTGTTTATGATGATTATGGTTAATCTGCCCTTCGTAAAGTAGTTTGGGTTTTTTCTTTATTCTGGACAATACATTTCTTTTCTGATCAAGTTGCTCTCACACATGAGCACATAACATAAGCACATTTTGTTGATGCCTGTTGTTACCTGTGGCACTTCAATGTTGTCTGTCGGTCGTATGGTGGCTTCTTTATTGCTGCGAGGGTCAAACTCAAGCGCTGCTGTCAAAACCATGGCTAAACCTGGAATTAGTGAAAATCAGAAAGTAAGATAACAGGAGACTGAGATTCATAAGACTGTTTTGGTAGGTGGAAGTCAGGCTTGTTTAACTTTAGACCAATGTAGTCTAAAAATTAGGAGTGTCATGATTCTTCAAATCTAAGATTTGATTTGACTTTCTATTTTAAAAGGCATGGTTCGCATTAATTTTCAATTTAAACATTTTTTTCCAGCACTGTCAGCTATGCCATTATTAGACTATCGAGTTTTGATTTGAAAAGATAAACAGATCATTGCTTTCATGCCCTGACAATTGTCATTTACATTTTTTTATTCTTCTTTAATATATATATATATTTAAAGTGTGAGATAACTGCCATATTTTTTGGAATGTACCACACTTTATGTATTTAAAATTTATTGAATTTGTTTAAAATGTACTAGCAATACTTCACCAGCTCAAAAAAAAAAAAGAGACAAAAACAAAACGAAGACTCATAACATGGCAGAAGGGTACTTTACAACAACATCTTGAGTTTCCTCACCTGCAAAAACCCACCAAGATTAGAATGTATAATCCTGGTGGCTATTGTTATTAAAATCATGACATTTATATGTATCTGGTCAAAGTCTTGCTGTACATTATGAGGGACACAGTGTGGGAAGGGAAACTCACGCTTCATATTCATGTTGGGCGTCTTGTACATGAAATGCATGAAGAGCTGGGTGGTGTTGATGAGAATCTGGTCTCCGCTGTATCGGATGGAGCGATACCACCATGTGCCCTGTGACGGAGAAGGAAAAAAACAAAAAGACATAGAGAGAAAAGTAAGCACTCCAGGGGGACAATTGTGTTACTGCAAAGGGTTAGGGTTAGCCTGTTTTTAAATCATGGTGGAGACTTACAACAACAACAGGAAGGATGACCATAAAGGCTAGTCCATATACCAACAGCACCTACAGAGGGAAGCAAGAACCAAACGGTAAATTAAACTCCGAAAGCATGCATGGCCTAATACACATCTAGTATATGAATTCCCATTATTGATGATATTGACTCGCTGCTAATTAAATACAATAAATTTCAGGCAAACCAAGGTAGGTTTATCAATTACAGTTAAATTGACATAATCAATAAATGTATACCAGCATTGAGTTCTTCTGGTCAACAATCCAGGCAGGTAGGGCAATACCAAAGCTGGTTGCTAGGGAGGGAGACAGATGAGGCAATTGACCAAAATGGCAAAATTCTTTACACATTGTAATTGGGCCATGTGGCAACTTTGAACACAGTTGGAACTGCATCATACATCTCTTAAAAAGGGCAATAAGTTTCTCTTTCAATTACTAAAATTCAAACCACATGATCAGTTTTTAGGAGCCACCAAAGTGTGTATGAACATGTTATTTTTGGTGCCCAGTGATCACACATTATGAACACCCACAGCAGAAGTGTCTGTGAACGTGTTTTTCATATTAAGGTCTGGGTGTCTGCTCTCTGCAGTGAACAGGCTGCTGTGTTTCATCCTCCATCGTTTAACACAAGAGGCTGACTCACCGGCATGAGACACAGACAGTATGTCAACAAGTAAAAAAATGCAAATGCATACTGTGGGATTTAAGGCAGCTTCACTCACCTCCTGGACCATCTGGGTTACCGTATATTTCCCAGTTCTGACGTGACTGTTCATTGGTCAGACTGTGGAAAAAAAGACAAGGAAGTGGATGAATCACTCACCCCAAATTGATTAATCTGTTTGTTGATTATGCAAATGAAGTTGTTGTCTGGACTAAAAAGCCAAGACCTGAATGGCACTTACGCAGCATAGGCTTTGGCAATTCTCATGAATGTGGCCTCATCACCACCTTTGTCAGGGTGGTACTTGAGTGAGAGTACACGGTATTGCTTCTTGATTTCTGACAGCGATGCACCCTGGAAACAGGCATACATTTAGACCAACTCCTTATGAGACCACATACAGTGTGAAAGACAGAAATAGAGAATAATACAGAGTCTCAAAAGTCCTGAAAGATTATGTTTTATCTCATGCAAATTATGGGTCTAATAACTTGTAGATAAAAGATAAAAGGTGTCTTTGAGGATTCCAGAGGCTCTGTAGAATACAGAAGATTTTATGTTTTGCGTGTGTGTTTACCGGGTCCAAGTTGAGGACTTCATATGGATTATACTCCTGGTACTCTCTGTCCAGCTTGGACACCTTGTATGCTAGCAGCAGGAACACAGCCCAGCCGAATAACAAGGCTGCTTTCCTGAAAATAGCAACATACAAACAGGTAAAAAAAAAGTCACACACAAACATCTGTGTAACAACATCAGGCCTGTCTCATTTTTAACAGACACATTCACACTGTGGCTTGTAATTGTTATAACTGTCTGGGGATCAGTTATTCTTCAGAGCCAATCTGCAATGCAAACTAGGCTGTAATGTGACAGACTACAGTAAGCGTCATCTTGGTCTACTGTGTTTAAGCAGAAGGGCAGGACAGGTCCTGACATTGTTGATGTTTGGTACTTATGCATGGAAGTTGAAGTTGTTGCCATGACAATGGCAAAACCCTGTGGCCTGCTCTGCAGCATCTGTTGCCATGACAACCGCTCGCTCGCCCGAGTTGTCTGAGTGGCTCAACCAGAAAAAATACATGCTGGATTCTTATAATAAACACCATTATTATGACACAGCTTTGAAGAGGAGACCGATACTCAGGTTTTCAAGAGAAAAGCTGAGATGATTATCTTGATTCGTTCCACTTCAAAAAATATGCTGGATGGTTCCACTGGCTTCAGTCACAAATGCAACCATGCAAATTAAGAATTTATGAATTTTGAGAGTAAAAACAGGATCTAGGTCTCGTGACAGAAGAGGGGTGGAAAGTGGAAGTATGAGGACAAACATTGGAGAAAGCAAAGGCAGAACAAAGAAGAGAGAAATGCTGTGACAAGATGGCAAACAAGAGAAGATAAGAGACACTGAACTGCACTTCAACCAACATCTTTCCATTAACCCACACACGCAGAATGGATAAACAACACTGAGAAAACAGGCTTAAGAGAGATGTTAAACAGTGCAACACAATGTTTACACCAACAGCAAACGCAACTTAAGAGGTTTACACGTGAAAGCAACAAACCTGTGCCAAAACATGCTCAAAACAAGCACTTCCACACACGCATATGAGCTTGAGTCTGCTTACACTATGGGTACGTGGCCTTTGCCTCATATTCACACAACAGTGACAACGTCTCTGTCCAGCTGGAAACACACACTTGAGTGAACCATAAGCTCTAGTGGTGGGTGGATGACTGAGCTTTCTCAATGCAAACAGCTAAGGGAAGTCACACCCAAACAACAGTGAGTGATGTGACATTTGACAACAAACGTGAAGGGAGCAAACCTGCAATTATACTGCCAAATAGGTTACGGCTAATCATATGTAAAGACATTTATATGAAAGTAATCCAATTTGAAGCTGTGTTACATAAAATATAATTCCTCATATAACTACCAACAGTGACTAATTCAAACATATACTCAAGTTGCCTCCTTTCAGATTTAAGTATAAACGGCGTGATCAGCTTTCAGAGCCGATACCAGGTGCTACCGATGAATTTCTTCCAAAAGGAGGCCTCAAAGGTCATCCAATCACCCGCAAGCTGTGTGCTGAAAAGCATTCACCCTCCCTAAATTTGTGCACTTCAGGTTTATTTTCCCAAAGTTGACTGCTCACCAAAATCGCCAGACTCACTTTAGTGTTGGAACAATGCTCTGCTGCGACTTCATCAGCCTGAGCCGGTACCACAGACACCTGCCATGGACCCTCCTCAGGCTCTTTAGACGCAGTTGTTCTGGAAAGAGGACGGACAGAGAGACATCACTGACATGTTAGTACCATCAAACCAATCGAAATCTATACTGATCATGCCACAGTAGATAACTGCTGCTTGAATATGATATGATATGTAAGCAAGTAGAGGCATGTGTTTGTTTACTTCATTTGGCTTGTTCAGAAATATCATTGGGATAACTTAAATTAAAATATTTTGTCTTAAATAGTGACATCAACATTATAAATGTTATCAGCATCTTAAGCTTCAATTTATGGTAACGTGCCCTTCAGCTAATCCCAGTTGACCAGCTGAGTAAAGTTTGCTCGCAAATGTTACATAACCAGTTTAACATATGCTCTGCTGTTGACAAACAGATAGCTGTACGAAGATAAGGATATATCAAGTCAATAAAAGCAAACTTGAGAACCTGCGAGTGTGACGCTGGCTTTTGGTGTTCAAGCTTTAGCACTTAGCTCCGTGTTTACCCACTGAGGTATACAACTGACTACATTTGCTTAGTTAAGACAGAAGTATAGCCAACAGGGTGGTAACTAATAAAGCTGTCCGACTTGTACTAGGCGCTAACCAGTGAAAGAGACGTGAACACCATATTTGTAACGTCAGCTAGTTTATATTTGCAAGTTAATGTAATGCTTGGTTAAGTTTCTTCTATTAGCGAGATAGCCACATTAACAGACTGCCAACTCGTGGGGGTTTATAAGCCAAAATGCATGTTGGTCACTTCACGTTACACTAGCTGAGGTTAGTTAGCCTACTTAGCTAAGTTAGCAATGAGCCAGACATCGGGCCTTACCAGCATTCTGATCCCGGGGCCAGAGGTAATATGTGGCGGGGATCACAATTAGTCCGACGAAGGACGTTAGGAAATAGAAAAAGGTGTTGCCGCTGTCATCATACTGGAACTGTTGCCCGGCCATTTCGTAGCGGCGCTTGGGTCGCCCTTCTTCTCCACCGCTGCGCTTCCCCCTTCTAGCCCAATGTGTTCGACTTGACAGACCGTTAGCTAGCCAGCTAGCATCCAGCCAAGGCAGCTCTGATCATCGGTGTACGTGGTGTACGCCTGCGCAATGCGGCCTTTCTTCTTCTGTGGGTTATTCCGCGCTTCTCCTAAGCGCTACTGACACCCACCGGTGGCGATGAACATGGGACAGGGGGACAGCAGAGCTAAAGCAGTTAAATGGGTATGATTAAACAAAATATAGGCTACCTTATGACTTCATTAAGAGTTACATGGTCAGGTTCTACAACTCTTGCATTACAAATGATGTGGTTTAAAGGGATAATTTTTTCAAAAGCAAAATAGATATTTTCTATATTTCCTTTAGTGCTACGTAACCATTTAGATTGTTTTGTCGTGAGTTCTGAGTTTTGATATGGACTGTAGAGATGTCTGGCTTCTCTTGAATACAATGGAACCAAATGGCACTTCGCTTGTGGTGCTCAAAGTGCCAAAAAAAATAGATTTGAATAATTCAAAAGAAATGTCTCTTTCCAGAAATCATGACCTGGTTACTCAAGATAATTCACAGTTTGTTGTTAAAGAGTTTCTTAGTTTTTGTTGAAATCGGTGGTTGACCTTCAATTGATTGATTGAACCTTTATATAACACACTGTCTGTCCATGAGATCTCATCCTATATAATGATATAAAAGATTGGTACACCTCTAAACCTTAATGGTGTGTCAAGATAAAATGTTTGTTGTTATATTGTTAGATAAACTGCATACGATTTTCCCCTTCATTAAATATTCAATAGATCTACCAATATACTGCATAACAACAGCTTTAGCAAACATTTAAAAGTCACATTAGGTTTATGTTTTGCTGATTTTTCAGCTGTGGGCAAAGAAGATGATGAAGGACAAAAAAGTAGTTTTCAGATTTTGGAATTATATTTTCTCTACAGATTGATTCTGTTATATATACACCATAATATCATTCAGAGGCTTGCGTTTCAAGTCAGGCACTGTGGCATCAGAAGCAGGATAACCCACAGGAAGTAACATCAGCAGCTTCTCATTGGCTGGCCGTTTGAGGAGGAGCCTGAGCTGGGGGCCGCAGTTTAGGGGTGTCGATGTGACGGTAACAAGGCCCACGTTCTGAGTAGCAAATAAATAGAGAGAATAGACATATGACTTGTAAGACAAACACAAAAAGTTATTTAGTTTACCCTAATAGCATACATCTTAAAGAGGCTGGGAGCGTCCATATAGTTCTATCTTAACTCTTGTGGCCTTTATGACCAAGAGAACAGGGATTGACTGATCTTTATTTCAACAGGTCTTTACCTGTAATGCAGCCAACAGGATTCCACAGGATATGGAGACACTGATTTCGTTGTAGTAATGCGTCTTTTTCTTGCCGTTTGGTAGAATCCCATGGGTCTGTTTGAAGATGAGGACGAGGTATGGAGCAACATCCAAGTACTCCTTAATCCAGTTTGTCCTGCACAAGGTAGAAAGTTGTGACAAAAGGGAGAGACGTGTGAAATCAGGAAACATAATTAGACTGTACATTGGCTCATAATGACTACTCATCATTCTTTATGTTGGGCTAAAATGTAGGATTTGTGAGTGTGGAGTAAGTATTGGTGCTCACCTTAACTTGCCCAAGTCATTGACCCACTTGTCCCCCATCCTCTGACGGTAGTTGACCTCCTCCTCTTCTTCCACTATCTGTCTAATCTCGTGCTTCATCACTGGGTCTGACACCACGACAAACGTCCAGGGCTCCGTGTGTGCTCCACTAGGGGCCGTACCTGTCCAGAAGAAAGACGAGGTGGAATAGCTATATTTAACTGTAGTTCAGATGGTTTTATTTCGGTGAACCGTGGTCAGTTTGTCTTGAGATTTGCACATGCCTGCAGTGCGGATGACATTATCAATGACTTCTCGCGGGACTGGCTCTGGGCTGATGAATCGGACAGACCTCCGCTGGTTCAACAGAGTGTAAAACGCCTTGGATCTCTCCAGCATCGTCTCCTCGGGGTAGCGTGTTGGCGAGTAGGGCACATGTGGAAGGTCTTCCTCCTCATTGCTGTCCACCCAATCACCGTCCTCTAAAAGGACAATTGACAAAAAGCAGGACCAGTGAGCAGCTTGTGATATGAAAATTCAAAATTGTTGGGTGTTAATATGGACAGTTGTAATAAATAACTAATGTCTACATCGTACTAAGTTACTCACCACCACTGATTATGTCTCATAATGCAGGAAAGGTGCCTTCAATAAACCACTTTAATTTTTTCGATGGGGGAACTCTGATTCATGATGGCTAAAGCCTGATTCATCTCAAAGCCCCATTCACTATGCCATTAGATTTTTACTATTAGGTATTAGGTGTATATTCACTGTGCTCACCGATTGTGGTACTTTAATGTACTTGATTGTGTTTTATAACAAGGAAGGCTGCAATTCCTATGACTCTCAGTACTCATTTAAAGACTACATTGCCCAGGTGGTGGAGCCTCTACCACTGAGGTGCACACAGGTGTGTCGCCTACTGTTAATGATTTGAATGTGACTGGTTTTGTTAGCATGCCTGTCCAGTGTTAGACCGAAAGCTTATCGTTAAAGTGAAAAACTGCATCAAACTAAGTGTGTGGAAATCTCTGCTTTCATAAATCACTTGTTTGCCGTCCAACAAGTATTTCTTTTCATTTATTGCATGATTTGTTGATGGAAGTTGGAGGAAATAGAAGGAAAACACAAGCCAAAGGCAATTTACCATTATTGATTAACCAGCTGTGAATGATTATGTTAAAAGACAATTCCTAGAATTACATCTATGTAAACTGACTACTGTTTGCTGTGTGTGCTCCCACGAGGCATGCACTTCTCTTATATGACCATTGGTGATAAAAGTTGATTCAAATCCTTTAGGGCTACTGAACTAAAAGTAGCCCACTAATTCCATTCAAAACCCTACCTGAGTAAAAATATGTAAGTGTTTCAGCAAAGTCAGCAAAATACTCTTAAGTATCAAAAGTAAAAGTACACATTCTGCAGTAATATGGTCCATCGGTGTCTTACTTTTAATCTATGATGTTTTGCTGTGTTGCATTTCACTCGTTACACAGAGGTTTATGGTTGTGCTAATTCCACGGTTCCCCAACTATTTCCTGTCAAGGACCCCTAAATTGGCACAAATTAGGCCACAGACCCCCAAGATTTTGTCCCACGTCTAATAAAGAATTTGCTGTAACATGTTTACCAGGAATGTTTCTGATAGCAATGACCAAAGTAATCACATACTATAATACGTCATTGTGGTAATTGTAGATGGAATTATAGTTAAAATAAAGTATTCCCTGACTGTTTTGCTGGGGACATCCTCGAAACCCCTCAAGGACCACTGGAGGTCGCTGGACCTAACCTACTGTGCTAATTAATTCGGTTGCTTCTGTTCTGTTCAGCGTTGTGACAATCTTTCCCAGCTACGGGTTTTTAGTTTATTTAAACGAGTAGGACAATTTTCTCAATCTCTAAAGAAACACTTAATCATTGAGCTCGTGAAAAAAGTTCAGCCCGGCACAAGAACAAAAGTTTCTGTTCAGCTTTTACCGTCTTCTCTCACTGTGGTTTCTGTGTCGTCCTGTAAGTCCTGGTCTACCCATGGTCTAAAGTCCGCTTTTGACCCCTCTTTAGTTTTCCCCAGGGAGGTCGACGTGGTCTCCGTCTCCCGTGATTTCACCAGCATGACACCTATCACCAAGCAGAGGACCGCGACCAGGACAGGCGTGAGGACGGACAGGACAGCCATCACTTGCCGGAGCGGAGAGAAGAGGATACGGGTCGGTGTGCACCTGCGCGCTTGTGTGCCTCAGCTCAGTGCAGATATGATGTTATGAAACAACATGGGGTGGGTCTACATGCTGAGTCAGAACTGTCTCTAAGAGAATGTCCCATGAGTTTGTAGCTCTCTGACTGGCTGCTGCTCTTTATAGCCTATGACTGTGTCTGAACTTTGTGAACGCTTGTTCTCTGCAGAGCAAGGTAGATGTTAATAAAATCAGATGACTGATGCAGCAAAAATCTCCAGTTATCAGCAGCAACATAGGCTAATAGATAAGTCAGTGGTAAAACATCCTTTGATATACTATAAAGTAATTAGTTATCATAAATTAGTTCACAAATTTCATGCGTATTTCTGTGTAGAGTTTTATTGCATCCAAAAATGTGGCTTTTGTTTATTTTTTATTTTTACCTTTGTAGTCTTTTAAAAATGATATTCAGGTAGAGCTCCAACTGGCAGAGCAGAAATAACCTACGTCATTACCTGATGTGACCCATGTGTGACGTTTGGACACCCGGTGCTGTCATTGAACAAGGATTATTTCACAACTATTTGCAATTTGCAGCTAATATGTGCAGCTATTGTCTAGTATGTAACACTGTATCCATTTGATCACGTCCATGGTGAGAGCCCAGACATCGTGGTGTCAGGACAACAACCTGCTGCTCAACGTCAGCAAGACTAAGGAGCTGATCGTGGACTATAGAAGGGTTTCCGTGCAACGTCACAGAGATGCGTGCGCAACTAGGGGGCAGAAAGCTGCTACAGCGCAGAGATTTTAACCAAGATAGAGCTCAGATACAGCAGAGATGACGCGCAGTTGTTGTGCAATAAACTG
>JBBPCS010000238.1:5958349-5972231 GCA_037974645.1 Hollardia meadi
AGATAGATAGATAGATAGATAGATAGATAGATAGATAGATAGATAGATAGATAGATAGATAGATAGATAGATAGAATTGTTTCCTCTCAACTGCCCAAAGAAGTAGGCCAGTGTGTTAAATTAACTGGCCTGACGGGCTTTCACTACACTGTTACTCATTCTAATTCACTTATTCATCTGCTTCTGTCTGCAGCCTGAAGAAACCAACAGACCACAATATGTTAACAGGACTCCACTCACTGTTTGTTTTAAAGATCTCATCTTTATTATTCACGATCAAGGCCATGATCTCTGTGCCCTGCTCACTTTTCAGAAATTGCAGGTTGCTGCTGTCAGGTGTAAACAAGTTGACTGTCTTGAATCATCCCTTCTTGAAATTCTAGTTTGGATCCTTAAAGGGTTTCATCAGTCCTAAGGACATGAAACTCGCTCAACTCTGTTGAAGTTTTGGGACCTAATTTAAAGTTCCCCTCCGGACATGTTCTAAAGTACATAAAAACACTCTGCTATCACTAATATTTTAGTTAACATGGTTTACCCACATTAAAACGGTTTAAAAACCCTTAAAAGGGGCTGGACGCACACTTTCTCCCTCATTGAGAAATTCTGGATCTATGAATCACAGGCCTCTGGCCCCGCCCACCACCGCTGTTTGTGCTCGGTTGTCCGGTGAAAGATCAGCTAGCATCAAGATGGCTACTGTTAGAGGAAACATGGGAGAGATTCAGCCATAACGTTACATGTTTGAGCCTCAGTCAGACTCAGATGAGGAGTCTGTTGTGAAACCAAAATCAGCGGCTAGCAGACGTATCAGAATGGAAAGTGTAGTTACCATCTTTTGTTTATGTTGTTTGTTAGCTTGTTAGCTTGTAACTGGCAGTGGCTGACGCAGAGTTAGTGGTTGTGAAACGTACAATATATCTGCTACGATGTTACAGTGTGTTCACATCTTGAGAGCCAACCAAGTTTGCCAGGGAACTGGCTCATTGGCAGTCGTAGTATTAGACGGCGATTGGCTTTCGTATTTGTGACATACCAAATCGAGCTCGCCAGGTGTACATTTGAATCTCATATTTTTAGGAAGTGCTCAGACATCTCCCTGTTCAGTAGAGGAATGTGAAAATACTTTTCTAGTGACAAACTTTGGGGAAATACAAGTCAGTATAGTCCAGGTCGGAAATTTTAGGGGAGAGCAGTAACTACAGAAAGAGTAAAGTTGAGAAAAAGGTTTTGAAGGCTCTGATAGGCACATTGTAAAACCATAATTTAGGCCTTTTTATTAATTTTATTCTAAAACCTAAAAAGTGCTGCACTTGAGCACAACAGTATCTACAACCGACATTTAGTGATTTAAAGGTACATGAATTTCAGAGTCAGAGGCTACAGAGATGGCAGTTAATGCCACTCTGCAAAGCTAGGCTAGTTTGCTTTTTTTCTCCATTCAGCTTTGCTACATGCTTTATTTATGTGTTATAACTATTTATTTATGTGTTATACTCATTTCTTGATATTGGGGCATCAAAATTGATTCTTAAAACAGAGAACATTTTTGAATTAGCCTAGCCAAAGTGCAGTCATTGCAGCTTTTTTTTTTATTTTTATTATTTTATTTTTTACCTCTGTTTTGTTGTTTTTGCAAATTTTACATGTTTTTTTTATTCCAAAATTGCACATTTCTATGGCATAATCATTTTATATGATAAAACAGATGTCAAAAAGTTAAAGATTCTAGTTGCCATGAAAATACCCCTCCCCCCCACCACCACCACAAAAACTAATATGAGAATCTTAAATGGCAACAGCAATATGTTCATCATTTCTTCTCACCTGTCTCCCTTTCTCTCCCCATCACTGTCTATCCATCCTTATATCTCTCCTCTCCTCAGTTTGAAATGACTCATCTCTCCTCTGATGTTTGGCATTTGCATATAACCTCAGTCCTCTGGTTCCACAGCGCACACACATCTATACTAATAGATGTCAAGCTATGATATGTTCTGCCGCATTCCCTCGTTTATTCTCCCTTCTTTTCTGGTTCCTTAACGAGGGGTGTGGGGGGGGAGGGGGGGGGGGATTTCAGAGCGAGACCCTCTCACTAAGACGAGGAGAGAGATTTCAGAGAAGGAGGTCGAAGGGGCGATCATCTGTAGAGAGACTGAGATGCTTAAAATGCTGGTTGTGTAAATGCCTCTTAACGGCTCAGGAATAAGGATGAAGGTGGGATAGCTTTATGTCCCAGTGTGTGTATGAGCGTCAACGAATGCAAATGAGGTGTGTGCATGCCAGGTTTGCGTGTCACTGATGTCAAGTAGAATTTTTGACTGCATAAACCACAGAGATGAGGTTAGGTCTCTGTGTTTATTGCTTACCAGAAACATGTATGTTCCTGCTGTTTTATAGTCATCCTCACATTTCATGATTTGTGTGAAAAAAAAACTTGCTCTAGGTAAAGTAATTCATCTCACAATGCCTAACTTAGAGCACATCATAATGTTCCACACTTGTCTCACATTTGGTATTGTAATTTACGAAGGTATAATTGTGAGCTAATTCTACTCGCGCACATCAACCCACCCATGCAAAAATGAAATCACAGTGAGTTTTAACGCTGAAAGCAAAGCATCCTTCCATCCTCCATGTTTTCTTGTGTCTGAATACCAGTGCATGCTCCAGGCAAATGCATCAATGAGTCCTTTGGGATGCGTAAACAACACACACACACACACACAACAGTAGTGATTATGATTTAGTTAGTCAGCCCCATGCATGTGGTTACAATTAATAAAAAGGAAAACATACAGTAATTACAGGTTTGCAATGAGACGCAAACTGCCGTCTTCTGCATGAAAGTCACATCTGCTACATCCAGACTTCCACACCCTCACTTTCCACCTTGCTACATCAAGTACATACTACTTCCTGCACTGACAATGGATGTTGATATTAGACGTTAATCTTGCGGTGCGGTACATATTTCCTAGCGATAGTAGCAGAGTCCATTTTGCTGTAATGGTGAAAGATGAAAAGGCTGCATTTGTACATGGTTTCTTTAGCTTTAATTCCCATAAGGGGGGATTTGGAAGATGCAGCATGTGGTAGCTGGGGAGGGATGGCTTGATCCTCACTGCATGCCTCTTTTGCACAAGCCTTGTGGTGAAATTAAATGAACCAGAGGAACACAGGACCTTTGAAGTGGTGCTGTGCAGAATACAGCCTCTAACCATAGAGTTACTAAACTGCCCAGCCCTGGCAGTACGGCATGTTCCAATGACATTTCCATATGATGTCTGCTCTTAATAGGCAAATAAAGTAAACGTCTGGGCTGTTTGGAGCTTGGAGTGCAGAGACATGTTTGGAACACAGACTAGGATCTGTGCTCAGAGGTGAAATGAAGAAACTGAAAGTGATAGAACATGAATGTAACATGTTTTTCGACATCACATCCAACACAAAGATTCTCTCGTTTTCCGTTTTAATTTTCTGTTTATCTCCTCTCCTGTTTCTGCATGTCATTGCATCTATTCTTGACCTGCCTCTGTTTCAGCAGCTCACTAACCGAGAGTGTTTCTGTGTTTCAGGAAGAAGAGATGCCAGAAGTAGAGATAGACATAGATGACCTTTTGGAGGTCAACAGTGATGACGAGAGAGCCAGCAAACTGCAGGTATACCCCTGTGACTGTGTGTGTGTGTGTCAGTCTTTGTATAGCTACACATCTAGTTTCAGCCTTTTATCATGCTGGGTTATTCACGAGTTTGACTGCTGGACTTTTTGTGCCGTTTGTGAATTCATGAAGCCTGTTTGCCTCAGTTTGCCTTAATTGCGCCATATTTAATTTTTGCTTTCTGAACGCACCTTAAGCTCTAGACAGCATGTTTCCTAGATGAGATTAAGCAAAATTCTCACTTTGTGGTCAAACTTGTCACGTGACTACTTTTGCATGCTTGTCAACTGGGTCTTCTGTCAGCGGATAAACTGCCTTTTCTACTGCATGATGGATTTTTCCCTTGTGATTCTTAATGCCGGTGCATACAGATATAGTCTTGTTGATTTGTACAACCTTTTCTACCATTCAGTTTGACTCAAGCTGCGTGCCACCAAGTTGTTTTCTACAATTGGACAGTTAGTCATAAATAGATATTTATACAAATAAAAGCCATACACAACCACTAACAAAACAGACCCGAGGATGTCACATTGCATGTTAATTTTAGTCCTCGAGCTGCAGCGATTTGATGACAATGCTTAAAAACAATGAATCCCTAATCAACTTTTTTTTTTTGCTTTTATACAGGAATCATTGACAGATTGCTACAAACCAACAGAGGTGGGTATGTTTAGTGTGTCATCTATACAATCAAATGCTCATAGCAGCTTGTGTGTAGACAGACATTATTGATGCTCGCACGCACCAGTTCGATTTGCAGTGTATAGAGCGCTGTATGTTGTAGCATCATGTCCCAGATGCGTATGTGTGTGGACAATTAATGTCTGGTGACAATTTCCAAGGCACAGTGGTGCACTGGTTAGCACTGTTGCCTCTCAGGAAGAAGGTCCTAGGTTTGATTCCCGGCTGGGAAAGGGCCCGTCTGACGCTGTTTGAAACTGTTAGCAAAATAACATGAAGCGAAATTCATTGACCAGTTAAGGAAAGTTGACTAAAGGTGTGTGTGTGTGTGTGCAAAGAGGTGTTAAGTGTTTGGGTTCGGGTGAGGTAGGGTTAAGCTATTTTGGTGATTAAAGGCACTACAGACCAATCACATTACCTCTACATACGGCGATCTCGTCCAGCCTGGACTCCCCATCTGTCATCTGTGTGTGTGTGTGGGTGTGTGGGTGGGTGGCATTAGGTCAGCCTGTGACAACCACTACAAGGTCACTGGTATCCAAAGTATCCGAAGAAGTGACTGACCAGGTTGACAGCCGCTGACACACACTCACAAACATACATACGCACACATTGTAATCCCTTGAGAGTGAAGCAGCACAGATGCCATTTTGAACACAATCCCACAAAAGAGGCATCAGCTGGGGATTAACAGTGACAGACGAATAGGGAGAAAAGGTGAATGTGACAAAGGTAGGGAGTGATGGAGGAAGGATGAAGGAAAGAATGTTGGATGACAACTGTTAGAACCATTGTACACTGGGAAAATAACAGGAGACGACGGGAGGAAGTAGAAGCTATTACAAAGAGATAGGAAGAGATGGGATATATGAAAAGTCAGCTCAAGGGAGAACGATAGGAGTATAGTGGAGAGGGAGGAGGAGAGGCACAGAGGGAGATAAAGGAGGTGGAGGCATCGGTAATTAGGTCATGAACAGTGTCACCCCTGGTTTAAAGAGGGGGGATTATATTCCAGAATATTCCCCACTGTAGTCATAATAGTGTGGACCTCAGAATACAACCTGCTGTTTCAATCCAGTTCTCTTTGTCCTCCTTCCTTACTGATTTGGTTTCTTCACAAACCAGCATTTCATCGTTGTCACTCAAAGGCCAATGCCACTATAATTGGAATTTATTCCTCCATGTTTGTTTCCCGTCCCTTCAGTGTTGATTCTGCTTGTTTCCATTCGGCACAAATTAAGATCAGCTTTGCTCAATATCCTGGGCTCCTTCTCGACCATACAGTTACCTATTGCGCCGAAGAGCTAATCGCATTCATGAAGTTATCCATCACCAAAGCTGCATTAGATGCCCATATTAGACAACAAAACAAAGTACTGCTATTTTTTTTCCTGGCATTTTGAGTTAGGTGAGAACACTCTACATCTGAAGCTAAAACCAGAAGCTAAAAACAGCCAGTTTTATATTTGCTATTATGCAGTATTTTGTTTGCTTAATCTGTTCAAAAACCTTGGCGGTTTTACAAGGGGTGTTTTTTGTTTTTTTTACTGTTCCGTATATGTCAATTAATAAGCTTTATCGCTGGTAGGCAGATTATGTTACCCCCCTGTCTTTCTCCGCTAACTGTATGCTAGCTGTAGCTTCATACTTAGCGTTCTTGTTTAGCTCTCAGCAAGAAAGCAACTAAGCATATTTCCCAAAATGTTGAACTATTCTTTAAAAAAGTAAATCATCTGCTGTCAATTGCATCCAATACCGAGACACTTCTGCCTGCTTTAGTTTGCAAAATCAAACAGAGCTGATTTTTACTTGTATTTGGATGTGTGTGAATGTGTGTGCAACTGTCTGTCAAACCCTTTTTGTCCTCTCTTTGTTGCAGGACTTTGTCCGAGAGTTGCTGGGCAGGATAAGGGGAATGAGAAAACTCAGCGCGCCAACTAAGAAGGGCCTATAATAGCTGTAATGTCAGCCATCAATCAACCATCAACTATGTCATCTCAGCTCCACCTACGTAACCCACTCAACATGGACTGTCATCACCAAGCATAAATTATCTAAACATAACAGCGTTAGTAGCTTAACTATTCTGCAACCTGCAAACTGCACCATGAGCTCCATGCATATAGCACTAGCCATTCATTTCACAATCACATAGAATAACAAGGTGTATTATAATATTTGACTGTTGAAAGGTACTTAAGCAAAACAGAGCCCACATGGTTTAATAGCATACTGTCACAATAACATGTCAACAGCTGGAACGTGCCAGAACTGCAACTGTGCTTTAACAATGAAAATCGCCTAATTCACATTTCAGAGCCATGTTACAAGCCAATGCTGTGATCCCAACAGCCATACAGACTAAAACACCAACAAATCTCAAAAAACAGAGGTCGTAAAAGAAAAAAAAAATGTTTGTACTGCAGTAGGTGTTAAATTAGCTGTAGCACTATGTAAACACAGTGCTTCATGATTTTGTTATTTTTTACTGAGATGTTTTGCTGTAACTTCTTTTTAAAAGAAAATGTACTGTATGTTGCCATTTATTGTTCATGTGATTGAAATGTGGTCTTCAGCGGTTTCTCGTCATCCTTTAAAGTTGACCTCAGTGCTTGTAAGGGAGCTCTGTAGTTTTATTTTAAGCACAAGGTGTTAATACAGCAGTTCCTTTTGTGATAAACTCTGGGAGGACAGATATTGACATTTTACCCACTGTTCTAGTACACTTTTTACCACAGCAAGGCATGATGGGTGCTGCAGTTTCTCTATATGAGACTACAAAACCTGTATGATTGGCAGCCTTTCACTTATCAAGTTATGCGGTGTTGTTCATTACTCTCCCTCATCAGAATACATATCAGTTGGTTGTTTAGGTTTAAGCACAATGCCCAAACATTGTTTTCCACACTCTGGTTCACTTAACTCTGCTAACTTGCCTCTCCAATAGTGGTTGATGTTGCCTTCAAGGATATTCAGGATCAGCTCACCTTTTTCTCAGCACTGAACCGTAACTACTGACAACAGAAAGGCAAACACGGTTGAGTCAGAACCTGAGGACAACTTGAAACTTTGACACTTAAAAACCTGTCAGGTCCTGTAACGGAAGGTGTGCCAAAACTGGGAGTATTACATCTTAAATGTCATACATCATGGTGGCATTAGCGTGACACAGCAGTCGTTTGTTAAGTTTGTGAGACGTCATCAGGGTGGGGGCAGTATTTTAAGATGTTTAAAACTTCTCCAGGTTGCAGAAAATGTTTTAATTGCATAATCCCAGGTTTAAGAGGTGGATTTAGTCATGTACTGTTGTTATTGACCTTCTGTGCACCAACACACTGAAACCCCTGTTATGGGGTTGGGCCCAGTTTCACTTCCGAGCAGTCGCTTGCAAACCAACCAGAATGAAACAGACCTAAACCTGCTGTGTGATTATAAACCCTCAGCTGCCAAAGACAGAAGCAGGGCGATGATTGATTTTAACATAACACTTGCAAAGCACCCGTCTTGCATGCTAACAACTGAGAAAAAACACTGATAAAGAGTATATATATATAATGAACTTATAATCAAGCAAAAAATACTTTTTTGACTTAGCTGCCATGTCTGACTTTGTAGAACTTTTTGTTGTTGAAACAACGTGACCGTCACGTTGGAGAGAATCCAGGAATATTTTTTAAAATGGTGCTGTTTTTGATGCTCTTAGGTTTTGGTGGTATAGGATGCATTTTCACTGTCGATTTATGCCAGAGTATCTAAAATGGGTCTGTCTCTATTGATGGGGTGCATACAGGCTACTGTGGCCTCCTCTTTGCATTTCCTTCCTACAATCAGAACTGGACTGGACTGGACTAGAGGGATGTCACCACACTCAGCTAGCAATGGTCGAGAGATTTGTTTGAAAAAGATCACGCATTTTCTGAATCAGTGAGTTGGAAGGAAAAGTGGAAGAGGTAGCTATTAAAAGCAACTGAAATGCATTCAGGACTGATGTCGAGGTACTCCATAGGATTTTCTCTGTCAAGAAACAGTTCAGGGGCAATAGGCTGATATTTTATAATTTATGTGGAGAGCGTTTTGAAAGTGTCCATACTAGAAAGCTTTACGTTTGCATGTATTTTTAAAGTCGCATGTTTAAAGGGGGAACATTTGTTTTGGCCCAAAGGTTTTTATTTCACAAAATAAAACATTTTCCTTTTTATACCTTAATTATTATTATTATTATTATTATTAATGACTAAAATATTCAGTTTTTCAGCTGCAGTTTTGTTTTTATGTATATCCACAATAAGCATTCTTGTTTTTAAAATGTAATGTGGTGTGTGTGTGTGTGTGTGTGTGTGTGTGTGTGTGTGTGTGTGTGTGTGTGTGTGTGTGTGTGTGTGTGTGTGTGGTACATTCTTCTAGTCAAAAGGAGAATAATACTGGCAGCAGGCTCACTTCTTCGTACAAGAGAAGAGGAAAAGTTTAGTTTTTTTTGTTTTTGTATTTAGATTTATTTGCAGGATGAATCCACACTTTGAGGCTTCTGTTCTATTATAGTCTTTACATACTGTCAGCATGTGAGTTTGTGTCTGTTTACTGATTTGGGCCTCAAGAGGAAGAAAAGTTAGCCTATTTATGGAGGGTCCAGAGTGTTTGAGGGAGATATATTGGGGGGGTGTCCGACACCTGGTCAAAGCCTTCAGAGTTTACAGGAAGTGGATAGTAAGCACAACTGGTAGAGAGTTACAGAGGGTAAGAGAGGGGTTGGGATCTTGAAAGTTATGTTCTTTTATTTTTAGTGTTATAAATGGGGAGTTGGCATTCGGGGAAGACCTCCCTCATATATTCTACGTAACTTTTAAAGCATTGCTCTTTGTGAGTGCTGCAGTATATGACCTGTTAAAAGTAGAAACTAGGGTTAGTCTAAACTAGTCTGTTTTCAAAAAGTAAAATGGGACTTTTATATGAATAAACATTTCATTGTTTGTTATAATAAACATTTTATTTATTACAACTATATAGTGACAATCCAGAGGGACATTGTGTCATATTTCAAGGGAGAACAACATATTTGATAACCCATTAGTTGCCATCAGACTACAGCTAACGTTAGCATTCCACCACTTCCTAGCTAACATTGCTGTGTACAGCAATGTTAGTGTTACACAATATGATAGGAGAGGTGTAAATTAATTCTGAAATTTTAGCACACATCTTGGTCACATTTATTCAAGCCTGGAAGTAAAAGACCCTGGATGTAATCAAGGTTGCAAGGTAACGCTAACTGTCCTGCTGTTTCTTCACCCGACCTCAGAAATGTTCTGGTTAAGTCAGTAACATTAACGTAATGTGACATTGATGCTCACTGGAAGACATATTTCTGTGTAACGTTCATACAGATTACAGCCCACACAAAAGCGTGTTCAAAGCATTCTAGCAGTGAGTGTTTGTGTGGCATGAAGAGGCTAACAAACGTGCCTGCTCTGTTACATTATGTTATGATACAAAACAAGCTTGATTACATCCAGTGTGTTTTAATTATAGGCATGTTAGTATTTCAGAATTAATTTACCCCTTATCTTATCTTATCGTATTGTGTAACACTATCAACTGTTAGCTAGGAAGTGGTTGAATGCTAACGTTAGCTGTTGTCTGACAGTAGTTATCAAATATGTTGTTTTACCTTGAAATATGGCCCGATGTCCTTGATTCATTGTCTTTTTAGTTTCTGATAACAATATGATAGCAATAAGTCAGGTCTCCTTTGTTTTTGTGATTTGAAATAAATAAAAGGAGTATACATTATCCCAACATTTGAGCTTCCCACCCTGAGCATGACATCAAGGCAAAATGGCCGCTGTGTGAATATAGTCTATTGGCGGAAGTTATCACGATATTGACATATATTGACATGTATGATACCAGTGAGTAATTTCCAGTGTAAACATGCTGTGTCATGTCAAGACTATTTTTACAAGGGAGTACTGAGGCCTGTTTTGTCCTGAAGCTCAATATCAAGAAAACCAGTGAGTTGTGGTGCTGCTGTATGTCTATTAGTGTTTAAATTCATTGAGTGAAGTGTTCACATTCTTGGCCAATACATTTTTACATTTTACCTCAAGGCTTTCCTGAGATATCATGAAAACATAATGCCTCTGGCCATGGCTATCGCAGTGTGAAGGCATACTGTATTTAGCTAGCTACCTGGGGTTGCCAGCATGCAGAAATTTAAAGCAGAGCTTTAATTGGCCTTAACCTATTTTATCACATCATTATCAAGTATGAGTGAGCACATGTGCCTAAGTTTAAACATAAGTCATAATACCTAAGGATTGTTTTAAACTTTTAACATTTTAAATTCAGTGATTGATCCCTCTACCTAGAACCATGGGATAAAAAGTGATTGGTTTCTAAATAACTGGGAGCTGGAAATTTGAGATGTGCTACCTTTTCGTATTTTTAGGATATGCTCATTGGATTTTGGGTTCAGCACTCCACTGAGAATCCCACTGCTTTCAGCATAATTCTAAACGGCTGTTTATGGACAGGAAATTGAAAAGCAGATTCACTTAGCAGCAAGTGGTTAGTCTATTAGCATGGGAGGAATAGAGTAGCTTATTCTGTTAAAGCCCATATTACAGACAAATTGGCACATTACATTAATTACCACTACCAACAACAAAAGCACTTTGGATAATGAAGTGTAATGGCAGGTAGTGCAAAGAATGTATCAATTAGACTAATAAAATAAGAAACAACCAACTGCTGATTACCTCTTTAATACTGTCATTAGTCATATCAAATATTATTTCACATTATTTCAGCTCCTCTGTGTCAATGCAGCAACCAGTCTCTCTTACTTTCTCCTTTTTGTTAACCAGCTCTCTCACTGAGTGGAGGCACCATATGGCATCAGAACAGCACATACACCACCAGAGGAAAGTACCTACACAGATGCATTCTGTGTATTCAACAACAGATACACATTTACATGCACATGCACACACAAACATGTACATACACATTTGGCACACAATCCCCTTAAACAAACACTATCATAATTTGAGCTTTAAAACACATCTTTATTCACACATTCTCACTACTGTAATGGATAGACATGCAAGTATGTCAGAAAGAGAGGTGGTGAACTTAGTACTGGTTGGGCCCCTCAGTAGAGACTCGACCATGGTGGAGTCAGTTTGCTTTCCGGTGAAAAATTAGGTTTATAAAAAGACTAAAAGACAGACGGAGAGATTATGCCATGGACAGCATGGCGAGGCATGAGGACTATGCAAGACTGAGGCCCTGTGTCCACCAGCAATACACAGCAAAGGCCTGGATAAAGTGCAACTGAACACCTATTTGACATGGTTCTTATAATTGCTTAGATGCTTCACACACATCTTCAACCGACAGCACAGAAGAGCTATACAATCAGCACAGTTTTAAGGTGGACACCCAAGATTAGTGTCACCAACTCGGCATCTGACCAAATGTGAAATATGGTCACAATCTGCCCGTCTGTTCCTAACTAATGGCGTTGAATAATGGCCAATGGTTTATGGTCATAAATGTGTTTTGTGAGGTCACAGAGACCTTGACCTTTGACCACCAAAATCTAAATCAGTTCTACCTTGAGTCCAAGTGGACATTTGTACCAAATTTGAAAAAAATTCCCTCAAGGCATTCCTGAGACATCGCGTTCACAAGAATGGGACGGACAACCCGAAAGCACAATGCCTCTGGCCATGGCTATCATCAGCACGGTTTAACTTGACTGCAACAATATTTACAACAATAGTTATGTTTTCCAAAATATATTGAATACAAACTCATAATTTCAGCTGTGGGGAGTTTCAGGAAATACAAAACAATCCAAATGTACTATATTCCCTTAAGCCTATAGTGAAAAGGCTATATTTACTCAGTCTGCATCACCACATGACAGCACAGCCTGAAGTTTTAACAAGACCGGCATCCAAAATGTCTTCTCATTAGTCCTGAGTTGGTAAAGAAGCTCACAGCTAATGGAACGAGAATGTCACTCCACTACTAAATGTGCTGTGGACCGAAAGCTAGATGGACAATACGACAGAGTGCTCAAAAACAGTTAATGAGCAGCAGAGTCTGTTTCTATTCGGGAAGAGTTGACTACAGACTAAATTTACTTTCCAAATAGTCATTTTTAGGAGTGACAACAATAACATTGGCTTTATTTCAAAGATTGAAATTAGGTCATGAAACATTCTATGCATCTAAAGGTCCAAAGAGTGATTTATATACTGTTTAAGTGTCAAAAACACATTTCTAGAGATAAACAACGATAAATTGAGTAATTTACAGTTCCATATTCAGTAATAATGAACTTTGCGTGTGTGTGTGTGTGTTACCTGTCACATCGCGGCCCTGTGTATCCAGGCTGACACTGGTCGCACAGCAACTCCCCTTCTTTACTTAAGTGGCAGGTGGGGCTGAAACTATTGTAGTTGTCATGAAAGCGTTGTTGTTGTTGAAGTTGTTGATGTGTTCGGTAGCGTTGTCCCAGTGTGGAGAGAGGCAGGAGGAAGAGGAGGAAGAGGAGAGGACAGAGGCGAGTTAAGGCCATTGTTTGTCTCCCCATATATATTCACACTCACACACACACACACACACACACACACACACACACACACCTGTGCCCTTACTTTCACTTTCCAACCTCTGTAAGAGCCACACACACTAAATTTCCTCTCTGTCACACCCACACGTCTGTACTTCCACACACTACTGAATTTGAAAACACTCTTCCTCCCTATGAACTCTAACCCAAATGAACTGAGAGAGAGAGAGAAAAGCGGTAGTCTCTTTCCCTCGTTCTGTCACCCTCCCACTTCCATAAACTATAGATAGTTCTACTGGCTCGGATTCCAGGCTCCAGACTGACTCACTGGCTGACTGACTGCAAGATAGCTCAATGAGTTAGCTTACTAGGCCACTGCAGGTAAACAACATAAAATTGTAAAGTATATTGGTGTATGTAATAAGGATTGTATAAAACCAGCTGTGCTCAATATAGACACTCGTTAAGTCAAGGTGCCCTTTCTGGATGGTTTTGATCTAAATACAACTTTATCTGATAAGACAACAAAAAACTACTGTACCGTATTATACATGTATTTGCAACTGTATGGTTGGAATGAAGGCAGAGGTCAGACTTGGCAACCCAAACCCAACTAACAAGATATTCAGATCATTCAGCATTGAAACACAACCAGAAAGTACTGGTAAAATGCCTCTGCCAAGGTGGCACAATCATCTAAATGAGTTTCTCTTATAATACAATTAGTTTGAGTCTTTTAATCTGCACCCGATCCACCAAAACACAAATAATAATTGACAATCATGCAGATTGCTTGGAGAATATCTAAATCCGAGGAATATTTTTTTTACAAGGATTAAATTGTGCAAATTTCAAGTGACTTAGACTTCGGAATTGACTCATGCTCATTTTGTCTAAGTTTGGTTACAAGGACGATTATGGATGTAAGAGGAATTATTGCATTGTATGTGTGTGT
>JBBPCS010000238.1:5972331-5983834 GCA_037974645.1 Hollardia meadi
TGTGTGTGTGTGTGTGTGTGTGTGTGTGTGTGTGTGTGTGTGTGTGTGGTACATTTTTGCTGATAATAAAAATGCAGAATGACTCTGTACTGTTTAAAAAGATATCTTCCCCGTGTATTTTTTTTATGGGTAAAGGTTAGAGTTTTTGTTCTTTATTAAAAGGACCAATGTGTAAGATTTAGTGGCATCTGGCGGTGAGGTTGCAGATTGCAACCTACTTAACACCCTTCGCCTCATCCTCCTTTTCCAACCTCGAAGGAGAACTATGGTGGCCACTCAAAATATGAATATATTCTCTTCCTGCTCCCTAAATCCTACACTGGACCCAACATCTTGGTTAATATGCTTATTTGCTTTCTTCATGAGAGTTGAATGAGAAGAGCGATACCACTCCCATGTTACAGCCTGCAGCCGGTTAGCTTAGCCTAGCATGAAGACTGGTGAGAGGGGGAAAGAGCTAGCCAAAGGTAACATCCACCTAACAGCAACTCTACAGCTCGGTGATTAACATGTCATATCTTGCGTGTTTGATTAAGAATAAGAATGAAAAAGCGTGAAAGTGTAAAAATGTAATTTACTTCCTTTACCGGTCTATATGCTAAGCTAAGCTAAAAGGCTGCTCGCTGTACTCGTAATGAGAGGACCGATATGAGAGTGGTATTGATCTTCCTATTTAATTAGTGCAAAAACATATTCCTCAAAATACTCTCAAAATATTCCTGATGAGTGAGTCTTTACAGGTGCATTGGTGCCTTTATGCCATATTCAGTTGTGTTGGGATATGTGTGTGTGTGGTTCTTGGTATGTGTGCTTTCACGTGCCTGTGTTTCTGCACAAGGGGCATATTAGAGCATCATGGTTGCCAATGTGCTCCTTCTCAGTGCCACACAATGTGGCAGTAGTTTAGTAGGACAGTCCTGTATGCTGTCTGATTCTGTAAAGGGCTCATCAGGGTATAAATTATTGCTCAGTGTGTGCATGAGTAGCCTTTCTCTGCAGCATGTCTAGCCCCATATGGACTGGCCTACTGTCCTACTGTACATTGTTGCTAGGTAGAACAGTATTCAGTGATCTCCGAGACACATTTAAGGCTGTTATTTATCAGGCCATTGTGAGCCATAAAAGGAATAACCACAATGGAACCGAAAGTTGCGTGTTCATTGAGCTGCAAGAGAACAAGTCAACCTCACTGCAAATCAAAGCCGATATATTTTTATTTCTAAAGGGAAGTCATGTGGAAGAATATAGGCCAGCTTACAGAGGAGACACACACACACACACACAGATAGAGAGAGAGAGAAAACGTGATAATGAATGTCTTCTGATTCACTGGCACAAATTCCCAAACAGCCTTGTGGATTTCACTGCAGGATACAGAATTGCACACACACACACACTGCTGCTGCTTCTGCGTGTTGGGAGGAACAGAGCGCTTCCAAAGCGACTGTGCAGTACGACAAGGCTGCGTGTGCCTTTAAATTCCATGACCCACTTTTCACAGCTGGGGCTGGCTGGCTGACAGGGAGCGCTTGTGCACGCTGCCTTGAATAATTGGGACTGCAAGGTGAATGTGAGGAGAATAGCTAAAGATGGGAGCCCCCCCACCCACCCACCCTGCCAGCCAGCAGGCCTGCTTCAGTCAGCTGGCTGCACACCAGCAAATCTCACACCAGCACTGTCCTCGAGTCAGTGCTGGTCATGCTGTTCTGGAATATTAAAACTATATGTGACTAGAGACAGTTGTTTGAGAAAAATGAGAAATTGTATGATGTATGAAATGAAATGAGGCTGGCAAGCTGTCTGTCAATTTATACGATTGAAGCCACTGTAAATTTTCAAGGAACGCAACATGCACTACATCATATCTCCTAATGTGAAATAGCCGGGCAGACCCTATACTGTGAATGTAATGTATTCCCATCCCCCACTTCATTTTGCCATTCTCCCTCTTGATCCCATACGTTCCTCTCCACCTCCCTTATTGCCTTCTTCTACTTCACTGCCAGCCCCCTCTGCCTTGTGGATGCAGTGATCCATCATGCCAATACGTCAGGGAGAAAGGAATAGAGAAAGACAGACAGATCCTGTATGACCAGGACGGTAAAGAGAGAGATGAAAGAAGAGAGACATCAGGGTTCTGCCCCCCCAGGTTCCCTTCAGCTGGGAGATAGATCCCATCTCGTCTCCACTGCTCTGGAACCCAACTGAAGCGTCAGACAAATGCGCGGGTGACGTGTCACACTGTCGTAGCCTGCTCATTCACTCACATGCAATTCAGCCATGCAGCATCACTTATTACCCAGACAGAGAGAAATAGAAGGTGGTGGTTTCTTCTGTCACCTCCATGACACAGAGCTGTATTTACCCTGCACGTTAGAACCTGCTGCATTGTGGGAAATGCACCTGCGAGTGATCTGGCCTGATGGGAACAGAAGAAGAGACAAATAAAAGTGCAGTGCAAAAAGGGCGAGAAGAAGTTACACCAAATTGAGTAAGATTATGCGTTTTGGACATTTACTGAATATTTTATTCTACTTCAACTTTAAGTACAACCAAATCCCTGAGACCAACCTCGTGACTCTATAAATACTATATAACACACATGCATGTTCCACTTATGCAGCGTGTGTGTCTGTGTGTGTGTGTGTGTGTGTGTGTGTGTGTGTGTGTGTGTGTGTGTGTGTGTGTGTGACAACCTGAATCGCATCTCAGGGGAAATCCCTTTAATTTCACTACACTGCGCCCATTCAATTTTCCAGCACTCGAGACATAAATGTTACAACTCTCCTCAAGCATGAAAATATGTAGGTGTTTGCAACATCACACACAGACTTTCTTGCCAACTACTAGCACTGCAACTGGAGCCAAACACACATAAAAGGCTTTGTGGCTGAATATGTGGGAATTGCTTTAGTGCAGCAGCAGTTTTAGTAAGATCAAGCTTTTATATTAATGTTTTCCTCAGTAATTAGTGTCAGCACTAGGAGTAGATGATGGGTTGGACAAAGGAAGAGGGTATTAATTGTGTAGTATGCAATGTAAGTAAAAGTATCTCTATATTGTACTTAAGTACATAATTTGAGTAAATCACCACTGCAACACTGTGCCTGCCTCACATGATGTGACATTTTTTTTTTATCTGTCAGGTTATCAAATAGAACCCTTTACATTGTAGACCCAAAATGTCTGCTGTGGAAAGGGTCCTGAGAATTCCACTATGTTGATTTTGATGTTCATGTACGCTCGCTAATGTGGCAATGAACTTCCTATACTCCTTCCACTTCTGCTTCCCTCAACCCAAGAAAGCGGCATGTTCTTTTCCACATTGAGGTTGTCTTTGTTGAAGCTTCTCTTCAGAGATTTAAGCCTCCTATATGAGGACTGGTGCATTAGAGATGCTGTTTGCATGGCATCTCCTAGGGCACCTCAGCCCCTTTCGTTCAGGGGTTCCATGGGAGGTGCATAAAGGAGGGGCGTCAGGTCTTCTTGGAGAAGACTGTTCTTTTCCCTCTCCACCTGGAGCTCAGCTGTAAATGTCTCCTGCCACTCGCAGCTCCTCATAATCTGTTTGATGGAGCTTCCTCTTCCTCTTGATATTACCTCTGACCTAAGCAGACATCTTTGCAGTGCTTTGAGTTTCTGCATCACTTTTCAGCCTCTCCAGCTCTCTCCTTATTTCTTTTTTCCCTGTTGATATACATTGCGTTCAGGGTTTTCTGTTTTTCCAACTGTTCTTCTTGTCTCATCCAACTCTCTTCTGTTCTCCTGAAAAAAATCAAACAGTTAACAGGCCTTCTTTTTAGCCAATGTGTCATCCAGCTAACAGACAGGATGAAAGAAAAAGGCATGAGACGGGAGGTTTCATTCCATTTGTTGTTGTTTTTTTTAATTGGGCAGAAATCTGTACAAAATAAAGTGCTGTGTCTACCCAACATTCTAGTCTGACCTGAGAAGATTCCGACAAATCAAACACTTGGATGAAAGTGTCTTTCACAGGATGTGGCAACTATTTTCAGTAACCGCCTAATAATAACATAGCTTTTAGATAAATTCTTAAGAACAGACAGGTAGTACACAATGTTCAGCAAGGGGGCATACGTAGCCTGGATGTTGTGTATTTGATGCTTTATATTTCAGTATTGCCCTCGCCCGACCCAACACAATTAATGCCTGGATATCAGGCAGTAAACACTGTTGTTGTAAACACAGTAGACAATACCACTGCGACCACCGGAGGGATTAATAGCAGGGATTTACTTGGGTCACATAGCCATATGTCTGCTGGCCTGTTTGTGTACTTGTTTTTGAGGTTTGTTTTCTTTGTTGGCCATTTCAGCGCATACCCAGAGGGATGAGATTGGTCAGCTGTAAAGAGATCTTGTGTGTGTGTATGCGTGTGTGTGTGTGCGAATGCGCTCAAAGGCAGGGTAAGTCCATTTAGACAACATGGGGGGGAGTCCTGGTGGGGGATCTGTCTCATCTGCAGGGGGTGAGTTCAGATCATTCTCTATTATGCCATCTGTTTCTAGTGAATTATGTAGAGACAGAGATAATTAAAGAGGCTATTATCATTATGCTACCAAAACAACACAGAGAGGCTTAGCACCCTTATAAGTGTACAAACAACAACAGAAGGGGAGAAACGGGGTAAGAACCGCAAGGAATGTTTAAAATTTGGTCTAATTTCATCCATTCATAAAGATGTAATCTCATAAAGATGTCACCTCATCAAAATAACAAAAAGACTGACCTATATTTCCTCATAATAACAACAATGACCAGTAAACCACAGAACGGTACCCCTGGGTAGGTTAAAGCAGCATTAATACTCTGAGGCCAAAGAAAGTGGTCTGGGGTGATTTGTTGCTATGCAGAGATGGTCCCGTCTGTCTGCTGCTTGAAAGTGGCGACAGAGACAAAGACAGTCGGAGTCAGTGTTAAAGGAAAAGTGATAAGATAAAGTATCAGTAGTGAAAACCAAGTCATGGCAACGACAATTAACAGTTAATCATCTGCTTTCATCTCTGCTTTGCAGTGGTGCTTCACTACGTGGGTTGCTGAATTACAGCAGCAGTTAAACATATACAGTAATATGCTTCATTATTAACTGCCAGACTGCACGATTTCACCATCATAAAAACATCTGCAAAACTGAATAAATGAGAATTCTTGTTTTGTCAAGCACTATATAAAAGACTAAGATTATGGGGGGCGTGCAGCTGTGAATCCATTACTGATATCTGTTTGCTGATGAGTGTTAGAGGTGGCAATGCAATGTGTTACTATATCGTCACCACTCCGCCATGCCTCTGCAAGCTGGTCTGAGATGAATTTTTGCAGCCTATGCATTGGTTAACTAATTATCTCTACACTTTTTCCAGCACCGCATAATTAGCTGCTATGCTGCCTTCAATTGCTGTCAGAAATATTGCAATACAGGGCATGCTTTAATGGCCTGGTACAGGATGTAAATACAAATGGAAAGTTTAATTTTACACGACTCTCAAAATTCAAAGATGTGGCACTCACACTTTCACAAACCCTTTTTTTTCATTTAATTTTTAATGGTGGTAATAACAATAAAGATTTTGGTTATTTCTTTAAAGAATATCACCCTTATCAGAGACTTTAAAGGGCCTAAAATAACAATTTTCTCACTTAGCTTCTCACAGATTTTTTGCCAAATGCAGATTCCAAAGAAACTGTGACTAAGTGTGTCGTGATATACCGGTATTGACCATAATCATGAAATTTAAGAATGAATTATTGATATTGTTTTAATAATACATATATGCTAATATCGTGTAAATTATCCAGCACAGATGTTAGGCCTTGTGGATCGTTTGTTTATCAGTTCATCTGGTTGCCTTTTCACTGTTTATTAATTGTAATTGTTCTTTTGTCCAGTCATGGTTACACACTCTCTTTCCAGCCCCCTACACGCGTATATTGATTGCAATTGATTTGACAAAAACATACAATAAACAAAGTTAAAGATGAACTTGACTGACTCTAATTTTCTATAGATGCTATTATTATTATTCCAAATCTGATGACAGTTGTATTTCCGAGACAGTCCTAATGATGAAATTTGAGTTTTTGAATGTTCCTTGAATTAAATAATGCCTAGATGATGTTGTTTTTCACCAAACTTTGATTGTTGTTTATTTAGTAAGGAAAATTGAATGGCATATAGGAGGGATTAGTGGAAAGATTTGAAATCAGAGGCTTTAATGCCACATCCTTCTCCTTTACATAAAGGAAAATTTTGTCCCTGGATTGTTGATCCTGCTCATTACACCAGACTGCTTAATCTAGAAACTAATCTGACCTCCAACCTGATGTTCGCTGGCCCATGCTCTGGAGTCCTCTGCAAGCGCGCACACAAACACATGGGCACATAAATGAATCCAAATGGATCAGTGAGAAGAAGAGAGGCAGCTTTTCCTCAAAATCAATCACTTCCTGGAACTTCTTATTCCTCAACAGCCCACGCCCGGCCTTTGTTGATCTTCCAAGGAGAGCCCAGAGCATTAATCAACAGAGGATCAACATCATGAAGAGGAAGTGTCTGACATCTAATCCCAGTGTTTGATTGGGGTTACTTTTATGTTACAGCGTTACCTACTGAGAAAAGTAACTTTTTGCATTAGAAAAAATGACAACCCCTTTGTGATTTATTTTTTGCAGGGGGATGTATTTAAGTAGTGATCACTACCTTCTTATATAGTCTAATAAATCAACAAAACAACTTCACAAAATGTCATGAAAGGAAATATAATTATATACCCATTTTCCCTTATTGAATAGAAAAATACAACCATACACCTTTTGAATTTAAGTTCCCCTCTGTCACCAAATTAAGACGAGCTTAATTTCATTCAAACAAGACATAAAAATAAAAAAATAAAAACTCATCCAAACTGTCTTGGTTTGTTTTCCCACTTTTCCAACAACTCTGCAACTTGGTAAAAATAAATCCTTCATTCATAAAAGTGAAAATATGCTGGCTCCATAGGCTGTTTAATTCCCTACTGCTAACACTCTGACAGCGAACTGGGAAGAGGCACTGCACAGCCTACGCTATCCTCTATGAAAACAATTTTAAAAATGGGCACGTATAGCCTACAGTATATCATGTTTCAACAAACATTCAATTAATGGCAAAAAAAGAAACAGGGAAATACGGTAATATTGCAGATTGCTTTGTTAAAAATGTAACTAACTAACTGATTACTGAACTGCAAGACTTACACAGTACATTACTTATGACAAAAAAAAGTAACCTGAGTACTCTAACGCCTCACTCTAACCATTCTTGTACACATTAAGCGCAAAATATTTCTGTGTCTTCACTCACTTCAGTTCAGCGTTAGGTAAATAGTCTATAACACGCAGAGACTCAGTGTGTTAATTCTTTTCATGGTGTGGATTTAGTCCCGTGTAGGGAGAATCTCAAGATCCCTCTCCCTAGGGAACCAATTACAGACAGTTCGGGGAGGCTTTCATCATGCACATGTGAACACACATTCAAACGTCACCCCAGGCTTTAGCCAACACCTACTGACTTAACCCTGCACCTCATGACCAACCTTCACAGCTTCATGGCAAAATGAAGAACAGACATCAACAAACACAAAAACAGACGCCAAAGACTAAAGAGGAAGAGAAGCGGGTAGCTTTGTCTGCAGGGGTTTTGTCTGAAAAATAAGTAGTGGGATGAAGGGCTTGGGTTAAACCTCATGCAAGAAGGCTGAATAAAAGTTCCCCGTTAGTGAGCATTCATTTTCCAATCTTTTCTATATCCAACAGCATAGACGCCACAGAGATGCCCAGTGTCTGAGTCTGTCTGTCTGTCAGTGTGTGAGTCTGGGAGTAGACACCTACAGGGCCATTTCTCCTCCCTCCACCTCCTCCAGCAGAGAATTTGCCAAACAGCTGGTTGCCATGGTTGCAGTTTTCTGTGCACCAATCGGTAGCCATTTTACTTGGGGTCCAGAGGGGGGGCGGACTGAGCCTGCATAGTCTGGCAAATAGCAGCGATATGAGGGGAGATTAGCATACATTCAGCCAAGAACAGTAAATCCTTGCTCAAATATCGCTGCGTTAGTCGAAATAACAGTGGTCTGGTTTGTTTTTTGTCTCTCGTCTCGTCTTTTGTCTAATTGAAATGTTTCTTTGCTAAAGGGCGACTGTGAGGTGAAATGCCCTTTATATTTCTAGGCGCTGTTATTCATTGACATTTTTGAACAATATAAGATTTAGATTTTTGGGGGAATTGAAAATGTGTGTTAATGCAACATAATGGATGCATCAAAACTATTGTTTCGGGCATTAAACAATACATCATAAATTTTTAAATAAAGTCTGCAATTAGCAGTTAATGGTGATTTAAACATTGTATTGATGTAGCAATGAAATCTAATGAGAAAGGTATTGAACCCCCATAAGGGCATTGAGTAAGAAGTAAGAAGTAAGAAGAGGGCTCCCTCTGCTGGTCATATGGGACAATACAGTCAACAAGAATGGTTTGTGATTTTTTAGTTGCCAGTTCAGAACATCTGGCTGTACATAATCCCCAAATTACGTAAAAAAATTTTTTTTAAAAGACTATAAAAGGGGTGTCAGCTGAGGAGATGATGTTTCCAAACATGAATATATTTGTTGGGATAAAGCTGTAACAGAGCATAACTGTATCTTTACTACTGGTAAATAAGACCGTATGTGTTAAAGCACCTACACACCTACAGTCAGCATACAGATGTTTTCACTTATGAGTGATTAGACTGTACTTGATTGACAGCTCCCTTGCTCTCATGGTCTCTTTGTTGCACCTGGTAGGACAGGAATTATTACAAGCCTTGTGGTTGAAAATGTTTTTTCATATCACAGTAAGAAAAGCACATGTAAAATGGCTGAATTCCATTTGTACATGTTGGCTCAGTGTCATGGCTTCCTGGAACACCTGAATAGAACAGAGCCAAGGTTAATGTTATTAGTAACACCTGCGTTTTTTCTACTATGACAAGCCAAATGTCTGTTGAAAACACCTGTGTGGGTGTGCAGCGCCTTTAAGTAAACTATGTCCACATTTAAAATTCTAGCAATCTTGAGATACTTCCCTTTAAATCCCTTGAACCTATTCTGCCTTCCAGGGCACTGAGTCCAGGTGGCTGGCTAACTAAAGTTACAGCTCCTGTCCTATCACGAGCACGAGCCTCTCATCCATGAGCAGATGGACGTTTCCTTCTGCGTGGTGATATGCTGTAGTTCGGTAAAAAGAAAATAGTTCCTCCACGAAACTGGTCACAACAACGTCTGTGCATTATCTTGAGTAACCAAGTCATGATTTCTGTAAAGAGACATTGCTGTCAATTTTTTTTTTTAAGTGTATTTTTTTTGGTAATATGAGCACCACAAGTGAAGTGCCATCTAATTCCATTATATTTGAGAGAAACATCAATATGGATAAACAGCATCACAAGTAAGAGGAAAAACACTTTTGCTTATATTGTATTAGGTAAAAAAAAAAAAAAAAGGGGGAAGAGAGAGACGGCTTAAACAGCTGTATGAAGTGTTACTGTGTGTTACATCACAAATACTGTAATTGTATTCTATGGTGAACAGCTATTACAGTTTCAAAATGTGCATGTAAACAAGGAACATTTGGCCTTGTGTGTTAATTTGCAGCCATTAAACCATTTGGGATGAAAAAAAGACAACAATAACATTCAACTTTTATTACCTTTGTAAATCTATCTTTTTGCACATTTTTTTTTTGTAAATTATCTTTTGTCCCCATGAGTGTTCACAATAATAAATGGATATTCTTCTGAATTCTCCTTAAAATTGACAGCCTTTGTTAGTTACTTTACAGACTCATATTACTAATACAAAATATAATAAACAATTAAATTATGAAATATGATTATCGATTACTGTAGGCTACACATCACTGGCAGCCCACCTTTGCCAGCTGAAACACTAAAGTGATGATTACAAATAATTCATCACTATTTATAATCCAAAAATTGTTTTTACTTGTAACAGTATTTCTACATTGTGGTATTGGTACCCTTTACTTCAGTAAAAGATCTGAGTACTTCCTCCACCATTATGTTTGAAGTACTATTTGATTGTATTTTTGGATTTCAAGTGAAGAAATGTAATGTGACAGTTTTACTACTTGATTGCCAGTAGATGTCAGCATGATACTTTATACAGATCTGAGACCGTGTAGTTTCACATGTACACCTTGCCTCATCTCGAGCATATCAATTGGTCCCTTTTTAAAAGCAGTACTAATATGGCTAATATATATATACCAAATTTCCTGACTAGGCAGGCAAGACTAGAAATTCTACAGATTAACAAGTAAGGCTATTGGTTTATAAGGTGCATTTAAGGCCCAAAAAATAAATCAAATGTGTGAATGACTGAGACTAATTGTGTGAGAAAAGTTTATTCTCCCCCTTAGTATGTGATTCTAACACACTACTATAAGCTTAATGTGCTTCTTCTTCTACGAGGTATTTGCCTCAGTTGCCCCCCACCTGTCCGTGGTAGTGTGGCCGGGCCCGTCAGCAGGTCCCTCGGTTTCCTGCCGTTGATCCCTCTCAGCTGACGTCAGGAGAAATGGCGGACCAGGATGGCAGCGACGCATCTCCTCCCGAGTCCCAAGGTGAGTTTCCAGCGACAGAAAAGTTCACTCGAACTAACTTTCTACATGAGTGAACAGTTATTTAAACGGTTAAGTACACGTCTCCGGAGGGTCTTCAAGTTGAGTTTGTCGGTGTTTGAGCGCTGACGATGAATTAAACTCAAGCTACTCGGAGCCGGTTCGGTCACGGGAGTGGGATTAACTATCAACCGACTCACCCAGCCGGTTGCTTTACACGTATTAAACACGTTCTCTTGACTACACAGCTATCTATTTTTAGTTTTACCTTTGTTGTCGTTGTTGATAGACATTTTTTTGAGCTCCTCGCTGGCAGACACCTGTTCCTGACATTTTGTCAACTTGTCGAAATGCTAACTCAGCTGACGTGACAGGTGGATTAATGGAAAGAACGGAGGCTTGTTCTTGTGCAATTTAGCTAGCTTTACAAAATGTCTTCAGGCTACAGCTCTGTTATCTGCCTTTTTACAGGTGTTGTTGAACATATTTTTTATTCTGTCCAAGGTTATACCCCCAAACTTTTCTACAAATGTTAATTTATAGCATTTAAAGTTAGGACTGAAAATGACAACTCATAGCTTCACGTCAGTATTTAGCTACTGTCTTTTGTGTTGTACGTAATTTTAATCAATCTTTTATAAGGAATACCAAAGGCTAAATAAAAAGCTGCTGTGTTTGGCAGCGTGTGACCTGTTGTCAGTCATAATTTGCAGTTTGGAGCATCAAAGCAATGACCACTTATCGCCAGTGGTGTCGCAAAAATCAAAGAAACAAAAAATATTGTGGATAATCCCTTTTTTTTGGGGGGGGGGGGGGGGGGGGGGT
>JBBPCS010000238.1:5988331-6004259 GCA_037974645.1 Hollardia meadi
AAGTTGAAAATATTCAACTCAAGCGAAAAGTTCACGTGTATCGCGGGGCTTTGCAGAGTGCAGAGTGGGGTGACAGAACCACCGCTCACCCGCAGACAGCTGCTGAGCTCTAATTAGATTATTGATTTAATGAACATTGAAACACTAAGTCAGAGACCCATAACATGAAGCAGCACATGTTGGTGACTTTGCAGCATCATGTCTTCCCAGAGGGTAAAAAAAATACTTCAACCTGCAGTGCAGAACTTTTCTGTATCCCTCGTCTGGCAGTGAGAGTAATTACACAAACACTATCAGCGCCCTTATGACGCCATAAGCTCCGACATACTTCTAGTTGCTGTAGCCCTTTGCTAAAACACATTGCTACTGGTGAGTCAGCGTTTGCCTGGCAATGATTGACTTAATCACAATTGTGTGAACTCCTTTGGCAAGGGCTTGAAGGTAAAGGATATTTGTTTATATTAAAAATGTCCTGCACTCCAGGTTTAAAAAGGTTAAATGGCCTAGTGGTCTCCTGTGTAATTACAATCTCTACCTGTCTCAACAATCTGCTTTCAAATTAAGGCAAAGTGCTGCAAAAATTCTTTCTAAGACCGTGACAAACACTGTCTATGACATATAGCGTAAAATTCTAACATTTGTAAATTAAGTTTAGAATTTTTATTTTTTTAATTTCAATTTGCTTTTTGTCTTTTGTGACAGTAGAGATACAGACAGGAAATTGCAACAGCCTAGAAAATGTATTGACCTCCTGTATGCTTATACTCATATTCTCATGTCAAGGTTGAGATGAACCGAGTGGTTTTGCTTTCATTTTGAGGGCGTTGGGGTGTTGTTTTACTAATGCTGATTAAGTGCCGATGTTATGTTTTTGTGACTGAAGGCTCGTCACGAGGCGGTAATCCGTCGGACGTTGCAGAGGAGCCAAAGAGCCAGACCGAAGCCCAACCGGTGGTCTTGGGGAGGAGCACTGCTTCCAAACACTCCCAGCACACCAGCTGGTACTTTCATTTTTTCCTCCTGAATGTACTAGTGCTTTAATACTTTTGATATCTAATCTCCCTAATGTCTGAAAGTGTCTACTACCTGCCTCTGCGTGTCAGTATTGTTCTGCCATGTTTGCATTTAAACTTTTCAAGTCCCCTGCCCCCTGTTGTTACTGCTGACTCACACCCTGCTCTGCCTCTCCCTCTCTCTCTCTTTCTCCCTTATTTTCAAACTCTCTTACTTTCTCTCCCTTACCCTTGCACTCTGATCTCCCTCTTTCTCCTCTCTGCTCTTTGTTTCTCTGCCATTGTCCTTTCCCCTCCTGGTCCAGGTTTTGTCGAGTCGGCTTTCCTCTATCCACTCGATCTTGCTGGACTGGAGCACATGCAGAGTGCTTTCAGTCTCTACCGCAGATACGGAATGACCTCCCAATGTGAATATTATGGCACTGTGTCACTTAGCCAGCCAGTGTTAGACCGCTGGCTCTAGCACAGCAACTGTACAGCACCATTTTAGCTCACTGGTCTTAGTGTAAATGTAGGCCATGAATGGCACAATTAGTGTTTGTTGTTTTATTTGCATGTAGCAATCCAGTTTGCAACTTGAACTTATATCCCAAAACAGAGGATTGTTCATTCAAACAATTTTAGCTTCATTTTTAGATGATTTAAGACCCATTTAGCACTAATTCATTTTGTAATATTTTTCCCCTTTAGCAACATGTTTGTAGTTTTTCCACATCTAACCATATTTAACAGAAATAAAGTAGTGTAACCCTTCAAAGCTCTCTCTTTCTTCCCTGTTCCCATTCTCTGTCTTTTCACTAAATCATTCATTTGCTTTTATCATGTTTGTTCTTTGTTTTTAGATGCTGACAGGCGGTCCGTGTCCACAACAAATTTATCCAAACACACAGACCCTGTTATTACCAAGCGCCTCTCCTCTTCCTCTGCCACACTCCTACACTCACCAGACCGAGGTAATGAAAACGACCATTACACACAAACGCCGGTATTATTCATTACAGTATCAGTCTAGGTGCTCATTGTTGTTTTAGTTTATTTACTCAATGAGATTTGAGGGTACCATGATATTGATATGGAGAAAAGACAGAATTATACATTAAAAGACATTTTGGGTAATACATTTTCGCTTTCTTGAGTGAGATGAGAGTATCGGTACTGCTCTCATGTCTGTCCATTAAATATGAAGCTACAGCCAGCAGACAGTTAGCTTAGCATAAAGACTGGAAACTGGTGGAAACTGTAGACTGGCTCTGTTTGAGCAGAACTAATGCAGTCTACCAGCATGTCTAAATTTCACTGATTAACACGTTTTATCTTGTTTGTTAAATCCATACAAATCCAGCCAAGAAATAGTTCAGCACCAATAATGTCTCTACAACCGCTACCTGTTATTTTTACACCTTAGCTTTTGTGCAGATCATATATATGTCATAATAAGTGAGTTTAGAGGTGCAGATTTTGTTAAGAACAGAACCAGGCTAACACCTCCCCCCTTTTCTTTCAGGCTTTATGCTGAGCTAAGCTAACAGGCTCCTTGCTGTATCTTCAAATTTAAAGATCCCCTCTTCACATATATGAAGGCATACATAAAAGTTTTCTAATGTGTCTGATAGAGTTTTTGCAGAAAAAGGCATAATTTACCACATTAAATCTTGAAAATAGCACCTACTCTTTCTCCTTAATTGAAAATTCCAGAATATATGAATATGCAAATATTTTTTATTTATTTCGGACACATGATGTCTCCTACTTCACTGTAAAGTCCATTCTTAGTGTATGTGCACTGGAGGCTTCAAGTTTCCAGATCACACTTGTGTCTACTGAATATTGGACCAGGATAGAGACAGAGCGCAACGTGTCATACTTTGAAAACCACGCCCACCGGAGGGGAAAACAATAAGCGCCACAATATACAACCAAGGGCTGAAACGCTAACAAAATGCCTTTAAAACGTCTTTGTTGCCTTGCGTGATGAATCAGGCACAACTGTCACTTTTTGACTTCAACCAGCCGTTTATTCTGATGACGATAGATTCATATTAGGTCTCTTAGAGCCAACTTTGTAGTAAGCTCCAGAAATTGCACAGGGACAGGATACAGCAGACTGATGACACTATTTTACATATAAAGAAAACAATGTACCTGATAACAACAGGTTCATATTAGGTCTCTCACAGCCAACTTTGTTGCAATAAGCACCAGAAAATGCTCAACACAGAAATGAAATGATTCGGCAAACTGTTGGTTAGCAAGTTACACCACAGAGATTTATTATGAAGCTACAAGCTAGCAAAGTCACTGTCAGATAACATGGTGAGTTAAACAAATTATCCCAGCACACAGCAGCTTTTAGGCAATTTTCTTTTGTCTGCTAGCAGAGAGAAATGACAAGGAGGCACCTTCATGTAATACAAAGTCAAAGAAGAGAGATGAGTTGTTTTCCCCTCCAGGGTGGGCGGGGCTTAATTGGCTTCCAAACTAGTTGTGATGTCACAAATCATGCTCGTAGGCCCGCCTCTTAAAATTAGATTTTCAGAGAGCACAAAGTTTACACTTTCAGCAATGAACGTGAAAATAGCCTTATAATGCACATACATCATTCTACATAGTGAAGCTGTATGAACAATAAAAACACATTTCTGACTGGAGGGGGACTTTAACGGACAGATATCAGAGTAGTATCAGTGTTTTTATCGTAGCATAATTCTCATAATGTCAAATTAATCTTTGAAGTATATATATGCAAAGTACTACTTTAACAATTAGATCATGTATTCTTTGATGTCTATATGCTGCTGACAGGTTTACAGATGAGAACAGCCTCCTCCCCTGTCATTAGCAAAGCTCTGTCCAAATCCCGCCTACACCAAGGAAAGACCGCCCAACACAAAAACACAGGTGTTTTCTGGGATTTAAAAAAAAAATGTGGTCCCTTATATGTTGCACAATATGTTACAAAGCAAAAAGATCATGGGCTGAAAACTGTTTAGGGCGATTACCCTGTACACTGTCTCATTTCAATTGAGAAAACATTGATGGACCTTTAATAGCAAACGTGTAGTTGAACATGTTTCTTCTACATGCGTTTTTTAAATCTGTAAATATGTCAATGTAGCTCTGAACCTGGATGACATTTATTTGATAACCAAATAAATAATTTCGAAGTCCTACAAACAGAATGATGTGACCTGTGATATTAACAGTATAATAATCAAATCCAGTGTCCACACTAGCCTAGTAGCATACACTATACTCACTATACAATATATATATACTGAATATGTGCATGCGTTTGCACTTCTGTGTGTTTCATCAGAGGGATCAAGATTTTTTCCCTCCTCTAGCGTGACCCCTTTCTCTAATCCTCTGTCGGATAATCTTTTTGTTTTTGTGGGAACACTGTATGCTGTTTTTATCCAAGCTGAAAAACCAACACCCACATTTCAACAATGAGACGTGCGCATAATGATAGGCATAAAATGTAATCACGTGCCACTCAAATGGACACTGTCATAAGCATCACACATTTACTGAGTGTAACAAGAACTCTGAAACAATTCATTGCTTGAATACAAATCGATCAGCGTAGATTTGAGTTTTACACAGTTTCCAGCCCAGTTTTGTCTACACCCCTCACTTTGAAACCTGCAACTCTGCTTCATTATCAAAGCGATCAATGCTGCATGTTTTGCCTGATAAACCGTCCTTTGTCTCTGAAATCAGGTTACCATGAAGATGAATCAATTGTTGCATTATCCACTTCTGGTCAACATTTTGTGCAATATGCCATCATCCCTAACAAGCTCCTAAGGAAGGGACACATATTTTAATTTACTTGCATAAAAGCTTTCTGAATTATTTACCAGATTAATTCTTGGATTTCTTGAAACAAGCTTAAGACCATTTTCTTATAATATGTCCTTTGTTCTGAACTGTTTATGTGAATGCCCTCCTTTCTGTGTTTGCTCTTGGTTTGCACTTCACTCCAGGCTGTTTGCTTGCTCTCATAATTAACAGACCGGTGCATGCAGGTGTAGGTGTAAGGTAGCAGCCTGTGCATGGTTATCACTTGACATGTGCTCTCATCCACACTGCTGTGTAGGAAGGAATTGATGAATAAATTTGTAATTTAGTAAGTGTTAAGTAATCATGCATCATTTCTAATCCGTTTTGACTGATTGCTTAAATTAATCAGTAGATTGGTAATAGTTTTAGCCATTATCAAACCTCAACTGTTACATGTGTGTTCAGGCCTACGCCGTCTTCCATTGACGCCATGGGAGAGCAATGTGGTGAACCGCCTGCAACAGCCAACTCACTCCTACTTGGCTCGTAGCCGCAGTGCCATGAGTCTGTCTGGAGAGCAAACAGGTAATATTCTCACATCTTACATGAAATACCCCTCCTGGCTCCTATGGTCAGTAGTAAGTGAAAAAGAGGAAGTTTACAAGCGCACGCAACACACAGCTCATAATACTAAAAGTATTCGTGCTGTTTATATTTTGGTCTCTTGACCAGAACAGTTTTCGGATGTTAATCAGATTTGGCCAGACTTAAAGCATTACACCGTCTGAAACTTCCTTCACCAGCCTGTATCAGGCACTCAAAGCTCACGCACGCATGCGCACACACACACACAGACGCTGGTAGAAACAAGTAAGCTGTTCAGGAAGTATTCCTCTATTGATATCATTCCCTGTCTCCCTCTGTTGTTACTATGGCAACAATGACTTTTGATAGTTTGTGTGTGTGTTTGTCTGCGCGTTAGACCAACTCTGGTGTTGACTCGCACAACACACTGTATCTTGTGCACTACTTGCATGTGTTTTGTGTGTTTTGCTGCATGCTTCCTTCCTCTATATGGTGTCTGTGTCTAATGCATCTATAATTAGTGGTGTACTCTGACTGAATGACAAAAGGTTTTACAAAGTAGAGATGCTTCCATCACTGGGACATTTTTGGAGCAGGGATTGGTTTACCAAACTAGATGCCTTAGGGGGAGCCTGTGTTCACATAACATTTTTTATCCTGAATGCCAGCGTCTTTTTTTCAATTGCTCCCAATGAGCAGAGAGCATACTGTATGTGGCAGCATGCAGCCAAAAAAGCATCCATCATCTTTCTTCAGAATGCTCTGCCTTTTTGTGCATCCACTTTGAGCACTTTGATAGTATCTGCTGCTGCTAACTTATCAGAAAGTTTCTGGTGTCACTGTTTGCTTCATTTCAGGCAAACAATTATATATATTAGATGGAGTGTGACTTGTCACCTGTCACCTTGGTAGCGAAGAAAATAGAGGAGAATCTTGTTATGACCATATCTGTCTATCCTGAGCTTTATCAGACACTAACTGTTCTGTGTAATCATGCCTTTGTTAACATAATTTTAAGTTATCTACCGAGCTAATGTCAATCAAAACGTAAAGCGTTTTGTTTTTTTCTCACCTCACAAGCACATCATCCCAGCACTCCCCAGCGCCCTGCCAGCGCTTTGCTGTCAGGAAAAACACTATGTGGACACGGGCCCTTAAAGTGTAATATAGCATGAAGTGAATGGAACATTTTCCATATTGCGTTTTAAAAGTCATTACTTTTTCTTCTCTAACTTGGCCAATCAACCCTATTAATTCCTTCTATTAAACAATATCATTAACTTCTTTAACTAACAAATCCTAAGTGATGCTTAGCAGTCTATCAGCTGTTGTGCTTTCAATTAGCAGCGCTAATGCCTTCTTTCTCTTATTCTTTTTCCACCAAACATCTTCTTCCTTCCTACCAATCCTCCGCTGGTCCTCCCAAACTCACGGCTTCCATTTATGAATTCATCTGACATCCTTCTCATTCCTTCCACTCGCTCTGTGCTCCTGTTTATCAAAACCTTGCTGACGTTCCATAACTCCTCACTCTGCCCCGATCCATACCTTGTTCAAAACCCTTCATCACCATAGCCATGCCTGTGTGTCCTCGCTCAGTGTCCTGCCACCCCATGGGCCCCATGTCCTTTAAGGCCTTGCAGGCCCAGCCACTTCCTCACTGCCGCAGCCATGAGAGGAGCCTCAGCAAGGAGACGGCCTTGTCTTCCTCCAAGACTGCCCGCAGGAGGACTACCGGCACCACACAGGTGGGTCATGTCATCGACCTGAGTTCTGTTTGAATGAATATCTAAGGAATGTAATAATAATTTTCTTTTTCTTTTTCTTATAATCTACTTGAATCTATTTACTTTCATATTTTTGATCTTCACTCATAAGTTATTCACTTCTTTTTGCTCCTGTTCCTCTCGGTTCATCTTTTACACGTTGATGATGTCCCAGATTAGTCAGATACAATATATCAGAGTTCTCTGTCCATCTGTCTGGTGCTGTGTCACAGCTTATACAATTAAGGTCTTAGAGGAGGACATCTTCTGTACTTTATATTCCACACAGTGGAGACGCAGGCACAGAGCATACATGAATATACATGCCAGTTTTATACCAGTTATACCACTTTTATGCCATAATGTCTCGATACTTTGTACAGTAGGTCAGCTTTAATGTGAGTGAGAGTTAAGTACCCTGCATATCGCTACAGTACTTTCTACAAACAGATAATGTTTTGTGAAATGCTTTAAAGAAAGTTGACTTTTGAATGTGTAATGTTGGTGTCATGGCTTTGTGCCAGAGGTTATGCACGGAAGGAAGTGCTGTCTGAGTCTAATCCTGTTACTGATCGTCTTCAGCTGCTGTCACTAGGGCACCTGAGTCTGGGCATCTTCTGTACCACCTGATTACCTTATGTGTTGCTAAGGACACTTTTATTGCTTGCTTGCTTTATTGCCTCTGTGAAGCACTTTGTGACGTCTCTGTGCTATATAAACAAAGTTACTTACTTTAAAAAAAAACATACACTATGATTCTGGCTTACCTGGGTCCCGATTAGGTGAAGAAAAAAAATCACCCATTCTGAATAATAATAATTGTTCTCTTTGATTCCCACCATTTCCTGCACCAATAGCACAAGGACCGTGACAATGTCAGGAAGTCATGGAGCAACCTGTCGCTCCCGTTGACTCCCATTCTGACGTTGCCCCCCAACAAGCTCTCATCTTCTCCAGGCAAAAAGACCAGCAAAGTGACAGCACCCTCTCCTGGCAGGTAGTAGAACGCACTCAATGATAGTTGACAAAATAAGGTCCATAAACAGATTTGTGACAGATTGGAGTTGTGGATTATTGGGAGCAGGAAGAGGGTGTAACAGCTTTGTAAGGCTTTGGGCAAGTATTACTATGATGTTTATGTTTTTTCATTCCATGCTTTTTAAAACTTTTGAATGAAGGTCAAGATGGCTGATAAGTATCCCTTAACTAAGTTCCATGAGTTTGCTCTGATTTTGGCTGTTATTTTGTAGCCAAATGCTGCTTTTTTTCCTGCACACAGACCTCCACAAAAGCCAGCAGGACGACCCCCAACCCCCAAGCTGCTTAAGTCTCCGGGGGCAGAGGACCCTGGAAACCTTCGTCCTGTCAGGATCACACCTGAGAGCCTCCAACCCACCAGAGCCCGAGGAGAGGATGAGGAGGAGGAAGAGCAGGTCCTTAGTCCTCCTCTGCCTCGACCTCAGCCGGTGGGTCAGAACAAGCCCAGTAGTGAGCAGACACCAGCAGCAGCCAGCGGTCAGTTACCACTTTCCCACACAAAGTGCTACTATCATGCCTCATTCATAATTGAGTTATACTTTGGTAGTGAACCATGGGAGTTTTCTATCACATCACTTTTTTTTTAATGTTTATGAGATTATCTGCTCATAACTTCAGTTGTGATGCCTTTTAGAGAGTGTAAGCAGTCCTCCAGCCTACAAGCCCTCAGCAGGCACCACAGATCCAGAGGAGGCGAGTCGTATCCTGGCTGAGAATCGTCGGCTGGCCCGTGAGCAGAGGGAGAGAGAGGAAGAGGAGCGCAAGAAACAGGAGGAGCAGGCGAGGTCTGCTGACTGTGCTGCATGTTAAAATGTGTGTGATCTGTGAGCGAGTGCAAGGAGCTGGATAATATTTAAGATTTGCATATCTGCATCCTTCACTGTACAGGTTAGCAAGGGAGGAGATGGCTCGCCGTAAGGCCGAGGAGCGAGCAAAGAGAGAGGAGGATGCTCAGCGTCAGGCGGAGGAGAGGATAAAGAAGGAGGAGGAGGAGAGAAAGGAGGAGGAAGAGAGACTTCAGAAAGAAAGGGAGGAGGCAGAGAAGCTCCAGAAACAGGTCAGATGGTACAGGTGAACTCAGCAGACCCACCCAAGAAGTCAGCTGATTTCACAATAAAATAACATTCTGTGTGTATGTGTGTGTTTTTAGAAAGAGGAAGAAGAGTCTCAACAGAGAGAGGAGGCGGAGCGACTGAGGCAGGAGAGAGAAAAACACTTCCAGAAACAGGAGGCCGAACGCATGGAGAGAAAAAAGGTGAGACATGTTCACACAAAAACATTTAATATTTCATATTATCCCTCACAGTGCATCTAAAAGCTCTTTTTACCCTCCAGCGTCTGGAAGAGATCATGAAGAGAACAAGACGTTCAGACACAGCAGAGAAGGTAACGGCTAAAAAAATGTTGTATCTGAAGAATATATGTTGTTCCTGGGTGTTCATTCATTTTCTTCTTTTCCCTTCCAGAAAGGTGTTCCTAACAGGAATGGAGACAATGCAGGTAACTTACTTCACCTTTTTCTTGAAGCTGGTGTATATTCTTTTATTATTTTGAAAAAATGACTTCTGCACACATATAACCACTGTAATCACTCCCGTGAGAGTGTTTCTCACTACTGTGTTGGTTTTCTCTCATCATCAGCCACTCCTAGTCCATCTGCAGTGACTGTGTCACCGACACACAATAGCAACGGTAACGGACACCAACCTGACCCCAACACGACACTACTGAGCCATCCTGACCAGAGGTAAATGTCACGTAAATAGTCACTTTGATGTAATCCATGACTGGTTAGGGTACCACTTAAAAAAATTTCCTTTCAATCCTCTGTTTTTCCAGGGAGAATGGGGAGTTTGAAGAGGTGATTGTACTGCCTTCACATTCCAGGCTGTCTCCTCCTGAGGGAGAGGAGGAGCAGCAGCAGGGGGAGAGAGTTCCTGTTGTAGCTTTCAGGGAGAACGGTCTCCTAAAACCTCTAAGCGGAATAGAGGATATTTCAGCCCAGCAGGGACCAGGTCAGTAAGCATCCTCTTTCAGCTTTGCTTCAACATCATACGTTGACAAATGAATATACTGTATAGTTCCAGAGGGCGGCACTCACTGTGTTTAGCTTTTGATGTGATCATGTCATCTGATCTGATGGAGCTGATTCTGGTACACAGCACATACAGATATAGCACTTAAACTTCTTATGGCCACAGATGGTTAGCACAAGGACAAGCTAAGCAATGTGTGCTGTTGGTAGAGTTTCTAGATCCTTCTTTAAAGATGTGGGTTTTTTAGTTTAGCTCAAACTTCATAGCAGCTTACGTTTTTCTTTGTTGCCCTTGGTTTTTAGATGTTGCCTGATGCCCCGTTAGACCGAGACGATTCCACACCCAGAGAGACAGTAAGTGAGACAGTCAAAGAGGGGTAACAGAGCTGTTCAAAGGACTCGCAGCATCACAGCCAGGGCCGTTCCCGAGGTTTCCTGTGTCCCCTTCCTGCGACAGAAGAGCACCGCAGCCACTTCCCAAAGATGGTGTTTTCCAAGATCTTCCTAAAGCATCTCCAGAGGGACGTTACTTGTCCTTCAACAAACTCAGATCCGTCTCTCTGTCTCTGACCATGATTACACTCGGTCATAATGTTCTGTGTACAGCCCCAGCTACCCCTCATTCTGAAGCGAATGTCCTGAAGTCAATAGAGGGCACTGAACGCTTATTCCATCTTGTGACTCTCTTGTGATGTGTGTGTGAGTGTGTGTGAGAGAGAGAGAAACTAATATATAAACTGAGATCAGCTGTTAAGTTTTCAGCCATGATACTTGAAGAGGTTTTTTTTCCCGGTCGCTGTAGAACACACTGTAATCAGACTGACAAAATCAGTGACATAACTGGAACTCGCACAACAGGCTCTGGATTAGGTTTCATTAACACGCTGGAGCCTCATTATTTTCATGTTTCAACATTTCTATTGAAATGTTACAGAAGAGATGGGATGTAGGAGTGATATCAGTGAGTGATGTTGTATTGAGACTACAGGAAAGTTTCATGTCATGTAATATATTTTTGCTGTGTCTCCAGTGTTTAACATTAGAGGTTATTGGGCTGGGGTTTTTGAGCATCATAAAGTTTAAGTTAAATGATGAGAAAATTAAAATACTGTTCTCTCAGACGACTGAGAATTAGGATGTAAACTGCTGATTTTTTGTTTAGTTTTATTTAATTGCTGTACAGACAAAATGTGATTCTTTGTTTCATCCTGTCTTCACTTTCTGTTTAAATTGAGAAAACATATCTGCTTTGACATTAAGCCCCGCCCTTTCCTTTCATTTATTTACCCCACCAATGCTGCGTCCTGCGCCCTGCCTGTCTTACTGTAACTCTGAGCAGAGTTGAGGACTCTGCTGTAGCTTAGCCGCCTTGTGTTGGAGGATAATCTTTCTTTTGGATTAAAATAATTTACTGGTCATGTTAATTCTGAAATAATCTGATTCATTTGAGCTTTCTGATGAAGGATTTAAGAAATGCTGCTAATTTTGATGTTCCTTTGCCTTACCGCTTTGTATGAATGAGACTTGTCTGTACTCATTCTCATTGAAATTAAGATAACGCATTCATTCCCAGTGTGATCTTTGAATGAAATCTCCATTGGTTTCCTTTTCTTGATTCATGTTAAAAGTATGAAAGATTATGATGAAATGTCAGTCTGTCCATTATATCTTCATATAAGAGCACTAATGTCAAACAATTGTTCCTTCATACAGCTTTTCATGACAAAGACAAAAGGATTCAAGTAGAACCCAAACATTACACCTCTGATGTTCCATCTATTTCACTCAACTTGCAATAATGCTGCTCTCTTAGCATTTGGTTCTGAAATCTTTGCACTTAGTTTCCTCTTTATTCAAATCTTGCCCTAAAACCAAAATGTAAGAAGCTTCAGTTCTGTTGTACTGTTCTCTGCCAGTGGTATGGAATGCTGCTGTTAAACTGCTTTAACAGAAGCAAAGTCACTTGTAAATGACATTTATACATACATTTATACACTATAAATTATGTTTAAAAGTCAATATATTTTACAAGCCCTTCACTTCAGAAGAGGGGCTGTGGGATGAGATCTTTGAACCACTGTAAACTGAAATCACTGTACTGTTGCAGCCCTCCTGTTTGGCAAGTAAATAAAACTTTTTGAATTGATTACCTATTCACTGATGTAGTTTTGCATTTTTGATCCAACACAGAAACTATATGCATGTTGAATACATGTTTTGTAGATTTATTTTAGTCTAAATCAATACAACTTACCAACAACCAAAGCACTATTCACAGAAAGACACAAAAAAAATGTTTCCAACTCTATAGAATTGCAAAAATAGAAAATGGACAGTTTGAAAAATGTGAAAGAAAAATATTTACATGTACTGAGAATACTGGAAAGAAACCAGCATAGTGTAATTCCACAGACAAAATGTTTTTCAAGTGCCTCCATTCAAAAAAGTAAGCACAATAGAGGTAAAATGAAGAAATCTTTCGCATGTTGCTAATTTGCAATTTTTCATAAGAATTGATGACTAGTCGGTGGAGGTCAGACCATGCACACAAAGCCAGGATGTTGGCCTACGGTGTGCTAACATCCACTGATGTCCACTCTATTAACACAGCAGTATGGAAAATTATTTTAGCACAACTTTGCATCACTGGATCTCAGGGAAGTGAACTTCACCAGTAGAATGTTTTAGAGAGGAAGCTGGCGGCAGTGCTGAGCCAGGTCCCACTAGAATCTCCCTTAGCTGTAGTGCGGGAAATTGCTCTGTCGACCTCCCTCTCTGGGCTCTCGTCCTCCTCTGGCAGGTAGTCTGGTATAGCCGAGTTGTGCTGCACCTTCACCCCAGATGGGTTCAGTGGAATAAAAACCTAAAGAAATCAGTTTAAGAGGGGAGAAGTTCAGAATTCACCCACAATTCATGGATTCTCTTGTGGACACTCAACAACAGTATACTGTCCAAATGTTTGCTCCGCTTCTCACCTCTTCTCCTGCCTCATTTTTCACTACCTGTTGGGCTGACAACACCTTTGTTGCAGCGATGGCCGATGCCAGACTCTGCAAATTAAGAAACATCAGAGAAGGAGGTGACTGGAATTAATAAACATCAAGCAGCAGAGGTCAGATGTTTTTTACTTCAGATTCCTGCACGTGTTTGTCAGTGGCTTTGACGAATGTTGAATATAACTAGAGGGATATAAACTAATATTTTAACATGATGGTGGCTTCCTAAGCAGAGACTGATGTAAATGTTTGTCTTTGTGCGTTACCTCAGTGGGCAGGTCTGAACGGATGCGGACGGTGCATCTCTTGGAAGCCATCTGAAAGGTGAAGCTGATCACTCCTCTGACCTTCAGAAGAGCCTCCTCACATAAGCCTCGCTGGTCCTTCATAAGAGGGGAAGACTGTTAGTTAACTTGCTGGCAATAATAAATATCGCTACTGTCATGCATATGAGTGTTTGTGTGTCAGTCAGCCTACTCACAGTGCTGTCCAGCCCCTGGATGTGCAGAGTGACAGACTTGGCCTTCTTGTTGGAGGAGTTGATAAAAAACTGGGATTTTTTTCTATTCTGCCTCCCAGGTGTGCGCGGCACAGGATTAGCAGGTGCCCTAAGAATGTCAAACACCTCCTGGGCCAAGGCTGTGATGTCATCAGACAGGCCCTCCCTATATGGAGAAAAATGTCATGTAGACTGGTCCCAGACCTCGGAATTGCCACCCAAAATCTCTAAATTAAATCTTGGAACATGTATTGCAAATTACAATTGTGTTGTCATCCTCTGAAACTGTAACATCAATGAAAGCAGTTTGGCTTTGTATCATCGGCTCTATTTATCAACTATAATTTCATTATAATTTCCCATTATCAGGCTGATAATTTAGCTGTCCGTTAAATATTGTGCATCCCTAGAAAATATAGGCAGTTCAGAAAAGCCTTCAGTGCACGTCGACATGCAAGAGTCACCAAGATAGTGTAAGAAAATCCCCTCACCTTTCAATTAGATTTTCCAAGCTCACCATCATGCCCAGTTCATTCTTCATGGTGGGGATGTTGGGGGGTAACTCGGCCAAGTAGCGCAACGTCTGAGGACAAAAGAAGACAAAGTGGGGTTAAAATATACACTTTATTTTCAAGCAGGTACAGGCCAGCCAGCCCTTAAACAAGCTACTCTGAAATATGAACTAACTCCATTCATTTCTACCTTTGAATAATCTCAGTAAGGTATGTAAACACATTTTCAACGTTTAATTAGTCTAATCAGTCACTTTGTGGAGTTGAGGATATTGATGGCACTTGGAATGAATGATTTTTTAAATACATGTTTAGTTGCCAGTGGGACTCTACAGCACCTCCCGGAGCTCAAACTGGCTGAAGAGAGCGTGGGAGCTATCTGACAGGATACTCCTCCATTTCTTCCTTGTTCTTTCTGTAAAAGGTTGACTTAGGGGCTTTTGGGGTTTTCCAACTATTTAACTTGCAATTGACACAATTCTTGGAAGTTTGCTCTCAGATCTGCAGTTTAGGTGACCGTACCAGGCAGGAAGATGAAAAGTTCAAACACTCTCAGCAATAGTTTTATACACCAATTCTAAAATCTGCTGACTAACACCAAAGCCCCTGAGTTTCCTTAAAAGATAAAGTCACTGTGAGCATCTCTTGAAAACATACTCTGTATTTTCACAGAAGCTCACCTGGGAGTCCAGAACTGAACCCAGGTATTTAAAGTTTGACCGTTTCAACAAGTTGGCCATCAAGTGAAACTGGATCTATTTTCAGGTATATTTTTGTACTGATTATTAGTTCTTTTATCTTGGCCACGTTAATTTCCAGCTGACTAGTGTGGCACCATGTTTGAAGGGCCTTAGTGTGGGCCAGATAGGCAACTGCACCCAAGGGGTCTTTAATATAGAAGGCCAACTAAGGCCATATCATCTGCATACCTAAACAATCTAAAATGTTTCTCAATGATCATAAATTAATTGGTAAAAAGAGAGAATACCACAGGGGAAAGAACACATCCTTGTGGGCAGCCTGTGCTCATTGTGAGCACGTCTGACATAGCCCCTCTGATACAGACCCTCTGTGGGCGGCTGGAAAGATAATCTCTGATCCACATAACTCGTCCTGTATTAATGTTGAGATCAATGGAGAATGTGTGTCTTCATAAAATTAAAAGCTGAGCTAAAATCCAAATAAAACCCTGGCATATCCTTTTGGGAGTATAAGATGTCCTGTATTAAAGGTAGAGTCGGCACAGCTTTATCTGTACCTCTGCTGGTCTTTTTCAATAACGCTGAACTGACGTAAACATTAATACATTCATGAGATGAATTTTGTCCAGAAATTCAACCCAAAAGACACACAATAGGACATTGTGCAAAGAAAAACGTAGCTGTTCAGTAGCAGACTCAAATTGTAGCATTAATTATACTTCCAACCATTGACAGTCAATGCTTTCAACCAGCATCTTGATACAACATAGGATTCGAATAATCCAAGCTTTCATGAACCATGAAGCTTTCATACCATGCCACAATACTATAACTTAAAAAATGTCAAAAATAAACTAGTTTTTTCTGTGATGTATTAATCACAAAACCTGTGAAATATCTGCAAGTTGGTGTTCATATACAGTACCAGTCAAAAGTTTGGACACCTTCTCATTCAATGGTTTTTCTTTATTTTTTATTATTTTCTACATTGTAGATT
>JBBPCS010000238.1:6010250-6023204 GCA_037974645.1 Hollardia meadi
ATGTGTCATATTTGGAATCAGGGATTTAACCTCATTTTGTTTTGTGCATGTGTGCAGTGAGTGTTTGACGAGGCGCGTGTGAATTGCAGCGTCTTTAAACACCCTTTCCATCTGATTCATGTTTTCATCCTAAATGACCCAGTTCCGCGCCGCGCAGAGACAATGACCTATTTACCACGTAGGGAGTTAAAGGAAGAGAAAGAGGAGAGGAGAGTGGGGCGGGGCGGGGTGGGGCGGCGGGGGGATGAAAGGATGGATCAGATGGAGAGAGAGAGAGAGAGAGATGTTGTTAGGACAAGAAGGAATGGAAGATGATGGGATGGTTGAGGGGGTAGTAAGAGAGAAAGAAATGAGGACAGTGGAGTGACACATAAAACAGAAGTATGGCGAGATAGAGCAAGAGAGTGGTGTGTTTGTTAGTGTTGGAGGGGGAACGATCTAAGTGTTACTGCAGTGCTTTTTCTTGATGATGAATTCTGCTCTCTTTGCCCAACAGCGCACAGGATAAAGGAGCAAAGAGGCTTTCCCCTTTTTCTTGCTCAAACTAGGCCAGCAGGACTCTTCTGCCTCACTTAAACAGGCTGAGTCACTCTCCCCAAGTGGTTTATATTTGTTTGCACTGGACTATAGGTTGCATACATAGGGAATGTTAGCACTTTTCCACCCTATGTTTTATGTATAGCTGCCTAGCCTACACGGCACACAACACGTTTACCAGCTCCCTGCAAATTCTGCCTGCCAGCAAAACACACTTGGAAGGCACAACCTGAGGGAGTTACCACAGAGACTCCAACCCCATTAACAGGTAGTTAACTGCTCTTGTAAGTGGGAGTCACAGAGGGGATGTGAATTTGCAACCTCGGGAACATAATGCGCTCCAGTTCCCCACATCTGATCTGTAAATTATTCAGCATTCCCATAGTTTTTAGATTATCCGAGTGTAAATGGCATGTGTGCGCATGTGCGCTGTGACTTGGGACCTAGTTCTGTTGTGTCTTGTTGTCACAGGCCTCAGGATGTGTGTGTATTGCGCATTTTAAACAGAGGCGGTATTCAGCATTCAAGGATCCATTGTGCTGCTGTGTTCCCTTCTCTGTCAGATAGGTGCCCAACAGCAAAGGATAAAAGCCCAAAAGATTAGTTCAGGGGCCCTGCAGACATGGAAATAATTGGGGAGACAAAAACACTTGATATCTGTACAGGAGAAAATGTGTTGTCAGTATATCAGAAACACATGGGCCCTTCAAACAGGAATATAGGAGTATGCATTTTTATTTTTCTTTGCGAAAAAACATTTAGGTTATTTAAATGGTGGATATTGTGTTGCAGAATCAAACTCTTCAAATAGAAAACCTTTGTTTTTTTTCCGCAGAACTTCACTTTTTCTGTTTGGTCTTTGTGCACATCAGTGTGGAAAAAAAGAATAATTATTGTATGAATAGAAAGTTGTAGTCAATGAAGCACCAGTCTGATAAATACAAAATGTTCAGACAGCTTCTCCATGGCATGAAATCCATTCTCCTTGGGCAAACTTGGACCAGATGCATGGTTTGCTTGTAATTCAGGGATGTCAAAGATCCTCTTGTTTCAAAGAGGCTGATTTAAGAGCAGCCCTAAATCTGATTTTGTGAGGGTGATCATGTTGAACATCACTGCGGGGAAGTATGCAGCGCTGGGGAAGGCTTTGCTTCGTTGTCCTCTCGTTATTTCTCTTGCTGCTCGACTTATCGTTTAGCCATCAACCTTTTTCTTGCTCTCCTCCTCTGTTTCCTCTACTGTACTCTAAACACTCACCACCTCTCTCCCCTTCCTCCTGGAAAGTTTGATTCATGGATGTTTGGAGCATGTCTGCCAAAAATAGCCACAACACAACATCAGTAATAAAACCAAATATTTATATTTATTCATCTTTCATCCCCCTTTTTTCCCCCATCCTCTCCATTTCCTCTTTCTTTCTCTGTTTGTGTGCAGCTGATTGCAGACTGAACATTGGTCATGCTGGTGTGTTGCTGGTTGAGAGACGAGGCTCCTACCCACTGATCGACCTGCGAATCCTCAAAAGTAAGATTAAATTAAAAGTATACATTAATTGGCCATGTCAGCAATTTTGTCAGTCCAATAACGCAACTAGAGAGAGGTGTTGTGTTATGTAGCGTACCCTTGCTGATGTAAATAGGGTGGACAAAATAATAGAAACACCTGTCAACATAACGCCGTACAATTCAACAGCAGTACAAACTCCTAAACGACCCTTAAGTTGAATCAACACCTCTTTAAAACACTTTCAACAAGAATCTTATCATCATGACGGTTGGATTTCTTGTAAGGATGTTATGTTAGACTGCATGTTTTTAGCTAGGTGTACTTCATAAACTGGCAACTGGGTTTAAATAGATAAAATAGAAGAAGAAAGCTCATAAGCACCATTTTCCCACTAGTATAATATTTACTGCACATTTGATCATTTTGTTGTTGTGGATAATAATGTGTGATGTAGACAAAGTCAGCATTTAGTTGTATTTGCGCTGAATTCAGCACGTCATTCAACTTCTGTGTGGTTTTAGAATTATTGGATAGACTTGTCTCTGAATGCGGCTCTGAGGCAGAATCAGGGTAATTGTGGGTTAAATTCGGGTTAAGTGTGTTTTCCAAAAGCGAGACACACTTTTGTCTACTTACCTGATGGATCTTAATGAACTTAATTGCTCCTTGGTCCTGGGACGAAGCCACATGCAATTCGTGAAACAGTTTTTACAAGTAGATAACATTTCTCAGGCACTCTACATTGTCTGCACGTTGTTTGACTTTTGTAATTTCAGCCAGTGCCCAGCAGGGGGAGGTAGAGTCCGGTACCAGGAGAAAGGTAAATCGTCTGCTGAGCTTTCAGAGATACTGCCACGCCTCCAGGCTGCTCAGGGGGTTGGTGCCCCACACCCCCGGGTCGCTGCACCTACTGGACGACGACTACCTGGGACAAGCTGCGGTAAGAACGCTCACAAATCAACATACACGGGCAGAGGTACAGGTACCCTGTGTCTAGCTCTCTGTGTTGTGAATCACAGAATAGTTCTGAAAACAGTTTTTTTGTTACAGCACATGCTATCAAAAGTGGGCACCTGGAACTTTGACATTTTCCTCTTCGATCGTCTTACAAATGGTAAGATGACTTTAATTTATTAGATGTTGTTCCTATTCTCTTCTCGCCCTCACAGTAGTTATTGCTGCACTAAAAACATCTATTTCTTGAATAAATTTTTGTGCTGTAGGTAACAGCCTGGTGACTCTGATGTGCCATCTCTTCAATGTCTACGATCTTATTCACCACTTCCAGCTGGACATGGTCAAACTGCACAGGTTTTTTGGTAAGCTGCATGGAAGTGTCAGTAATGATACCTTTAAAGCTCTGTTCTTATTAGCAGAATTTCAAAAGTCTAGTCCAGTAATTAGTTGTCTGCCTTCAAACTGATTGTTTACATTTACATGCACAATAAATACTGACTATTAATTATTAATAATTATTTTTGAAACATTTCAATGGGTCCGAGTACTTGTTTATTCACATATAGCATTTTCCCTTAGTTGTCTCAGTCATAGAAAGCATTTGCTCTGTAATAAGTGCACCCGGCGACCTTCTTTGCGGTGCAGCACGCTCTTGAAAGCTGAGAAGAGTTTCAGGAAAGCCCAGACTGATGTTAGATTGTTCTTTGTTTGCCAATCAGTCATCACAAAAGAGACACAGGGTTCATGTTCTCCACAATAAAACTAAACCTGCTTTCCACCAGAGAGCTTTCGGTATAGTACTTTTGGAAACCGTATGTAACCCTTAGTCAAAACCTAAACCCAAGATCACTTTTCCACTCTCTTATGTAGGCAGGGTTGTTACCAGGGATTCAGGGGTAGCCCCTTTCACTTTTACAGCAGATGGGAAACAACAGAGGAAACTTTTCTTGGTATTGAGAAGCTGCAGCTTTTATTGACTGACACACTGCCTAAAACCTACTGTAGGCTACATTATCGCCAGATCAACAACATAAACTGCTAAACTAAACTAAACTGCTAACGTTTTCTCCTGCTCCGCTCGGATTCATGGTCACTTTTTTTTTTGCTGCAGTTCTCTCTTTGCGCACTCACTATGCATACGCATGTTTCATGTTTTTTCTTCTCAGTATGTGGTTGTTTATTACAACAAGGACAGACGCTTTGTTTGGTAAAGGGCTGCAGGTAGCAAGAATAAAGAGGAGAGTTGGTAAATGCTACATCAGAGCGCAGACTCTGCTTGATTGACCAATTAGTCGTCTGCTGTGTTTTAAACTCACCTTTTAGTATCGGATCAGTTCACCAGGTAAAGAGGTCAACAGACGGATAATGCAAAAACATGACCAAATGGAGCAGTTCTATTGGTACCATCCACTACTTTTGATCATGGAAACGCAAAAAGAAGCGTTCTAAGGTGTAACAAACTGAACTGAACTGAAATGACTGATTGTGGGGACTGTGCTATTAGATACAGCAGAGCATCAAGGAGCTGTGTGTTGTTTTGGAAACAAAGTGCACAATCAGCATATTGTTTTTCTTTCTTCTGTGTTTCTCACACACAAAATGTGTGAAGACAACCTTCAGTAACATGAAGAGGCAATCAGAGGCAGAGTCGGGTGGATCAAACTTGCCTCGTCTCAGACCTTTGTATTAACGTTGCAGCTACACAGTCTTAAAGTGTGTTTCTGAAAACGGGTGTGAAATAGTCAACGTGGTAACACAATCTTGATTCATATTTGAGTTTGATCTGAGTTTTGAGCCTCACCTCTTTCAATCCGACATCTATTCTCTTTGTGTCTGAGAAGGCGGGCACATCCCACAAAAAAAATGCGTAAATTTGTAAATCTGTAGTTCGAACAACAGCCTTGATGCATCTGGCAGACTTTTGATGACAAAATAGAGGGAAGTTGGTTGAAAATCGACAAAGTTTCCCTATAAGAAATCTAAATTCTTCCTTTTAACATTCCCTACTGAATTGAATCTCTGTGTGGTTTATACTCTGGTTATGCCAAAGACTCAGTCCTGATAATCAAATTAAGGCACTTACATGACAGTTCCAGCAGCGTTGCATTAATTACATTAAGTTGATAATTAATTTAACGGGGTTTAACTTTGTGTCCTGTCTTGTCAGGCATGGTGCAAGAGGACTACCACTCCCAAAATCCCTATCACAATGCTGTTCATGCTGCTGATGTCACTCAAGCCATGTACTGCTACCTAAAGGAACCCAAGGTAATGAATAATACTGTATTCACACACACACCTTCTCCGTCTCTCTCTCTCTCACGCACACACACATGCTACAAGGCTTCACTATGCCTGAGCTTCTCCTTAACATATCCTATTAGCGTCTCCTCCTCCTGAGGGATAATTCCTTCTCACTTAGACTTGACAACACACATCCATCCACAGCCTGCAGAAATCCCTGAAGCCCTCTGACCAGATTAAGTGTGTCGGCATCTTTTTCCTCCATACAGTAATTGCTTTGCTGTCCTCTGTCGCTCTGTAAAGCACCTTGTGATGCACCTATTTTGTTGAAAGCACTTAGGTAAATAAATTGTATTCAACACAGCACACGTATGGGTGTGTTCTAGACAACAAGCGCACACTCGCAATATAAGAAGCTCTTCTTCTCCGATCAGTATGCCATTTTGTCCTTTATTGACCATTATGCTTTTATCTTTACCCTCTGACCCACATCTAGGTCGAGTTAAAATCCATCATTTTAAGTGCAAACTTCATAATAGAGACACCGTTTAAGGTCAAATTATTCACTTTCAGAGGTAAATGTAATAATTAAGTTTTGGAGTGTATTTGGACTGTTAAAGTCATCTGATGATCTCTGTAGAAATTGTAGATCTTGAGTCTCGAGTTCCACGCTGTTCACCGGTATGGATATAAAAACACTCAAACATCCTTAAAGCATGAAAGTCATCCTCACAGTCATTGTTTCATTCGAACTTTTGTGTGTTGAAGAAGAGCCACAACAATCAAAGTAAACACTATCCTAATACCGTGGTGTGTTGTAGCTGGCGGAGCAGCTGAGTCCTCTGGATGTATTCCTGGGTCTGATGGCAGCAGCCACCCATGATGTGGACCATCCTGGGGTCAACCAGCCCTTCCTCATTAAGACCAGACACCACCTGGCATCCCTCTACCAGGTACACGTGGGTGTGGTGACGTGTGTCAGTACGTGGGTTAACATGTCCTGTCACTGAGTGTTATGATAAAGCTTTAGTGTTTCATTTTGGGTGAATGTCTAGATATTTAGGCAGGCTGAAGGAAACGGGGTCAGACCTGACGTTCCACATGGGGGGCTGGTGGCTTTGATTCATTAGCTGTCAGGAGTTGCACCTGTGGAGAGAGTTGTTGGGTTTGAGTTGAACTAGTCATGCCACGAGGAGGACGTCGCGGGCAAGACATTGTGGAGACAAGAAGAGACTGAGTGAACTGAGTTTGCCTTTCACACACCACCATGAACTGTATTGTATGTACACGTTTTAAACTGAACATCATCGAAGAGTGGGCTGGCTGACTGGACCGACAGAACAGCATACTGAAAGCTCGACTTGTTTGACTGATAGAATAGGTTACACTCATCAAAGTCAGTTGAGGTCACGCTTTCATCTCTAACATTTTGGATGTTACCCTGTCCTTTCCAGAACACGTCTGTGCTGGAGAGCCACCACTGGAGATCCACTGTGGGCATGCTGCGAGAGTCAGGACTACTGTCACACCTGCCTGCTGACATGTCGTAAGAACACACACAGACACACACACCAGAGCCTGTCAGACACTGCATTTTTAAGGCTGATATCGATCTTTTTACTTTATTTGATGACCTTTTTTATGCAAAATTGTGTACATCAACCTGTCAATACTATAACATACAGGGACACCAGGGTTTTGTCATTTGTAAATAAATAAAACAGATAATAAACTAGATACTTTTCCCCCCTTTCTCTTGATAAATTCACAATGTTATAGTCGCAATACAGCCATACCATTATGACTAAGTTAGTAAAAGATACAGAAAAGCAACAGAAAGCATGCACCAGCAACTTTAATCACTCCTTAACCCTGAACACTTTTCCACAGTTCTTTCTCTATATTCCCTTATACAGGCAGGATAATTCCTAGTGTGTGTGTCAAAGTAAATGAGGGAAATAAAATTAATATCATGCTTCCGTCTGCGTCGAGTGCCTCCTTCCTAGAAACAGAAGGAGTTCTTGAAGAATTGTGGCAGGATTCTTTTAAACTAGCTGTAAAATAAACTGGTCAGAGAAAACTATGTAATGATGGCATGGACAGAGTACAGCCTATGATAAAAAATACCGCATTAGGCAAGATGTCCGAGTTGTTTTGCTCAGTGCTGCCTCCCTCTGCTCTGCAGGCAGGACATGGAACAGCAGCTGGGCTCTCTCATCCTGGCGACAGACATCAGCAGGCAGAATGAGTTCCTGTTGACCTTCAGAGAACATCTGGACAACCAGGACCTGGACCTTCAGCTGGCTTCACACAGGCACTTTATACTGCAGGTATACTGCACACCCACCTTACTCTATAGTATATCCATGCATTGTTCTCAAACATTCTAACTCTAATGTATACTTCATGGGTGAATCTTCAGATTGCTCTGAAGTGTGCAGACGTCTGTAATCCGTGTCGTGTTTGGGAGCTGAGCCGACAGTGGAGTGAGAGGGTGTGTGAGGAATTCTACAGGCAGGGTGAGTAAAGTGTCCTCTCAATCAAAAATCAAGTTGAAAAATACAAAAAAAAAAAAAAAAAAGCACTTTGTGTCTTATGAAAGTGACATCATGTCAGACTTTTAAACTGTCGTGGTTTTCAAATAAATACCTAAATACCATTATCATACTGAATGCTACTACAACAGAAATCAATTATAAGCCCCTTTTACACAGCCCGTTCAATGCGGGCCTCTGATACGCCTCGGCGTCTGTGTAAACGTCACAGAGGCGTAATGGGGGGGTCAAAGTTGTTCCGCCTCCGAGACGGCAACAGAGGTAGTAACGACGCCAAAGCTATGTCTGTATAAACGGAGAGAGACAGCGAGGCGGAACGGCGAGACAGGGACGTTTTGTCGACATGTTATGTGTGCGACCCTCAACCGGGAGATTTAAAAGCAGTTAGCAGCAGTTAGCAGCTAACTCAAAGAAGAAGAAAAACAACGGAAAATGTTTACAAATTGTGGAGACAACGCGAGGTTTGGGAGCTACCTACCCTCCGAGCAGAGGACGAGATCATCCGCCACATAACAGAGACATTAAATGATTGTTATTGTCATGTTATTCCATTGTTTACAAAGCGCTGCTCGTCGTGCATGTAAAGCGTCACACTAGACTCCGACGCTCCTGTGTGACTCGTCACACCTCTTTTCATTGCGGAACGCCAGCTCGCTATCTAAATCACGGAGTGGAGTGGCGTTATGACGCCGTTGCGTTTTTCAGTGTAACTAAACAAAGACGTCACAGAGAAGGGTCTTCTTTGCGGCAATATTGTACAATCTCTGTGTAAAAAGGGCTTTTGGCTCTCCCGTATCTTGTAGCGAAAGGCAAACAAATGCAAAGGTCCATTACCTTAAATAAAAGGTCTAGTTGTTTTTAGACATGATGTTGAAAACATTACATATTCTATCTTTAAAGCTTCAGTCGTATTTATGTGGATACTGTTTTTTAATTTTGACTATTAACCTGACAGGTGACCTGGAGAGAAAATTTGACTTGGAGATTAGTCCTATGTGTAACCAGCAGGCAGACTCTATCCCAGCCATTCAGATAGGTGAGTCCACACATGCATATAACACCAGTTAATGCGTCATGAAGATTGGGAGATAATCCAACCTTTGTTGTGTTTTGCCAGGGTTCATCTCCTACATTGTGGAGCCTCTCTTTGAGGAGTGGCTCCGCTTCACCGAGCCCAGCCTGCTCAGCCAGACCATGATGGGTCATCTGCACAAGAACAAGGCCCGCTGGAGCCGCCTACGATACGCACACGCACCTTCAGACACTCAAACACACCCCCACGCCGAGGAGCCTGAGCCTGAAGGAGGTGGTGGAGGAGGAGAGGGGGAAGACATCCCTTAATCTTTCTTGAGGTGTTTCATCTTCCTTTGTGAACGGTGAAGAAGAGTGTTTGTCCTCCAGCATATGTTCTCCCACTGCTGGTTGTTCACAAGCTCTGAAAGTGGGAGTACTGGATGGGAGGATGACTTGCATTCATGAGCAATGGCTCCCTCTGCTGGAGCGGAGGACTGAAGCCCTGCAGGAAAACAAAAGAATAGCTTAATGGCTGGCAAGATGGATCGATGGGTCTTAGTAAATATATGTTATATGACAATGTCATGCTTTCTCTTTAACCCTGTGATATCTGCTTTTAAAAAAAGCAGGAATAATATAAAAGGTTATGGCTGATAGCAGAAGAGGGATCGATGAAGACAAATATTAATGTGTTTGCACAATGCTGCTGGAACAATAAATTAATATAAAAAGGCAGAATTATATACAGCAGGACTGTGCTGGAAAAGATGACATTGAATATATGAAAGAAAAAGGAATAAATGAATATATCCACTATATTAAGCTTTTTAAGATTTTGGATAAAACCTACCTAATAAGCTCTTTTCACTGTTTTCTCTTTTTGGACAGCTTGCACTTCTATTGGATGCTCTTTCATACAAGTGTTTCACTGAAGTGCGTTTTTACCTTAAGCACTAAGTTGGTATGTCAAGGTACTATGAACTGTACTGTGTATTCTGTATGTAACCTGTAACACTGACTGATGCACTCAATGACTGATGCAAAACGGCTTCAGGTGGATGTTTTTGAACTCACAGATGGGGGAGAACACAAAAGAGCCATGTTTTCTAAAGAAGGGTTCATGTTAGTTGTAAACAGTATAATCTGTACATACTGTGATATATGACCTCAGCACGTCACATGCCAAAACTCAATGTATTGACCTTTTTACTGGGTGTGGATATTTGGAAATATAACCCTTACACTGGTGTTACCTTTTTAAATACTTAATAGGTGCATTTATTTATCCGATAACCTCACTTTACAAGCTCATATACAACAAAGCCTTAACAGCAGCTTGGAACTGTCTGTGAAAAACATGGAGTTTTACCATTTACTGGACACGTTTTCTTAAACTTACAGTTTCTGCCTGTCTTTCTTCAGCCATACCAGCATACTGAAACACACACATGCAGTTACAGCACTGTAGCAGCTTGTTTCCTGTTTCATCTTTCACCGAGTATCAGGGTCAGAGTGGGTCTTTCACCCATTCAGCATTGCCAAGGTGCCAATGTACTGTTCTGATGCATCGACCCACTGCTCTGTTTCCTCTGCAAGGTGTTTTTACTTTCTTCTACACTTGCTGCAGACACTGTGTGCACTCTATCTTATGTCTTGAACAGACTTGGGCCAATTAGTAATTGCAAATTGTTATATCTTGCAGTGAGTATCAGGGCAATTAAGATGTCTGTTACAGAAAAGTAAATAGAATTCATCATAAAAAATGTATAGAAATCAGTGTGTAAAATGGTACTTGTATATCTATATGGTGAAACTGATCCACACAAAGCTGATATAATCTAAAAACGAGCATATAAAGTATTTGTAAATACTCGGTCCAAGTGTAATATGTAATTCGTTTTACTATTCTGCTCTAAATGTGTATAGTTAAGGCTATGGTCAAGGCTGTGTACAGGGTGCTAACAGAGGCCCCGGCCATCAACGTCTTCCCTGAGCTTTAGAGGAATAATCTGAGCTTTATAACAATAGCAACCCAGCCAACAAACGGTATACAAGGTCTACATACATTGTATTCATTGATATAAGCCTCCTCTATGAGGTGAAGTGCAATAAAGTTAAGAAAGTTGACATAATCATATCTATCTATAGCTCCGGTAATGAATGAGCAGTTAATTTATTATAGCACTCATTGGCTTTGCTGAAATTCCCACTATATGTAAGCCACACTACTGTCGGAGTCGAGACGAGGCCTCGGGCATTCTTTCAATACCTCTCACAACCAGCACTGAAACAGGGTCACTGAGCCATACTGGTTCCATAAGTAAGAAGAAATATGCACCGTCTGTGGTTAATTAAAATGTCTTTATTCCAGAGGGAATATTCCAACAGACTTAGGTAATAATAATCATCTTATTAAAAAAAAAAAGTCAGTGAACTTACTTTGTTGGTCAAAAGAGATTCATGTAGACCCAACTGGTATTATAAATACAGAACAATACATTTTGTATAAAAACAAGAAAGTTTCTGTTAGCCAAATGCACAGAGGTAGGCATGCACGGTCTGATTTAACAGTGCTGTCCAACAGTTGTGGTCAGACTCTTGATGGTTTCAATGCAAAATGGAGTTGTGGATGTTCACGTTTCCATTTTCTTAGAATACTTTAAGCACTTTTTTCTCCACTTTGGCTTAAAAGCTGAACGAGTTAAGAACTATACGTCACTGTGAGGTCCATTTAGTAGCTGTTCTTTGGAGCTTCATCGGCTGTTGTTGAATTGCAGGTTCTTTCTGAGCACAGAAAGCTCCTGATAGAGAAGAAAAAGTTAAGAGAAAAAAGTAAACTTCTGCTTAGTAACTATCAGATGTCTTTAATTATTTTTTTAATTAAAGCCTGTGATATTCAAAATGAATATTGTAATGATATTAGCCCTAACAGTGCACCTGAGGTAAATCAAGATGTTTGCACTATGGTTTACACTGAATCTGAATCTCTGTATTTTGGTGTTTGGATTGGTCATCTGACTTCTTGTCTGTATATTTCTGTTCTGACAACCAACCTCTGAGCACTGTGAACAATAAAATAAATGGTTTTCAATTGCCATCTAATGCATTAGATATTCTGTGAGTGTTTGTGTGAAAAAATGTGTGTGATGAAATGTTTGACCACTAGAGGGCAACAAAAGCATTCCAGTAGTAGAGCTAAAGCCACAGGAGACAAGACCTATCACTTCTTCTGGTAGGGGGCTCCTTGCTTCTTTGTTTACAGTATAAATACATGTGAATCAACATGATGATTTCTGTGGGGTAAGCATAGCTGGGAGCTATGAGCCCATATGTAAACAAACAAAAAAAAACCTAAAGAAGAAAGACAGGTCAAAATCAAACAGAGTGAAGTTGCCCGTAGTTGTGGTTTTCAGGACAAACAGAACGTAAAGTTGAGTAACACCTCACACCTTGAAATCATAAAACTATGCTGAGGTGTTGCAGAGAGGTTTGTAGCATTTTCTCACCTATTTAAAGCTAATTTTTACACAACACAGAAGGCGCGTGAAGCAAAATTTGATAGAGATTTTTAAAAAGGCCAAAAGGGAGGGAAATGTATAGTGGAAAATGTCGGACAAAATGAAATAAACGATAAGAGGATTAATGCAGTTTCAGTGTTCAAAAGGAAAAAATAAAGAAATGTGAAGCCAGTGTAAATACAGGGTTGAAATAAAGGGAAAGCACAGAGAACAAGAGATGGGCCTACTGATAGTTTAGTGAGCAAACAGCCTGTGTTTCCCACATTTGCATATCTCTGATTTGCAATGCAAAAAAGAGGCTTGTGACAGACGCAGAGACCGATCGGTCACCTATTAAATCACATTGCATCGTGCTGGTTGACTTTTCTAAACTTTATTTTATTGGTCTTTTTCAATCCCTGCAACTCAACTATTTCCTGCGCTCTTGGACCTTTCGGGTGCTGCTTTAAGGTAGACTCCGAACAAGATAGATAGTTGTGTTTTTGAAGACCTAAATCTGTTCATCATAGCATGACATCATGCTGGTAATTGTCTTACTGTCTTTCTGTCTCACTCACTCACACACACACACACACACACACACACACACACACACACACACACACACACACACACACACACAC
>JBBPCS010000238.1:6028352-6047391 GCA_037974645.1 Hollardia meadi
GTGTGTGTGTGTGTGTGTGTGTGTGTGTGTGTGTGTGTGTGTGTGTGTGTGTGTGTGTGTGTGTGTGTGGTCTATACTGTACCATGACCAGACCATGCAATTGCACCTGCTATCAAGTATATAGAGGATTCAAGTTTGGGAAGCATGTCACCAGTTGGACACATCTGCATCTTTAAGGTTTTATGATGACAAAAGAAGGAAAATTACATTCAGGCTTAAATCCGTAATTTAGTTGATTGTTTGATGTATAAGAGCGATTCTATGTTTTTACATCTGCATTTGTGTATGTTTGTGAATGCTCTGTGGTAAACAAATAAAAATTGTTTAAAACAAGTTCAATAATCAATTCAATATATTCAATAATCAATTATTATCTTTCCTCATCAATTGACAGGCAGTAGCCTGCAAGTCTCCATTCCTGATGTTGAGCTGCAGAAACAGTTTCAAATAAACAAAATGTCGTCCTGACATGTACAAGGACAAACTTGTTAGAAGAAGAGTGAGGTGTGATGAATCATTGAAATGAGGATAGAGGCACTCGTTTCCTGAAAGAACGCTTCTCGAAGTCCTTCATGATGTTCCAAAATGGTGTGATGCATGTGTGAAGAATGTGTGTTTGTTTGTGTTTTTTGACATTTTGAGACTCATCCGTGTCATTGTTCAGCGTACTGGCACCCTAAGTCAGGACTGGGCACATTAAACCTGGCCCTAACTTCATGTGAAACTATGTATGAAATACGAACACTATGAACTGGATGTCAGTTTTGGTTAATTTAACTCTAGATAGCCCGACACCCACTAACTGAAAATTAACCACTTAATTATTCAGAAACAAAAACACAAAGTCATAGCTGCTCTGCGGCAGTGAGTCGGGAGGAGGAAGAGGAGGAAGAGGATAAAGACAAATGAGAAATACAGGAGGGTCCATCATCAGAACTGTCTGGATCAAAATAATCACTAAACCCTGAAGTCATGTCTCTAATTCACACAGCACAACGCCTGATTTTCATTGTGCATCACCCGAGTCTTGAACTCACAACCTTAGACACTAAAGGCCCGTTGTGATCATGTCGAGTTATACGCAGAGAGGTGCTTTGTGCTGACAGGAATTAGATTCTGATAACTTTATTGATCCCAAGAGGATAACTCATTTACACCTTACCAGGTCCATACATACAACTCCATGTTTAAGATTATGAGAATGAGAATTGTGAGGTGGTTTCACACATGACAAATATATGATGGCCCAGGCCATAATAATTCCAAACTTATTAAATGACAAAGTTCTTTGAAATCATGTTTCTCTAATCCAGTGTTTCTCAGTCCTGGTCCTGCACGTTTTAGATGTTTCCCTGCTCCAACACACCTGAGTCAAATGAATGGCTCGTTATCAGGCTTGATGACGAGCTGATCATCTGAATAAGGTGTGTTGGAGCAGAGAAACATCTAAAACATGGTGGGCAGGGGTCTTGAGCACAATGCCTGATTGGATAAGATGTTTGTACTGCATCACCTGGTGTTTGAACTCACAATCTTAAACACCGAGGGCAAGTCATGATCTCACTGAGCTACCTGCAGAGTAAGAAACCAGCTGGCTTCACACTATATGGCTTAGACAATCAGCAGGGCTACATGTAAAGACAGATCTTTAAACTAGTGTGAAAAATTAAGTCATCAAGACAAAATCCTGGGAATTTGTGTACTTCATCTATACAACATACAAATGTCTGTAATTTTTTTTACAAAGATTGACTGCTCCATACGTGAGAAATTGATGTTTAAAGATGCTCTAATTCCCATTGACTGCAATTGTTTACATGAGGGTAGAATTCAAAATAATGTCAAAAATATAAAAGATAAAACTGTGAAATTTACCACACTTCATCTGCCATGATAGCAACTTTTAAAAGTGATTTTTCATGAGCATTGGAGATGTATTTTACGAGAATTTCACAACATTTTGATGCACTGTGGGCTCAATTTTTGATATTTCAAAAATCTGTCAGGATCGTTTGTGGAGGACAGTCTGAAGATGCTGTGTAGCAAGTTTGGTGTCAACTGAACGAAAAATGTAGGAGGAGATAAAGTTTTATAGTTTTGGAGAAGAACAGAACGATGGACTTCATAACTCCTGCCAGCTCAAAGTGTATGAAAGTTTTTGCTCAATCCGTCCTACATTTTGGTGCAAAGTCATAACACGTACGGTTAATTTGTCATGAATTTTCAAAGTTTTAAACTTAAGACGCTTGTTGTAGCGCCACCACTATTAGCCCTAACACTATTAGCCTCACATTAGAGAGGCTCTGACTGAGAAGCACACTGGACTGTCAGCACTGATGGAAGTGACAGGTAGTTGTGACTTAACTTTACTTTGTTAATCAATCAATCAAACTTTATTTATATGGTGCCTTTCAAACAATTCAAGCGAACACAGGCAATGTAAATAATAATAAAAGAATAAAAATAATAAAAACTAAAATGTATAAAAATTAGAAATAAAATAAACAGTGACCAACAGAAATCAATAAAATATGTATGCACAGTATACTGAGACCATAAAAATATAAAACACTACAAAAAAGCCAGACAGAATAGATTTTGTTTACTAAGTTTACATTTCAAATTATAGATGTTTTCAGCACAGTTGTGTGTTTATGTGTTTCAGTGCATGTGTTACAAAGCGGCTTGTCATTCATAATGACCATTTCCTAGAACACTGCAATACTGTCCAATAGAGCTGCACAATGCATTCACTGCCAGCTGTACTATTATTTTATTTTTTGTTTTGTGTTCCTGTGTATTTGTCAACTGATTTGCTTACTCACAAATAGAAGAAAAGAGAATGGCAGCTGACGGAGGAACATTTGCTTGGGACTAATGATGTCAGAACGTTTATTTCATAACAGGTGTCATGCATACAAAGAGTGTGTGCGCCTCACCATGTATGTGTGGGTGTTTGTTTCAGCCAGGCTGTGTTATGGACTGCAGACCATAAACTAGCCTGAGGTCTGAGTATTGTTATCTCATTGGTGCCATTATGCCCACTTCTGCTTGTTCACACACACACACGCACACGCACACGCACACGCACACGCACACGCACATGCACACGCACACACACACACACACCCCATTACCTCCAACCACACCCACCCTCCAAATGAGTTCAAGGGCAGTAGGGGGTGTATCTGAAGGGGGTGTGCGTGTGTGTCTGGGGTGGAGGGCGGATCGAGGGCAGATTTATTAGGGCTGGGGGACCTCGTGGGACAAGTGTCCTAAATCGGGGTGGTCAGGCGTGATCATGGCATGTGAATCAACGTGTCAGGATCACTTAGAGACAACAATGGAGTGTAGGGACATAGAAGAGGAGAGGAAACAAGGAGAGGAGAGGAAGCGAGGAAACAAGAGGGGTTTTAGGAGACAAATATATGTGTAAGGGGATGTTAGATTGAGGAAGAATTAAAATGCAAATGTTTGTTGTCAGTTGTAGTGATGACAGTGCAGGCTAGGGTTGTGTGTGTGTGTGTGTGTGTGTGTGTGTGTGTGTGTGTGTGTGTGTGTGTGTGTGTGTGTGTGTGTGTGTGTGGGGTTGGCTCTATTGAAAGGCCCTTCCTTCTGCTCTATTTACCCAGGTGAATAGGGAAGCTGCACCAAGCCTGAGCGGGAAAACATGTCATTTTGTGCTGTGTAAATGTGTATGCGTGTGTGTATGCGTGTGTGTGTGTGTTGTTGGGGGGGGAGGGGGGGGGGGGGGGGTACTCAAGAAAAAAAGTTAGCAACATGGCCCTCCACACCCCCAAATTCTGAACCCAAACAGAAACACACACGTTTTACATGCATGTAATGAAAAAACCTAGACAGGCCAATGTGATGAGGTATAAGTGGAAGTGTCTGGACTGTGTGTGCGTGAGTGGTGTGTGTTTAGGGGTGTTGCTGGGAAAAGGCTTTGCCTCAGCAAGTCAGGAAACTGGGTGACAAACCTGACCACACAACTCAGCACCAGAAGGCTGTGGGCACGTGTGCGAGTGTGTGTGTGTCCATTTCTGTGTATATATATGTTTGTGGTTTCTTATATAGAACCTGTCTAACTCATGACACCTGTTTCAATGAGACAGATTTATTTCCAATGTAGATACATCTATTTTTTTATTTTTTTAACATATTCCTTAATGTTTTCTATTTACACTTCAAGCGAAAGTCGTCAATAGCCGTCATGACATTGGGGATTGTCTCTCGTCTTTCTGTCATATACACTGTTTCATTTTGCTATTGTGAGCATGTTATAAGAATATTCTTCCCCAGCCCACATTATAACAGTTTGTGAATATAATATTATAATATCTGACAAGACCTTAAATAAATATTAGCATATTAATCACAAAGAGCCTATAATAGAGTTTTACAGTCTGTGAATCTAAAACCTGTAGCTGAGAGAGAATTTCTGATCGATGATTTTTCAAAGCTTAATCTCTATTTGGTTTTATAGACTTTCACATTTTGTTTAACAGCGGAAAGTATACAAGTACTCACGTACATTTAGATTAGTCATTTCTCAAAGCTTCTCAAATGTGCAGGTTTTGTGATTGAAGATCTTCGAGTTTTGTCGGGTTGGAGAAGACAAATTCAAAGATGGAACCTTGGACTTGGATGTGCATTTTTCACCCTTTCCTGCAAAACTCTATTGACCCAGTGATGTGTCAATATAGCACCAGTGTAATATGGGATTATATTTATCTGGTATCAACTGGTTAAAAAACAACCAAACAAAAGGGTTGTTTGATCTAATAACAGTAAAAATAAAATAAAATAAAAAACAGTATTTTTTAGTGTGTGCCGTTTTATAAACCAAACGATTAAACAGCCACTAATTTGAAGCTGTATGCGGTGTCATTATATTAAAGTTGTGTGGTTCAAAAATCATGAAACTACTGTATTGATATTTTCAAAATGTGTAAATATTGGAACATAAACATTTTTATTATTTATTCGAAAACCAAATTTAAAATTATTTGTGAAGGAACTGGTAGAAGAAATTGGTTACACTCTGATTATTTTATGATGTATATAGACTGTATCTTCCATGCTTTCTTCTCAGCTAATATCCTCTCCTATATTGTTTTTTCTTCCTCTCTTTGTCACTCTTTTATCAAATGGCCAAACGTTTTTTTTGCTATTTGACATTGTTGGCACTACTTTGGCAGTCCTGACCCACTTTTTGAGATGTTTACAGTTATTGTTTTTGGGCTATCTGCTGCAGGCACATTGCTCTATACATTTTTTGGTCCCGAAAAACAACAAACAAACGGCCAAACGAATGGCAGCCAAATCTGGGGGAGACGCTAACTGTTACAGTCGAGTCTAATCACCCCAGCAGCAGCTCCAACAGTCCCCATCTCTCTCTCACTCTCTCTCTCGGTGTGTTCACCTCTCTTGCCCTCCTATCTCAGTCTCCTTTTCCACATGGCAGGGGTCTATCTGCCCAATCTGTGTGTTCTGGTTGTGTGTGGCCATACATGCATGTGCATTTTGTGATTGTGAGTCAACGGGTGCACGTGGGTCAAATCGTATGCTGTCCGTGTGTTATGGTGCTCACGTGGCTGCAGACAAACTTGGACGTTTTGGGCAGGGGTCCGGCACCTTTACCTCTTTCTGCAAATAGACAACGGAAAACACAAAACGTTAGCAAAGTTCACAGCCGTTCAGGTTTTACTCTGGTTAAACAACACATGCACGCACGCACGCACGCACACACACACACACACCCACCCTTCTACATACAAATTGATGTTTGAAAGATCCTCTACTGAATTGTGTGAAAACTCTCTAACACTAAATAAGCATGAGTTTGAGATGTTTGTTCATATATAAGTTACACCGTCTTATCTGTGGGTCTGACTGGGCCAATTCAGGTCACTCCTGCCCCATAATATTTTCATTCACAACAGATTTTCATTCACAGTAAGCACTTTTTGGATGAACCATATGTCAAGATCAAGCTCATAACAACTAGTACATGCCACAATTACCCATCCTGCTTGACTTTTAAACCTGTAAAACCAGGTGGCTGTGTGTACCGTAACTTCTCCTTGAGTTCTGATGAAACTCTGTTGAAGTTCACTTTATTTCATCGTCAAACCTTGGCAAGTTCTGTTTTCTCTGTCTTAAATTGTTTGTGTTTCTACACATTTACATGTGTAAATCCTGACAATAATAAGCAGAATCGTAGCTGACAAATTGGTAGATCTCTGGTGTTCTTTGTTGTTATTGTGTTCATCCAGACTTCATTCAGACTCCAAGCGTTCAAAGACTTATGCACATGATTTGCACACAAATATAATACTTAGACTTAAGTGTTTACATGATTTACAAAAATCCAATCATAGGCCTTTGTCATGGCAGACATTTGGCTTGTCACAGTAGGAAAAGTACTGGTGTAAATAATAAAATGAATGACAGCTCAATTCCATTTAATTTCAGCATCCTGGTATTGTTGCTGCTGACTCACTGTTAATCTGTCATGGCTTACTGTCACACTTGAATAGAAAAGAGTCATCTTTAATGTTTGCTGAAAGTGAAAAGTGTTTGCTTAAAAACATCTATTACACGCCTTTTTTAAACATCAAAATGATGTTCGGAAATGTGTGTGGTATCCTTCAGAATAACATTTTTACAATAGCAGGATTTTGTTGGAGCTTCTCTTTCATATTGTTAATTTTTTTGTGTGTGTGTTGATGAATATGCCAAACAACTTCAACTTAAAAGAATAGACTGACATTTTGGGAAATACAATTATTTGCTTGCTTGCCAACAGTTAAGCTGGACTTCTTGTACCGTAGGCTACAGTCTGGCTGACGTGCCCTGCTACCTCCTACTGACCACAATCGTCATGCTGTATAAAGGAAGGTAACTACAGTGATTGCGTGAAATAACGTTATAACTTAACTGAATGCAAGTCCAGTCCTATAAATCTATGTGTGTATCTCACTGTCGCTCTGTAAATGAAATAATGTACACAGTTATTATAGGAAATATAAAGCATGATCGGGCCGTATCATGCTACATACAACACAACTGGCTAGCTATTGGCTACCATTGGCTATACAATTTATTAAACACTTATATAGCGTAATATAGGGTGCAAATTACACATCAAACAATGTCATTTTACTTGAGACATACTGCCAAATGGTCTTTTTTTTCCCTTACTGATGCCGTCTTTCATTAAAATTTGTCTTCGAAAGATGGACAAATCTCATTACAGTGCTGCATTCACCTAACTCCTCCCCTCGTTGAAGAATTTTGTGCAAAAGGCAGAGCCTCTTGAGGGAAGACGGGGTACCGGATAATAAATATCAATATATCAAAAGTTGAAACGCAGCAGTACACATACAAACATTTTCAACACACCCACTACTTACATATAATCATAAATCAACAAGTATTTAATGTGACAACAAGCATTTCATAAATGACATACAGTCCAGCACAAAAGCAACAGGCAGGTAGCGAGCAGACAAATGTTTCAGACAATACAAAAAACAAGAGACGTACACACAGGCAACAACAAGAGAACAAGAAATATGCACGGGACAACTGTAAGCAGACAGAAAGACAAAAGTTAGGAAACTATTAGACAGTCGAGAAACAACTGCATGTGTCAGTGATGTTCATAATAGAGCTGACTTTGAGATTCCAGTCTCTGGCGGCAGCAGACTGAAATGACGACAGACCAAATACAGCATCTTTTTTTGGGGGGGGGGGACATAAAAGTCTGTTTAACTACTGGTAAGCTGGTCTAAATAAAACATTGATGCAGCTGGTGTGTGCAGCATGTGCTTCGCGCCACTGTTTACAGAAAGTTATCATTCATCGTTGTGGATGCTCCCATAGTAATTGTTACAGTTATCATTATAGTTATTGTTCTTGGTGTGAATGGCCTTCAAATCCAGCGATTAGCTTAGCTTACCATAAAGACTGGAAGAAGGGGCTAACCGCTAGCCTGCTTTAAAAGATCAAAAATATGTCTAGCACTCTTTAAGGCATTGCATCACTCTCCTATTAAACATCCAACGTTGCTTCTATTTTACTTCTTGACCTTTTTTGGCGCAGAATCTAAATACAAAAAGAAACCGGACAAACTCTGCATTCACAGCAGTATAACCCTGTTTTGACTTGACTGAACCCTTTCTGTCTCTTCATCCCTTGTCTTCTTCTCTCCCCACAGCTTCTCTCCTCCTCTCTGTAACATGGATGGGTAGGGTAGTTATCAGGCCCGGCCAGCCCAAGCCCAGCCCTCCTACCTGACCGCTGCCAGCAGGGAGCGGCTGCTCTTGCCTGAGTATCTCCCACCACAACAGCACCCAGGGAATGAGGAAATCAGGCTAAAGTAATCTATGCAGGCCCAGAGCACGCTGGCCAGCATGTGCGTGTGCACGCGCGTGTTCAGGGCCCGCCACTTCTGCAACATCCGGCTATAAATCTATTGTGACACGTCAAACTGAATTTATGAGCCAATCTTCTTGCGACAGACATGTTTGATTTGAAAAGGGAAAGGAGGGAATTTAAAAAAATTTTGAAATGAGAACAAGCTGCTTTGACATTTAGAGCTGGATATTTCGTTAAAAAAAAAGTGAACCATTCCCATTTAAAACTTTACTTTAACGTTATGTTAAATCTGAAGCTCTTGTTTGCATAAAAAAAATAGTTTACTATTTGCATGCTGCATCTCTTTCTTTACTTATTTTACTTCACTGCACAGTTTTATGCATCCTTTTTGGCATCCCTCAACCAAAAGCTAAACCGTATTCGTGCAAAGACAGGTGCAGTCATGCCAATGCTAAGGGGCACATTGTGGAAGCCTGGGCCTGTGACAGACATACCTGACCTTTTTGCACTTCCTCCTTCGCTGAAAGGCCAGTGCATGTTGTTTTTGGAGGATATAAGTGGGAGTCTTTTAAGCTCAAACTACAGTGGCTGCACAAATGTAACACACGGCAGCCTTTGTCGTCTTTTTAATTCTGAATTTGTTTATATTGTGCATTGTCACACTCTCCTTTTGCCCTTCTCAAAGGGTCAAAGGGGCCAACTATTCACATTCACTATAGGATGTTATGTCTTTTAATATCCATCTGGGGTCTGTATTATTTTTGTCAATATACCACCATCCCTCCATCCACACACACACACACACACACACACACAGAGGCAGCTGTCTTCTCACTCAGTGGAAGCAGGTGTCTGTAAATCTCGTGGGGTTTGGGGCTTTGGGTTTTTTTTTTCTTTGTTTCTTTTGGGTGTAGTAGATGACGGTGAAATTCCCAATGTGAAAGTCTGCAACCCCCCCCCCCCCCCACACACACACACACACACAAAACCACACACCCATCTTCAGAATTTGAACAACCCTCATCTGACCTTCGCTATCGTTGCTGTCTGTTTACACTATTATTGTTAGAAAAGTTAAAAACCACAACATGCTCTCTAAAATATATGACTATTTGTCACCTAAAGCTGCCGTAAGTGTGCATGCACCCCTGAAAAAACTATTTCTGTTTCGCCCTGCCTCAAATATCACAGTTTCTGTTATAGCCGTGTCTGTCGTGATGAATGTCAATTCTGCTTATGTATTCCTCCGAGACTCATACTTGAGATGGGAATCTATATTTGAGGCCACTGTGGTGGATCAGGGTGAGATAGAGGTGCAGGTGGCTGGAGGGAGGGAAGGAGGGAGGGTGGGAATGGGTGTAAATATAGCCCCTGGTCTGAGTCTGGGCCCCTTGGCTTTTAGGCCTCATAGGAAAACAAGTCTCCTCAAGAGACTGAATGGTGAGATCATGAACAATGAGGATTATGCTGTTTTATTCACTAATTTTACTCACTATATTCACATGTGCTTACAGTTGTTTCTGAAGTTAAGTCTCAAGCTTTGTGTAAAGGAGTTAAGGGCTACCAGGTTAACCTTTCTCATTGTAGTTCTAGAACATTCACATAAGTCGTTCCTTGTCCTCTGGGAAAAAGAGGCAACGTTTGCTTATTTTCTGGCATTGTGGCGGCAGGTGGAGGAAAAGTTTTATGATACGCTCTGCACAGCTTTATATCAAACCTTTGTATTTGCAGGATAGTGTGTGTGTGTGTGTGTGTGTGTGTGTGTGTGTGTATGGGAGGTGAGGGTAGAGTATTTGAATACTACTGTCCTCACATAAATTTTAATACTAGAGATAACACTTTGGAGACACCAGAGAAAATAGTTCATTCACTTTGAACTGAGGAATTGCTTTGGACAATTGTGTGGCTTCACAAACAATGTTATTTACATTTGTAATTTAAACCCCTGCAGGCTATTTGTACTAAAGTTATGACTAATAAAAGCATATTTGCAGTGTAATTATATGGAAATGTTTGTGTATTGTCTGAGACCCAGCTTTTGAAGTGTTATCACATCCTAGACTTAAGATACTGTTATGTACTTTATTCCTAAAATGACAAGGAACAAGGATGTTAAAAAAAACACACTTTATTTACTAGGCAGTATATAAAAGTATAAAAAAACATGAAAAATTGGTATGTATAAATGCTTTTATAAAAATCATTTTTTGCTCAAAAGCTAGTATAAAAACAATACATTTAAAATAAAACATGATTGTCTGCTAAGTGTTTGACATGGTCTACTGCAGTCTTAGTAAGAAAACAAAATGCTGATTGAATATGCATTACAAAACAATACAAAACTATTCAAAGAAATATTTAAAAACAACAAACATACAAAAGTTTCAATTGGGCGTTTGTAGCATAATATAAAAAAATCAGTGTTTCGTACTCTCGCTTTTTGTGGAGAATATTTGATTCAAGTGCAGGCATTACTATTACTGGGTGAAGCTCATGGTTTCAAACATATAAGCTCATTTAAGATTTTTAAATGTATAAATATATATTATTATTATTATTATATTATATATACTTAAATGTTTAACAAATATAATGTTTGTTCATTGATTGTTTCCCCATGCAGGGCCAGAAATAAATTGAAAGTTGAAATGAAAACTCAATTTGTGTGAAATAAAGGTGCCAACATAGCGACTGGGTAATACTAATGAAGCTGGCCCCTTCTGTTGTGTAAAACGTGATAAGTGATAGTTGAATAATGATGTAAGAACAGATGCAGCTGTTCTTGTTCAGTAGTTAGGTGTTTACATGAGGTGGCACAGACCAAACACTTGAAATTTTCAGTTAGACCCATTATAGCCTGTAAAATAAAGAGAAAAAGCAAAAAAGAAACAGAAACAGAAAAATTTCATGACTGAAATACAGAAGTCAGTTCTGAATTACTTACTATGCCTTTGGATTCATGATAATGCTAACAGGGCTTAAATACTTAACTTACAACACTGCTCTATTGGCCAATTGTTAAGAAAACAACAACAAAGTCATGATCAAAAAGAAAAAGAAATAAATTAATTAACTTGTTCTTTATATTAATATCAAAATTCAGAATTAATAATACAGTCCGAATGCAAATTATATAGCCACCGTTTCCCATTTATAATACAACATTGATAATAACACAATGTCAAGACCAAAAATGATAGGACATACATGTTTAAAAACCAAAAGCAAATTCTACATAAAAGATTTTCAAAACAAAACAATGTTAAGTCTTTGGTTGGTCGAAATCCAACAAGTGTGAGTGTAAAAACACCAATGGCATAGAGCCTCTCCCAACTGTTGTACCACAACAAATATGTAACCCGCGGCGCTGCGTCCAGCGCAGGGATTGTTGATGTTTCCAAATCAACATGTGTCTCTGTTTACATGACCAGTGTCCTCGTAGGGTAAGTGTTGAGGTACTTGTGGCTCTGCTCCGAGGCCAAAACGTGCTCCTCCGTTTTCCCACACGTCACCTGCTCCCAGGAACTGAGCTGCTGTTGGCAAAGAAAAGAGAGGATGATGAGTTTTTAATCGAGCAATCACCGCAAATTTCAGTATGATTTTTTTAAATACTTGCATCAATAAATGCATGCATACGGACTTATACACACCTGTAGTGGGCTGCCCATGCCTCTGCGAGGGAGGTGGTAGGCTTTGTGTCCATCGTCACTCAATAATGAGCTAGTAAGTAGATCCTGAAGGAAAATGTAGAAAATATATAAATATATAAATACCCCAACAATACTCAAAGGACAATAGGACAGGAAACAGGGGGAGGGATGTCTTCCATATATTATCTGGTAAATTATTTGAGGTGAAGATTAAGGTTTTGGAGACATTTGTGAGTAATCAAGGACAGCTTCACATTAGAGGACATAAACTTTGAGGTCAAGTGGTTGCTTACAGGTACTTCCTGCGCGGGGCCGTTGGGGGAGAAGAGCTGCGTGTGAAGGTCTTGTCCTTCCCACTGCATACAGGGGCTCCGCTCACATGGGGACTCCACCTAGGACCCACAACACATCATGGTCACGTAACTCTTCCTCAAGATGATCAAGTGTGTGTTGCAAAACTTAGAAAAAACATAATCATTTACCCACATTTGCTACCACAACTGAAAGTGTGCTCCACTTTATATCTTTGCTTTCTCAAAATAAGAACAAAAACTTAAGTCTCATATTTGTCTGCATGTGTGCACATTCTTATATTGAGTGGAAAGTACCTCTTGTTTTATCTTCTTCAGAGGAGGCTGCTCAATGGCACACTCCATTGGCTCCTGCTTGATGGACTCTACCATCTGCTGCACCAAAGTGACATTCAGGGAAAAAAAAGACAAATCCTCCCATGAGTCACATGGACACTGTAGCAAGCACAACGGAGGTTAACATGACAAGTTCAAGACTCAAGATATGTTTGAGTTTCTTTCTCACCAGTAATTTGAGGGGTCCATACTTGGCCTCCTGCAGGGCCAGGGCTGACTTGAAAGGTGTGGGTGTACAAGGAGATGACTCCATGATCGAACGACGAATGTTTGGAGTTCTGAACCTGAGAGAAGGAAAGAGAGACGACTGTTTGTAAAGCCGCGTTTACCACAAATCCTGCATAAGTGCATAATGAAATATATTATAGATAGAGTCACTCACAATTCATTCTCTTTCTGAGGCCTAATAGTGTGGTCGATCAGAGGCTTGGAGTCCACAGGAGAGGTCATTGATAAGCTGTTGTTGTCGGAGTGTTCTGAGCTCATTGACTGGTTGAGAAACTGTGAAACACAAGAAGGAAACCAATCAATCAAAGTAGCTTGATGGGTTTATTTTAGAGCTGTAAAAATCTGGCAGATCATGGGAGCACACTTGACCGAAACTACAGAAATGGAGAGGAAATGAGGAAAGCAGATTGTATTTCAAAAGGCAAGTTATAAGTGAAATGATTGAAATAAAACAAAAACAGGTGGAAAATATAAGCAGAAACACTAATTCTGAATGATTCCTTGTTGGTATCATCAGGTGGCCGGTTGGTGATTGGATGGATTCTGATCACATGCAGCTACTTTAACTACCTGTGAGGGTGAAAAGGGTAGGTTTCTGTCTGGTGGAGGCTTGGGAGTTGAGCCAGCCCATGCTTCATGAGCAGTTCTGGAGCCCTGATTGGGAAAGACCCTGTCTGTTCTGAGAACGCTCCTATCCAAGAGCTCACTGGTAGTGGCCTCATCCACTGAGGAGAGGCTCTAGAAAAGGGCGGGAAAATATGGGTCAAGACCCACTACTGGGTAAAATCTAAGTTGCTAATTGCTACACTATCTTTTTTTTAAAATATCTTCAGAGTTGCACGTAGCACAATTAACGTAGAGCCCAAAGACGAACTATTTGCAGACACTTACTGAATCAATGACAGATTCCATGAACTCTGGAATAGTGTTTGAGAACGTTGGACTGCTGTGATGGCTGTTGCTGTTGTTGTTGTTATTGTTGCGGCTGTTATTGCTGTGGGCACGTGTTGCGGAGGCGCTTTCCTCAGGCAGGCAGCTCTGGTCAAGAGGCAGGGCAGGGGCAGCCTGGTGATGAGGTAATAACATTGGCACACCCTCTGAGCTGTTGGTCATTGAACTCTGGCTGGCCCAGCTTGGATAAGGCAAATTCATCTGTGGACAGAGAAGGATGTTAAAACTGAAAGCTAGTAATAGCTGTCAAAGAATAACAATCCAAAAACATGAAGACTGTACAATGAGTGTAAAAATGTGCCAAACAAGTGCAAGAGAGAAAATGCAAGCCCGACAATAAGGGAAGAGGTGTAAAAATTTAATGAGAAAAAGAGAAGAAGAAAGGGAACTTTAATGTAAAGAGTGACAGAAGTGTTGGGTAGAAGGTTGCACAAGGGGTCATGCACACGCACAAAAATGGTGATAAGGTCCGATTTCTTCACTTTTGCAGAAACAGACCCCCCAGATGTTTCCTCCTCCTTATACACACACACACACACACACACACACACACATCCAACCACTGTCCTTAAAGCCAGGGTCAAATACATGCGCATAAATTGCACTGCCAGTTTTTACACTTTTTACACAAATTACACTTGCTGCAAAGCTCACCCACACACACACACACACACACATACGACTCACTGGTAGTGATGGCTGGCCTCTGAGCTCATCCTCTGTTGACATGAGCAGCAGCTCGATCTCTTTCACCCTCTGCTCCTTCTCTGGGTCCTCCTCACTATAGTGTCTCTGAAGAAAGGGAAGCTCATTTGAATGATATTTCTAACCTGCTCATCTTCTCGTCTTACAATCTCACATGGCCTCACTATAGTGATCGATTATACTGCATTTACTTGCTGTTCTTACCTGTATAGCAGCAGTTCCATGCTGGGGAATGTTCCGAATGTTGAAATGCAAGGCCATGGGGAACGGTACCTGAAAAGCCAATCAGAAACACGTCCACTTCAGACAAATGAATAACCTGCAGCTACGCAATCAGCGTCATTTAGTTTTCCTGCCCGCATCCCAAGTTTGGGTTTAAACTCACTCGGTGCGTGTCTGTGATGTAGGCATAGTTGTGTTGCGACAAGGGAGGCAGCTGTGCGTGACTGGGCGAGTGGTGGGAGAAACCCATGATGTTATTGTTGGTCTTGACGTAGCCATGGCTGATGGAGAGTGAGGAGTTGTTCTTTGATGCGCCCTGAAGATAGCCCTCCTGTTCCACCTTTCGCCTCATGGTGGAGTTCCAGTGGTTCTTTATGGCATTGTCAGTCCTGGATGTAACACATATTCACAGGTTATTCATTATGAACCAAAGCATGCAAATGTAAAAACATCCTGGACATCCTAGTGGTACTTGATAGCACTATCATTGCAGGCACACGCAGAGTGTTTCTATCTGCTACAGATAGAAACAGCCTCTGTAACGCACACATTTACACATGCATAAGGGTATCAGTACAGAGCAATTACAATCATGTCAAAACTACAGTATCTTTTTGCTCTTCTTTGTCATTTGATTCTAGGCTTTTCTATATAAAGACCACCCTGTCCTTACATTGTCTTTTAACTTCTTTTTCCTCTCAATCATTCTGTACTCCTATCCTTGAAAAGATTATACAGATATGCTTTCTGTATTTACACCTCCATCTTCTTTCAGGCTCTGTTTGCTCACTTCATCCTTTTTTCTCATGTGTTGCTTTTCTTTTCATTCCTCCTTTAGCATCTTCCCCTCCGTTTCACCCTCTCAACCGCAACATTTCACAGCCAACCAACAAAAGTTCAGTGATCCATCTAGCTTCTCTTTTTCCACCTTTCTCTTTTCTCCATGCTCCGCCTCACCTGCCAGGGAGCAGCTTAGCGATTTCGGCCCAGCGGTTTCCCAGTTTCTCATGTGCCTGGTAGATAATCCTGTCCTCCTCCTCAGTCCATGATGTCTTCTTCACCTCTGGGTTTAGGTGGTTGTGCCAGCGCTCACGGCACTGCTTGCCGATACGCCCCTTCAGGTGCTTGGCGATCACCGACCAACGCTTGGCTCCATACTTCTGGACCAGCTCAATCACCTGGGGTGGGCGTGTGTTTGAGTGTGAGTGAAGGAGAGAGAAAGAGGAAAGAAGAGAGGGGAGGAGGAAGAACGTCGAAAAGGGAGAGAAGTAAAGGGTGGTGGAAGGGCATGAGGAAAGAGGAAGGAAGGAGCAATAACAGGGAGGAGAGGGAGAAGTAAAGGGGTACAGAGTAAGAAAAATAAGATGGTGAAAAGATTGCAGGTGCATGAGTGGTAGAATAGAGAGAAAATAGCAGTGAGAGAGAAAATGACAATAAAAAAACATGTTATTCATCCAGAAAATCTCAGAAAAGTATTCATTGTGTCATTGAATGCTTCTCATGTCCTCCCTCTTTCCTTTATATTTCAACTTGTTGAGGTGATTGAGAACACCTGCTGGAGAGCAAAGAGGGAGTTTCCAGTGGAACGTTAGCTACTCTGCTAATCATTACAGTGGCATCTGGGTGGAAATATAACTCCTTGGGACTTGTTCAATAAATACCTCACAGAGAATAAACGTGTTACTTGTTGAGTAACGGAAACTAAAAATGTGCAACAGCAGCCAAGGAGTTGCTACAGAATGGTTGCTTTAATCACACTAGAACAAAAAGTAATTGTTTTTTTTTTTTGTTACACTGGATGACACTTGATTGCCTATTTCCTGTGAGTAGTATCTTACTATGTTACGCTACGTCCTTAAAGGCTGTTTTCTTACCCTCTGGTCCTCCTCTTTGGTCCATGGCCCTTTGATGAGTTCTGGGTTAAGAACCTTCTGCCACCTGTGCTGGCACTGCACATCTGTACGATTCTGGCAGGTCAGAGAGCAAGGAGATTAGTAATCATCCAAATACTATGCGAGGTTATGTGCATATAAACTCAAATAAAAGAAAACCATCTTGGTTTGTCACCAGTTTGTCACAAAACTACGTTATCAAATGTTGCTTATGTTTTACGTATCTTGCTCTGTGTGCATGCCTGTGTGCATTTGTGCCTAATGCATGTGTGTATGCACAGACCTACTACTTACAGTTAGTAAGCTTGCAATGAGTTTCCAGTCTTCTGATCCATGAAGCTCAACGAGTTTCTTCAACTTCTCATCCTGAAAAAGAAGAGAAACCAGTTTGTCAGACAAATATATGCCACTGCAATGAACATTATCACAAGCAATTTGAAGTTAACATAATCGTCAATTTAAAATTAACATAATAGCAAATGTGGTTAGACCAGACAATAAAAATTAAAGGTTCCCAGGTTCCTGGGAAGTGATCCCTCCTGAGGCCAATTCTCTTTATTATGTTGGCTGTGTTAAATATTTTGTATTGAACAGCAGGTTTTGAATTGTTCAGGCCGGTGTGTACCTCTTCTCGTGTCCAGCGTGTTTTGCCAAGGTGGCGTTTCCCTGCCTTGGCCAGTGACCCATCATAATCATGTTCATACATCTCGGTCTCCTCCTCATCCTCCTCACTACTGTAAACACTGCAGAAGCACAGAGAGAGGGGGCGAAAGAGGAATTTAACAAACAAGTGGAGGCTGTGTGAAAAGGAACAGTGCAAGATAATAGCAAGGTAAATAATAGCACCATAAGTACCAGTTTGTTTCCAAACTACTCCCTAATCGTCTCTTTACAGAGTGCATAAAGAACTCAGCCCACTTTTTAACTCATCAGGTGTCAACACAGACAGAACCAGTCATTCTTGAAGGTTTGGGTGCAGGCTTTTAGCCAAGACACCCACAAGGGCAGAGGAAAAAAAGAGAGAAGAACAGCAAATGGGAGGGAGAGGAGACGGATGAACAGGTTCCAGTGTTTTTGGTTTCCACAGATACTGGGATTGGCACATGCGATCATAATTTCGTGACCCTGGCATGTTCAGACCTGCAGTGGCATTGTGCAGCACAGCCATGCACGTGCACACACACACACACACACTGACACCAAGTGGCTGGTTAACCAATCAGAATGTAGAGCATGGACAACGTGGAAGCCAGGTAGGGTTTTAGTGTCATACAGAGGAACAGGTGAACAGGAACCCCGCTGAGGTGTATGTGTGTGTGTGTGTGTGTGTGTGTGTGCGCGCGTGTGTGTGTGCGTGTATGTGCTTATGCAAGAGGATATTTACAGTGAATTATCTTCCTTATTTTTTGTCCATTTACTCAAATACACGACTAGCTGATTAACAGCACTGACCATAGGCCTACAGAAAATTAAAGAAAAAATTGATGTAGAGCAGTCGTTTTATATTTGATATAGGCTATTTTTCCCATTCAAACGATCAAACCACGCACATGCTTTTCAGAAAAAAAGAGGTATGACACCAAAAAAGAAATAAATATTGCAGATAACGTTACGTGCACAAACAGCAAACAAAAACCAACGAATACTTATCATTATCTCATTTTTGCAGGTCATCTGTGTAAAACCAGTGAGGAAAAAAACAAAAAACAATACCCTGTAACTACCAATGGTAAAACCAGTTAAACCTTGTCACGGAAGTTTAATGTAAGTAACCAGATGCCGGTTTTGATCGATGCCAATCAAGAAAGAATACGAGGAGTGAAGCTACAATTTGTGGCGATTTGTGTATCAAAACAAGGGAAATAAATGTCTTCTCGAGACAAGTGCTCACAGAGGACGCAGTAAAAGCGACGTTTCCAAAATTACAGTGAGCACCCGTCGCTGTAAGAGATTCTGCGGCGACACTCAGTGTATATGCAACTATAATCAAGGCGGGTTTTAATTAACTTTATGCGGGCTTAACTGGAGTCCAATCTGCAAGTTTTAAAAAAACCGTGAAAATAAAAACGGGCGCAATATTTTTCTTTCAAAAACTTAATAAACTAAATTTAGGATATTCTGTGGCTTATTGCAATAGGGTCAAGTCTCGTGCGTACGTTTAGACAGAGATAGACGCCATGCTGTTTGTTTTTGCATTTATTATGGGCTCCTATTAAAACCAGTGTCCACGCACCGTCTTGTGCATAGCGTGTCACGCGCCTGTCCACCCGCCTAACGTTATTAATGCATGTGTGTGTGTGTGTGTGTGTGTGTGTGTGTGTGTGTGTGTGTGTGTGTGTGTGTGTGTGTGTGTGTGTGT
>JBBPCS010000238.1:6057770-6072770 GCA_037974645.1 Hollardia meadi
GGGTATTTGCATATCCTGGGCGGACTCCTCTTATCCTGTGCTCAGTTGGGCCCTCAGGCCAAGGTGTACGGATGACTCACTCATTCTTAGTCACTGAAAGGGTCCCCTATACTAGACAAATCCTGGATGGGAGGACACAAACTGTTTACCTGCCAGTCTAAACAGTGTAAAGAGATCCTGCTCCAAGCCTCAGAGCCTGATTGCACGGTATAGGTGTTCTCTGGCCACCTTCCTGTTAATGCTGCCCCAAGGCCAGCCTCAAAAAATTATCTTGCACGTCAGTTGTTTGCAAAGATGTTGCAGTCCTTTGACAGAACAACATGTCCGGTAGTTAAAAAGGGGGTTGGCATTGATTAATTCCTTGGGGGTGTTGAGTTGGGTGCGCCTGTCTGTTTCACCCCAGGTTAAAATATAGAGGCGAAGTTCTTTTTCCTTAAAATGTAAAATAGGTGAGATGTAGGTATTAGAAGTTGATCCTAACAACCTTATTGGATTCAATGTGATCTAAAGAGACCAGTTGTTTCACAGCTGATCTTCCATACAAGTGAATAGCGAGCTGGTTGGTGTCTTGTTTGATGCAGGTGGTAGAAACCTCCACGTCACTGTAGTAGGGACAAAGAAAGCCCCCAGCTGCAGGAAGAACCCAAATTCTCCAGAGAGTACTTTTTCCATCTCATGATACCACTTACTGCAGGACAGATAGCACAGTAATGATGCTGAGCTCAGTGATGACAGCAGTGTTAAAGATCTATAACTGTTTATAACTCTTTTATTACTATTTGATTTCAGTTAGATTGTTTCCAGAACTTTCTGTGTAGAAGTACATTTCTAATTTTTCTGTGCAGCTAGCAGTTTTGATGAGCTGCAATCTTTTTAAATCGGAATATGCAGCATTGTCTTGGTTGATTGTTTTTTTTAAACTTGTTAAAATGTGGATCAGTGTGTGGGAATAAAGAAAGTGTACATGCCATGACTTTATGAAGTCGTCAGGGTGCCGTGAGTTGCCTCACTTTTGTATCAGTGTTTCAGAATGAGAGGGACTTTTTCGCAAATGCAGAGCCAGTCATTCAGAGAAAGCTTAGAGAAAGTCCATTAATAATTCTGTTGAATCACACCTCCTCTTCTCTTATTTTTCCCTCCGGGTTTTTTTATATGAATAAACTGCATGAAACATACAGGCGAACATAAGGGATTTGTATTACTTTTTCTAAAATGCACGCTATATTATATAAGATGAAGGAAGTCTTAAAAGACAAACATTAAAAGGGATCTAACTTCTGAGCAGAATCTTTCTTGCTTGATAAAAGTTATAAGCTTAAACTGTTTCGCTAAAATTAGTGAGGATGGTGTGTGGCAGTTTTGATTCTAACAAAAAAAAAAAAAAGAAAACTGACGGAAATGACATTTTATGACCAACATCACTTTTCTAGTTTACAACAAAATTACCACTTTGGGGTATTCGTATTTGACGAGCGTGCAAGTTTTTTTTTCAATCAGTTGTGTGTGATAATACACACCTTCACCTCCAGCCCTGCACTGCTGAGAGTGACACCTTTTCAAAAGATTCATTTTGCAAAATGCTGTCACACTGCTCTATTTACGTGGAGACGGGAGGCAACGGCCACTTCAGAAATTAACCCTCTCTGAGCCAGGATGTCCCTGCCGCACACATGCACACAGACACACACAGTGTGCAGTAGGCTTGGCTGTGCAGCTCAATCTAAATGAATCAGTAGCAGTTTGATATGACTTGTACTGGTGGCCATTTGGGACTGGGATGACAAAGCAATGACCTCAGCAAGTCTCACTGCTGCAAAATATGAAGTAGCATTCACATAGATAGATGCTTAACTGATTGCATCATATGCTTTTACTTAAGAATATATACTGTACTGTGTATGCCAGTAAGGCACGCAACTATGACCAGGAAAACAGTCATAAGCTGTACATCCTCTGGATGTCTTAACACCACAGTGGTGTATATTGCTGAATAAGCTATCTTGGTGTTTTATAATGTAACCATGTATTTTGTGTTATGTCTATTTTGGAGGTGCAGGCACTGTTTCAACAAATGTGTTGAAGTTACTCGTTTTAAAAGAAAAAAAAAAGACTTAAAGGGACAGTTCACCCCAAAATGAAAATTCTGTCATTAGCTACTCACCCCCATGCTTATGGAAAGTCAGGTGTAGTTTCTTAGTCTACAAAACATTTCTGGAGCTTCACAGCAAAACAGTGCTGCAGCATTCTACTTGTTTTTTAAAACGTAAAAAAACAAACCCCAAAAAGAACCCCAACATTGCTCCATAACCCATTTATCATGTATTGAAGGTTATTTCTATGGCCTTTTAAACCGTTGTTTCTGAGCAAATGTACAATATTGTTCCTCTGTTCCCTTAGCTAAAAGCAGCGATGCTTCTCACAGTAAACTGGACTCTGAAGTGGTACCCAAAGTGGCCCGCATGACTGTCTCTGGCAAGAAGCAGACCATGGGCTTTGATATTCCGAGGTACCTGACACATAATGTTCTCATATAATGGTAGTTGTTAGGACTATAAATTTGTATTTGCTGTTTGGGAGCTGTATGCTGGCATAGTTATCTACAGTTACAGAAAAGAGAAGTGTTTCATTGTGATTAAACTCCTTCACGTTCCCTCCTCAGCACAGGGGAGAACGGCGTTGTCACTGCTTCAGTACGCCGGGGTGGAAGCCCCGTGAACACCACCGCGACCCCTGCCTCAGAGGCCACGTCTAAACGTCTTGAGACTCCATCCAAAGGGTCAAATGGGGAAGAACCCCCCACAGTTCCCACGCCAGGCCGCTCCTCTGGAAAGGCCCGGCAGACGATCAATATCAAGGCTGAGCTGGAGAAGAGGCAGGGTGGCAAACCTCTGTTGAATTTGGTGGTTATAGGTAGGAAGGAAATATGCAAAATCACTCATAAACCACCACAAAACCCACTAATGACTTAAACATTTATTTGGCTTTACAGCAAATTAAGGGGTCAGCACAATTACATGGGATACAAAAGTCGATTCTGCACAAACAGGATTGAAAACAATCATACTCTCTTCCATACTCATGTAACATTTTTTTATTTGCTGGCTATCCTCCGATGTACACATTGGTCTACAGTAAAAAAAGAGGAAGTACTGCTTGATTTGTAAAGCAGGATACAATACCACATTTTTAAATGGACCTCTTTGATTTTTTAAAAACATAAGCTGAAAACTAAAGTGGGGAAGATCATTCATTTTATATCACTTTTTTTATGTTTGGGATTTTACATATTTATAAATACCCTTTGCAAAATATGTACATTTTGAGAGATAATTTTTTTTAAAGTCGTAAAATATGAGATTTTCCTGCAGGAATATTTCTTCAATTTTTAAATTTTTTTTTTCACTTTTTAATTTTTAATCGACCTGTTTTGCACACATGCTTTAGTTTAATGATGGTTAAATAGGTCGAACTGCAGACACTGCAGTTGCTTAATCATGTTTTCTCATTCTCAGTTACTCCAGAAACAGTGACTTGGTAGTTTCAGAGGCGGCAGATGATTCTAGTTTCCCACAGCCTGTGAAACCTTTCGTTTTACCACGGCCCTCTCCCTTCCCCCTCTCACCCTCCATCCATGTTCCCATTTCTGCCTACCTCCCTCCTCTTGTGCAATTCTGCTTCTTCCTTTCTCCCATATCTGGCTTCTCTTTGTCTGATCTTGTCTTATCACTCTTGTTGCATTCTTCCTTTTTTTCTGTCTGTCCTCATCGATCCCTTGTGTCTTCTATCACTCCTTACTCAATGAGCCCCTTTTTCTCTTTTTTCCTTTTCTTTCTTTAAACTTCCTTAACTCCTTGGCATAATTTCATTATTCTTTTCTGCAGGCCATGTGGATGCGGGTAAAAGCACACTGATGGGCCACCTGCTTTATCTGCTGGGCAATGTCAACAAGCGTACCATGCACAAGTACGAGCAGGAATCAAAGAAGGCGGGAAAGGCCTCCTTCGCCTATGCTTGGGTCCTGGATGAAACTGGCGAGGAAAGGGACAGGTACAATTAGACACAGAAAAATGTGCATAAATAGGAAAATTCTCTGTCTTTCCCCTCCACACTCGACAAGGACTCTTGCGTAGTGCAGATGCTCTCCAAACTGCTGTCTCTTCTGCTGAGTGCTTCGGTGGATAAACATATCGTGAGAGTCACACATTTGGTGTTACTGGTACCAGTGATGATTAACTCCACATAATATTATCCTGGGTGTGATCTGGAAAAAAGTGGCTTGACATCTTCTCTCTCCTCATGTTTCCGACACACGTTGGAACATGTTTTGCTGATCAATAGTTTTACACTAGAGATATTAACCTTTTTAACATGTAAAATATGTTATTGTGGAAAATATGTCCCTGTCCGGCTCTTATTGTTATTGTTACCAGAGTGAAACGGAAGTGAAATACAGCAGAAACAGAAAGTGACTTGGGTGGGAATCCATATTCACTTATCAGTAACTTCTGAAGTAAATGCGTAATACATAGAACATCTGATCCGAGTGCCTCACCCAGTAGAAGTCGTTGCTCTTGAACTGAAATCAACCAAAACCTTAAATCTACACTCCCTTATATGGCAATCCAGCCAATCAATATGCCACCTTTGGGATTTTCTATTTAATATTTTCATTCTTAATTTTGCTTCAACACAAATTTTTTTTTAAATTGCACCTGCCTTTAAAAAAAAAAAAAAAAAAAAAAATCCCTTATTTGTGTTTGCTCCAGAGGTGTGACAATGGATGTGGGCGTGACCAAGTTCGAGACAAACTCTAAGGTGGTGACCCTCATGGATGCACCAGGACACAAAGACTTCATCCCCAACATGATCACAGGGGCTGCACAGGTATACCATGTCAAAGTGTTCAAACAGCCCGCACAATGCGTGCAAACCAACACAGTGAATGAGATACAGTATCTCTCACGGTTATACATACTGTACCTCCTATAGTTGCTGAAAATTAAGCCTCTAAGCTAACTTTGCAAACCCCCGCTTGATAAAATGGTTCTTTCCCTCCTCCAGTATACCCTCAGCTTGCCACACCTGTCAGCATGATTTGAAATAACTTTTGTGGTTTTGGGTGTTGGTCTCACAAGGTGTTTTTGCAGGCTTGGGTGTGCTCATCTGTCTCTGTTTTGAGGCACTAATGTAATTTCTCTTTTTACCATATGACTGTCCGCACGTTCAGCCTCATCATGTAGTGACTAAGGGGTTTCTGTTGCAAGCAAATGAAGGTCTGTTACATATGCTGGGACACAAGATGGTTTTCTTAGCCTAAAAAAAGCATGTGTTTTATCAATTCTAACGAAAATAATAGCAATATTTCTACATTACTGCCTGCCTGTATGTATATTTGATTGCAGTTTGCTTTCTAATAAATTTGACAAGAAGAGCAACAATTGAGTTTACTTATTGTCTTTATATAGACTGTTGAGTATGCTTATTAGTTATTTTATGTTGCACATGGGTCTAAATTTGATGGTTTGATAAGGATAAAAATGCTTTCTAACCTTACAGACACTCCACCTTAAAGCCTCATGCAGGCCGTCTCATTTTACATGTACCATATGTCTTAAAGCATCAGAATTTGTGTGTGATTTTAACGCTCACATCTGCCTCAGCAGAAAAAAGATGCACGTGGTTCTTATTTATCTCTCCCCCTTGATTCTCTGTCCAGGCCGACGTGGCGGTGCTAGTGGTGGATGCCAGCCGAGGAGAGTTTGAGGCAGGCTTCGAGGCGGGTGGTCAGACCAGAGAGCATGCCCTGTTGGTGCGTTCGCTTGGTGTTACTCAGCTGGCTGTAGCTGTTAACAAGATGGACCAGGTCAGACCTACCTACACATTGCTGACACCAAGAGGGGATGTTCTTTTTTAATTGCTCTGTTGTTTTAGTTTTTTATTTCTTGGGGAGCACTTTGTGACGTCTGTTGTGTGTGATTTGACTAGACATTTTTTGGTGAAAATCTGTAAAAAAAATAAATAAATGAAAGTAATGAGCCTAAAACATGAAAGTTTACTGAAAATCACTGTACTATGGACTATGTACTATATTGTCCAAGTAATATTCACAAACACTTTAGACAGAAAACAAAAGTCAGTGTTTTTGTGTGTGTGTGTGTGTTTGGCATGCTGCGAACACATTACTATTTCAAAGTTGTGCTGAAGGGGTACTTTCTGTCGTTGTGTGTATACACATCAGGTAAACTGGCAACAAGAGCGTTTCCAAGACATCACTTCCAAACTTGGCCATTTTCTCAAGCAGGCAGGATTCAAGGTACACGTCTTTATATCTTAGGATATTAAACTCTTTATCAGTATCAGTATATTAACTGCCATTGTATATATTTTCCTTTTGTTTGATCTAATGTGTATTTGTCTTTTGTTTTTTTGTTTTTTTTCAGGATTCTGATGTTTTCTGTATCCCCACCAGCGGCCTGTCAGGAGAGAACCTTGCCACCAGGAGTTCAGTGTCACAACTTACCTCTTGGTACTCTGGTCCCAGCCTGCTGGAGCAGATTGGTAATGCACAATGGCATGATTCAAGCTACCCAAAGGGTTTATTGTCTTTTGACACTTCGACACAGGTCACTGAGGGGGAAATTTAAAGAAATATAAGCACAAACTGCATGTCTGCCCTTTTTTTCATTATGGGGTCTCAAGCAGGTGTTTGAACAAACACATTGCAAGTGAAAGTTTGTTGCTGTGCCTTAATCGAGTTGTCCATCTGTAGTAATCTGAACTAGTAGTGAATCTTAAAAAGCTTCTTCAACTTAACAGATAAAAATAAATTAATGGAATGAAATCAAACGAATGAAAAACTTAACTGTCTTTGTGTTTGAGGTCTGAAAAAGGTGACACGGAAATACAGTATGTGCGTATATGCATATAGGCCTACAGTATGTTTATAAATAACTGTATATTTAGTTTTATTTTTTATGTTTCATCCCATCTTTCTAAATTCAACCCTGTGTTGTATACTGACAAATTAATTGACCTTGATACGTTGAAGCTTTTTACAGCCACCTCGAAAGCCCACAGAGGGTAAATATTTGATAACACCAGATTTTGAGTGGATTATTACTTCCACGACTCACTACACCACTTTATGACTTGGAGGAAATATGATCTATATGATTTTTTTTTTTGTACAGCACCTTGATTTAAAGTGTTGATCATCAGGATTAACAGCCTCTTAGGAAGTACAAACATTACTCATCTAGTACCATAGAAAATGATTCACAAACACTGGTCATCAGATTTCTCATCATATTTACAAGACGTTTTTTCCCTCTCTTCTACAGATGCCTTCAAACCCCCTCAGAGGTCTATAGACAAGCCTTTCAGACTGTGCGTCTCAGACGTGTTCAAAGGTAAAAGTCACTGACGCATACTTTGAAAGAGTATTTTTCCTTTTCATTTCTCTTTATCCATATTAATATTCTCTTCGCAGACCAGGGTTCAGGCTTCTGTGTAACAGGGAAGATCGAGGCTGGTTATATTCAGACTGGAGACAGGATATTGGCCATGCCTCCCAATGAAACCTGCACTGTCAAAGGTACGCACTGGTGTGTCTTTGCTCCCAGTCTGGCGCGGCAGCTGACCTCGGCGAGGTCCTACATTTTCCTTATAGATGAAAATGCACACAAAATTCTCTAAAATCCTGTAATAAAATTATTAATCATCAGGGCAGTTTTTACCTGCACTGCCTCTGAACCTGCCTCTGTCTATGCCAAAGATGGCTGCTAATATCTAGTGTGTAAGCTAACTCAAACATATACGAAACAGTTGGAATTACCTTTAAAAAAGGTTAAATATTTTATTCATATCATACCTCCAACTGTCTATTCTGTATACGTCTCACTGCTGTACTACTGTAACTGCTGCATGTTTCATACTGTTCATATCTTAGCATATTTATATCTACCTCTTACTATATTCATTACCTCTATACATACCTATATTAATCTGAACTTCACTGCTTTTTGCACTTCTGTTTCGATGCTAAACTGCATTCATTGTCCCAGTACTTGTACCCTGTGCAGTGACAAACTAAGCTGAATCCAGTCTAACCTACAAATTCATTAAAAAATTCAACTAATTTAAAAAAAAAACCTGATCGTACACTATAAGAAACATTCTTAGGCAGGATTCTTCACTAAGCTGTGGTGGCATTAATAAGCTTTTTCCTTTACTTGAGTGAAGAGCATGTCAGCTACAAGCACACCTACAGTATGTCTGAGTGTGGATGCTAATGAATGAGTGGTGATAAACACTGCCATCCTGTGGCAGCTGTGCGACCTACACTCAGTCTGCTTCTACCACAGGTATTACACTGCATGATGAGCCTCTGGACTGGGCTGCAGCAGGAGACCATGTCAGCCTGACAGTCACCGGCATGGACATCATCAAGATCAAGTAAACAAGAAGTTTGAACCTATTTATTCAATGCATGAAGGTCTGATTTGCTCTAAACGCTTTTACTGGTGATGCATGTTACATCTTTGGATTGTGTACGTTTGGCTACCTTTACTGATAACTGGCTTCCTTTCAGCATGGGCTGTGTGTTCTGTGATCCCAAGGAGCCGATTCGAGTCTGTACTCGATTCAGAGCCCGAGTCCTTCTCTTCAATATTGAGGTCCCCATCACACAGGGCTTCCCAGTAAGTGCAAGCAAACACACACACACACACAGGCATGCTACCTACAGTTTTTATGCTTCTGTCCTGGCGATAGCCATGGAGAGGCATCATATTTTCAGGTTCGGTCCTATGTATGTATGTACATCAGGCTGTCTCTGTCATAACCTGGCTCTTGGGCCATGACGAATATGAGAGATGTACCACTTCCAAAAGATTAAACAAAGTAATTTATTTAACAAAAGTAACTTAAATGTTCAAACAACAAACAATTACCAAAAGGATGGGATGTGTGTATCAGTAGGATCAGTGATGTAGGGTGTGCATGCAGTGTGAGTGTTGGAAGAGTGCACAAAAGAAAAAGGGAACCAGGGAGAAACTACAGCCGCCACATCACCGGAGAGGGTATCTGTTTGAATAAGGAGATACCCTCTCCTAGTGATAAGTTCCATTTTGCCAAGAACTACACGTTACCATTTCATTAAATCCCTTCAAAGTCTTCATTACATACAGTACGTATATCATGAGTCTGGACAGATGTGTGTAAACTACGACTTCAGTGGTGCGCCGAGGCACATAACCACAAGGCTGTTATTGTAGTTTTTTATCTTAATGGCACACGTGTGCTGAACGTACCGGGTTTTAACTCTGTTTCTGTGTCATTTTACATGCATGATTGTTTGCATGTGTGTTTGGTGTAGGTATTGTTGCATTACCAAACAGTCAGTGAGCCAGCCACCATTAGGAAACTGATAAGTGTTTTACACAAGAGCAGCGGTGAGGTCCTCAAGAAGAAACCAAAGTGAGTGTTGGATTCTTTTTTGTATTCTAAATATACTTTATGAATAAGGATTTTCCTTTCATTGTGAGATAGGTAAAAGATAATTCAAAGAAGTCAAATTTTTGCTGCAACATTGAAATCCAGGTGGGTGTGTTATTGTTACTTCTGTGTGTGTGTGTGTGTGTGTGTCTTTCCCGTTAAGGTGTTTGAGTAAGGGCATGAATGCCATCGTGGAGATTCAGACCCAGAGACCTGTGTCACTAGAGCTGTACAAGGACTACAAGGAACTGGGGCGCTTCATGCTGCGATATGTGGGCTCCACCATTGCTGCAGGGGTTGTCACTGAGGTAACTTTAGGACAAACACAGACAAAGTCAAAACAACATATAGATTCTGCGTTATTGCATAAAAACAGATGTTTTAAACTCCTATCCTTTTCTTGAGGCGTATACTGTACCTTTCTACTTTGTATATCATTTGTATCTCATTATTTAGGCCTTTAAGTATGGAGGACCAAAACTGCCAAAATCAAAAAATGAATAAATTAATTAAATAAATAAGTGATGCAATAAATAAATTAATCTGTCATTAAATGCACCAAAAATAATATCAAAAATAAATGTAGGCATTACTTAATTTATAAAATGTGACATAAATTGGTATTTCTGTTTTAATTTGCTTCTGTATATATTTGACTTATTTATTTCTGTATTATTTTCCCTTTACATTATTCTCCCCGTTTATTTCCCCACACTTATTTATTTCTGTTTTTCTTTTTACATTTCTTCATGTATTTATGTTTCCTCATGCAAATGAGGGGGCTGTCATTCAAGTGTGTCATGGGGTCAGCTTCTTTCCTATTGGTTGATCGATATCAAAGTGCATAGATCGACGATAGATGTCTTGCTCCAGGCTGACAGAACAGAAACGGCTAACTCAGGACGCAGTGGGGCCAACAGGGCAAACTGCTTGAAGGTGTCTGTAACTGACGACAGCTGCAGCTCCTCATCTAAAATCTCACTGTTGCTGTTTCTGCTTGTGCTCTTCCTCCCTGAAAGTCCATAACAAAGCTCAAAGCGCACCCGGCCCATCGCCAAGCGGGCTGCAGTGACATCTTGCCCCCCTCATTTGCATAAGGAAAAAGAATTATTTATGATTTTGGAGTTTTGGGCCTCCATATTTAAGGAGTAATTAATTAAGAGTGGGATTGTTGGGAATGTTCAATCAAATGGAAGTAGTTCTGTATTGTTCCTTTTTGATAAGGTGTCCTTACTCAATTTCCTCCTGATTCCTCCTCACTGCAGATAAAAGAATGAAGATCAATTCAATGGACACAGAGCCAGTCAGACCTCGCTCTAGAGTCTGCATGCAGAAGAGACAAAGTGCAATCCTCCAACAGACTCAGTGTCACATTCATCCATCCATCTCCATCCAGCGCTGCTTCACCTGAATGCTCTGATCAAACACTAACTGCTGAGCAGCCTCCTCTGTCAAAACAGACGCTATACCCAGCTACCCCCGTTTCACATGTCCCCGTCTGACCATTTGTCTTTTCATAAAAACCTAATGCTCTCAATTCACTGTTTGATCAAGCCAAATCAATAATATAACCAGACTCCACTGTATTCCACTATAATTTTCTTGAAAGAGCTGTGGCTAATAATTTTTCTTGACTGAAAATGTAAGAATCCTGGCGGATTAACAGGAGCTGTGGTGAAAGGGCGACATTTTTTTTACCATAAGTATGTTTGCATCTAAGATTATATAGCTAAACGGACAAGGTCCGCTCTAACCATGGTAGTTTGTGAGCAACAAAGGGAATCTCAAAGGTTCACCTTTTATTTACGTTAACAAAAGATACTTGAAACAGTAAATCACCAAAATGCTTTTTGAAGTGCTGATCAATTTTGTTTTCCTCAGCTACGTGGAGCAGATGGGTGGAAGGAGCCGTATTTCTGTTTCTCTGTGCATTAAATCGGACATGTTGGTTGAAGATGGTGTGAAGGAAAATGGTGCAACATGAATGTGACATCAGTAACGTGTGGTTTGAGTTTTTATTTTAGTAGTTTGAAGCGTCCCTTTCTAGCCAACAAAAAAATTAAATAATTAAAGCCTTGTGAGAAACATACAAAAAGGACTGAATGAATGAATGAAAAATGTCTGGAAATGACTGCAGCAAAAGCTGTGTATATGTAAATATGTATCTATGTAAAAGTAAGCAGGAAGTGAAAATTTAGAGGTGACCTTTTCCTGTCAGGTTTGACAGTGACACAGCTGGGGGTTGAGACGAGTAACATTTTCAGTTAAAGTGGTGTGAGAAAGAATGGAAACATCAGAGGAGATCCAAATTTAATGAACTGGCCAGTCGATGGGAAGAGTGAGAAGGAAATGAATCCCACGACAAACACTTTCTGCCTTTGTTTTGTCAATGCAGCACCATCCTGATCATCAATAAAGCTCCTATTTATCTCATCTTTTTAAAATTCCTAAAAGAGATTGAGGCAAAGAGGTGCAGTTAATCAAAGATGCTTTTCTGTTTTCCATTAGAAAAAAAGAAGTGGCATTTGAGTAGTTTGCAAAAGCTTGTAAATAAAAAAAAAATGTAAAAAGAGGAACTAACATTGACTTTAATGTGGATGGTGAATCAGAAGAGACAAAAAGATCTCTAAATGTACCCTGCCTGTCTGAAACTCCTACACACACACACAAAAAACACCCCGTGGGAAGGACAGCACACAAATTAAAGAGAAAAATGCTAAATTTAGGTTTAAAAATTGCTAAATGCATTTGTGAGGATTTCCACTGTAATTTTTCTTGCACAACTTTTTGGCTAAAAAAAAAAAGAAGTTTGATCAAGGTGTCAGATTTGGGCTCTAATTAACCATTTATTTCCCGTATACCTACACAGGAAAGTGTGAGTGCATGAAAGCTGCCTGAAGGTAAGTTATGCATAGAATGGACTGAAAAACAGACACGGTATGCAGTACGGTAACCCTGCAATGCATACAAACTTGATTATGTTCTCCTTCGACTTATTTGTTCAACTTAATATGACTCGTCCACAAACACTGCAGAATTATATATACCTTTATACAAAGGGGCAAAGGTCATCAGTCATTCCAGACCTGAGAAACAGAACAACAGTGTGATCAAGGAAACTGACTGAAAGACACTTGAAGACATATTTGCTGTCTTTGGATTGTAAGTTTACTTGATATTGATAAAGTCCTCGTCAGTAAATGTCGCTGTCTTAATTCAACCCAGCAAAAAGACTTTTGAAGAGAAATTTCCAACACACAGACAAGGTCTTCACTCAGCTACACAACGATGTTCACATGCGTTCAAGTATTTTGCCACAGAAATGTATAAAATCATGCAGTTTAAAAAGAATTAAGCACCTTGGAACAAATTTGAAGTACAAAGCTTGAAAGTCTTTTGGTCTACTGACCTCTGAGTCCAGAGGAGGATGATGACGAACTGTTAATGCTACATGTCTGGTCGCCATGATGATGAATCACTCTCTGTAAAAGGGTGAGTAATGTGTGCTGTGGCTTCATCATCAGAGACGCTGCTGTCACAGTTGTGTAGTGTAACCTGTTGCGTGATGTCTCTTGTCTAAATTAATCTCTCAGAGCTGGTCCAGCTTGTAACAGCAGGTTTATTGCCCAATCTGCATTTTATGACAGAAGACAACAGAAAAAGAAAAGAAATGTATATGAAATGTAAACCGAATGACTTTGATAACTGTCCCTCTCAGACTACATAAATAAACTAAACATTGGAGGCAAAAAATGCAGGACAATAGCTTTCATTATTGATCCGTTAGATATTTCACATCTGTACAGATGTTACACTGCCACCTGGTGGAGATGCCAATGCACAAACTAACCTCTGATGCTACTATATCAGCTGCTGTAACAAAACAAAAACAATTGGCGTCAGCTGTCTATTGGCTGATTTGACTTATAGGCGTATCTGCTGCAAAAATATGAGATCAGGGCATCTCTGGTGTGTGTGTGTGTGTTGAGGTCACTGACTGTCCCTCAGGTTGTGGCATGTGGATTAACGAGATATGTACCGTCTCCTTTTCCTTGGAGTGCATCTATATAAGATACTGACAGGATTTTTTGCGCCATTTTAGATTTCTTTCCTGGCAACGATTGGGGGCCATGACACAAAGCGTGTTACATGGAACATCGTTGCCCGCATGTTTCATGGTGATGTTGAGAGGAGGATAAAGTGGAAAAAAGTGGGGGGGAAAATCCTGCAGCCAGGTGGCATCGAAGACATTCCTCAGTCTTAGACAGTTTTCAAACTGATGTTAGCACGATGTGAACAAAACATGTCTTCAGAAAACATCGGAAGGCTCAAGTTTTGCTGCCTCTCAACACAACAACATCTGGAAGGGCACTGGGTTGGCTAAGATATGTATACTATACATTACAAGTGCACATTTTTGGCAGACTTTGTGACTTTACTGTTTATTTACATTACAATTGTTGTCACACAAGATAAAATACTTATGCTGTGGCAACTTATTATAAACGGTTATACACTCGATACCGCGACTCCAACACCCGATTTCTACTGCGCGGACTCTGGCTCCAAATGACGTCACCGCAGCGCTCGTGTCCGGGATATTTTGGCTTCATTTTCGTACAGTGGGAGGAAGTGGAGACACAGCGGCCACCTTTATTCATGTCAATGCCAGAAAGGCATGGATCTTTCACTCCAACCAGCCCTCCTAGATCACTTTTCAAGGTCTTGCCGGCACATGAGGGCACATTCCTCCAAGAGGAAATGCAGTGCTGTTTTCAGTCCAAATACAGATTTGAATTAATCTCCAGTAAATTCTTTTTCTTACAAGTTTTTTCTTCCCAAAAACATGACATAAATGGAATAATTATTTGTCTGACGGTACTGATCGAGCTATTAAATCCCCTCTTGTGCATTTTATTGATACTAGTGTTGTTGTGATTGATGGCCAGTCATGGGTCATGTAGGACCACCTGTCTGTAGGTTTCATTCCAGTTACTGATGAGCACTTCTTCAAATATAGTGAGGTCCCCCCGCTGTTGGTCCTTAGAAGCACTTAGATATCCTGACATAGATATCTGAAGCCGTTGCAGAGTCAAAAAAATTTAAAGGAGAAGTTCAACATTTTTGAAAAAAAAATCATTCTTCTCTGCTGCAGTGAAGTCCACCACCCAGTACCCCCAAAGCTCACTGATCAACTCATCTGGTTTGTGTAATCGGTGCAAAAGCTGCGTTGTGAAATGGGCACTTTGCTGCCGTCTCTGGGAACTGTGGCTTTCCTGATGTCTCTGCTGGATGCAAGGCAACAGGTCTGAGCCAATATATACTCTATAGACAATATTCACATGGTGACCATTTTCCTCTGAGGTCACTGTCAGGATCACCTCTCATTGCACTTAAGTTGGCCCACACCTGATTGGGTTGCACTAAAAATGAGTTCAAAAGTCCAGTTAATTTTTATATGCCATGGTTTAAAGCCATCAAAGCATCTTATCAAACCTACATGTA
>JBBPCS010000238.1:6079289-6117863 GCA_037974645.1 Hollardia meadi
TGTGTGTGTGTGTGTGTGTGTGTGTGTGTGTGTGTGTGTGTGTGTGTGTGTGTGTGTGTGTGTGTGTGTGTGCGAATACAACTTTAATATCCTACCCTTCAAAACCCCCCTTGCTCCCCTTTCATGAAGTGATCGATGGCATCGATGACAGTGCCACTAGTGGGTTACATAACGTATTAGTGTCTGACAAACACAAAGAGAAAGGCAATAAACACACAGCTTGAGTATATTGTGGAGCCTCTTGAACCAGGGCCCAAACGCAGGCAGCCTGTTAATCCAGAAGGGAACGAGAGCCAGATAGGAAAAATACTGGACCAATTGTTTGTATTGCTCTCTTTTTCTTCCTCCCTCCTGCTCCTCTCTCAACGCCCGCCTCTCGTTTCATTCAACTCTGGGCTATGACCGCAGTGCTTACATCCCAGCGCAGGTAACATCTTCTTCATCGTCACTTTTAATCTCTCCTGTTACGTGTTTTAGCTCTTACTTAAATTTAAAAAAAGAAAAAAAAAAGAAGAAGAAGCAAAGTAGGCAACCTGCACCTGGTTCAACCTTTAAAATAATTCTCCTTGTGTAAATATGTGCAACGACTGTGAAGTTTTCAAGGACAGAACTTTTTCTTTCTTTTTTTTCACGCTAGCACCTGCTCTCCCTTTTTTCTCATTATTTAAGAAAGCAGTATGTGAGATTTCACTTGTTCGCTGCGTGACACTTTCAAGTGCTGATAAAACATATCAGTTTGCGTCCTGCATGGACTGCTGCTGTGGTGTCAGGGGGGTCATTTTGGAGATTAAATGGCCTTTTGAAGGAGGATGGCACCACTGCAACCTGTGCTGTCTCAAGGAGAAAGCTTTGACAAACTGTTCTCCGTGGTGCAAGGAGGTAGAGGAACGCTGGACATCTTGAGGGAATTTAGAAAGGACCTGATGTGCATGTCTCTCTCTCTCTCTCTCTCTCTCTCTCTGTGTGTGTGTGTGTGTGTGTGTGTGCGTGCATCAGGTGGCTATGAGGGACAGATTAATAATAGATTTGACCTGAGTTAAGTGAGAGACGGCAGTAAAAAAAAAAAAAGTTGAAGCTATATTTAAAAACTGCAGAGTCACAAGAACGAACACAGTGACTTTCTCTGAGAGAGGCCAGGGGATAATAAGAATACACTCTTTCTCTCCCTCACACACACACACACACACACACACGCACGCACACAGCCAAGTTATTTGCGGATGCGTCTAAATGCTGCGTTTCTTTGACTGCGTTTTCACAGTCTAATAACAATTATGCTCAGTGTTGGAGTAGCACAAAAGCCTATATTGTACCTCTTCACACACTGACTTGCTCTCCTTTAAATATGACATTGGCAATGTGTAATCGTTAACGTTAAAATACGTTCATCTCATCTCTCTGTCTTCTTTGTCTGATCCACATTTCCATGATGTTTTCCCAATACTGCACTACTCACTTGTGTTAACTTTCACCTGTCCAGTTCTGTTCTAACTCTTCTCACACACTCCCCCCAATGACAACAAACAACATCATCCCGGGAAAATACCTGGGTGTGTACACATGCACACAATAGCTGGGAGAGCAATTCATAGACAGACACGATTGATTAACATGGCCTCAACTACTCCCAACTTTGACTTAATGTGAACTGAATGTAAATTTCCAAATTTGGGTCACTTTTAATACTGACCTCAGGGGTTAATAACCTCAGCTAGCAGGCTGTGGTGGAACAAAACAACCTACTTGTGAAGATGAAACTATAGGGAGGATCTGAAGTAGGCGTCAAACAAATTATTACATGCAGGCTTTAGCCAGTTTTTTTGCCTTTATGTCTCATATTTTGATAATGCAGATTCGTTGCCATTATGCGTCAAACGTTGCAGATTCCATTTTCCCAGTACACCCATGTAGTTTACACGCATATAAAACAAATACTTGGCTCAAAGATCCATCAGTTGCATGTGTTTGTAGCTTTCTCTCCATTTAGTAGGGAATGCAACTGCAGAAAAATTTGTTTTGTAAACAAATAAAAGTTTGTTTTCAATGAACTCAAAGCTCGGGAGCAGCCTTTGAATGCAGCATACCCCCCGCCCCGAGGAAAACACATCCAGCTATGCATGAAACGCGCAACTGTGTGGAAGGAAATAGAGGCGGGACGTCTCCGCCCAGGAAAGAGAGAGAGAGAAAAAAATCTTGTGGATGAATGTCTCCAAGAAGAGGAATGCGGTGTAGTTCGATTACCTGCCTGCCGAGGAGTCTGTAGACAATCTCCTTGTTGTGATTCGGAAAATAAAACATCCTAATGAAAGACAAAACGACCGCTTTGACTTGTAAGTAGGCTGCATGCTCACTTTAAAGAACCGGCGATGGGTTTCTCTCCATTGGAAAGAAATCTTTATAGCAATCTGTAGATCTATAATAATAATCTTCTTGTGGGACTGAACGACATCTTTACGTTTACCAGCCTATCGTGATTATGTAGTTTCCTTTGTCAGAGTAAGGCTAAAGCTCCCAACCCACTTTTCTGTCTGTGGCTGGGAAGAAAACGCTGGCAGACATACTTGGGGGGCGCTCCATTCACTCATTAATCCAGTGACCTGGATATATGATGCTGTTATCTATTCTATATTAAATGCCTCGCTGATAGTGGGTCTGTTAAAAGTGCCAGAGAAGCGGTGGAAACTCTCTTTTGCAACTTGTGAAACTCGGGCGCTGCAGGCACTCAAATGAGGAGTCCTTCGGATCTGTAAGGTTTGTTTGTGTTCTATGGAAACGGCATGAACGTTGTGGGTTTTGTATGTGGCAGTTAAAGGCAGCGGGACGAGTAGGCTACCCGCGAGATTACACAGCATTTTGTGTTTTTACGCAAGACTTTGTTTCGAGTTTTAAATTTATTTATAAAGCGCCTTTAAAAACAACCAAAGTTGACCAAAAAGCGGTACAATAAAGTACTTTCTGTTTGTCGTTGTTTGTATTGTGCAGTTACAGTTACAGCTGGTTTCTCTCTTTTTTATAAACTGGATTTATTGCGGTATTGAATATTCCTCTAAAACGTGTTGGCCGTCGGGTGATATAATCTTAAATGTTTCATTCTGCTGAGGGTGAGGTTGAACCCGGTGCCTTACATAACTGTGCCTGACTGAGCCCCTGGGGTCTGGACTGGACCAGAAGTGGCATTTCCCCCCCACTTTCTGATCATCACATTGAAGTGTTTTGGCAGCCTTTGAGAGGTTTACCGGGAGTTTAAAACAGATTGTTGGTCTGACTTCTCTCGCTTTTTTTTGGTGGTGGTGGTGGGAGGGGGGGGGGGGGTGTTTGAGTTGGATGTAGTCAGGAGCTTCTCAGTCTGTACTTTTCCACTAACGGCGGCTTTTTCTTGGCATCGGGCCTCCCTCGGCTCAGGCTCTCCCTCTCGTCTTTTGTGCTCCTGGGAACCTGCGTCACTCCCGGCCGTTTTAATTGAGAAGCAGCCAAAACAGTGAAGCTGATAGGCCCAGTTAAGAGGCTATCAGATTATTTGTACAGGACCAGGTTGCAATTTCAGTGGGGTTAGATGCAGAGCATGGATACAGTGTTACAAAAATAACCAGGAGCTTGGATAACAATCTCAAGAACATTTAGAGTAGGTTTCTTTCATTCTTTTATTTGAAGACTGTGCAGTTTATTCTGTAGTCTGGAACATTAAGGGGGCACCAGATTGTGTGGACACATCTGGACGTCATTAGCCTATAGGGTTTGTTTTTGCAGCTTTGCGTAGACTAAAATGGGTGCTGGTTTCAGACTGTGTGACGCATCGGATGTTAAGCAAAGTTGCTATGGTATTTCACAAACATATGCGCAAAAAGTACAAACCGGCCTGTCATTGATTGGTGGTGAAAAAAAAAAACTTTTTTCTTCCTTTTTCCTATGTTGTTGACGCAAGCGCAACTCGAGTTGCGGCTTGACGCTCTATGAGCGGAGCGGCCTCTGATTGGTCGAGAATAGGATCGATCATCCTGTCACTGTCCACTTGGCAGACAGCAAGGAGCACGCCCACCAGAGAGATGTGGGTGTGTGCGTGTTGGGCAGCTCCTCCCTCCCTCCTCCTCCTCGGCCTGTAATAAAACTAGAGCAAATAGGAAGGTGGTTTACATTTTGCCTTTGGGCTGTTGATGAGTGCAGATCGGCAGATCAACTCATTACATCATGACGATCAAAACAGAAGCAGAAAAGCCTGCGCTGACTTACTCGAAATCTAGAGGGCTAGTGGCATTAGTCAGCGGTAGGAATCATTGCTGGATATCTCCATGACATGGATGTGCATCTTTTTGCTCTTTACTGAAAGATCTAAACATTCTTCATTTTCCTTTTTTTCCCTCTTGTGTTGCAGCTTTTATGAAACAGAGGAGGATGGGGCTGAACGACTTCATTCAGAGGCTTGCCACAAACTCCTACGCCTGCAAGCAGTGAGTACCATCTGACTCATTTTATTGTTATACATTGAATGGAAAACAACCAGAAATGCCAGTTATTTGTCCTCTGAGGAAACTTTGTGACTTACTTTGACTCCTCGCTCAGCTGATTCACATTAGAAACAGTTGAAGACACTTTTAATGTTTTGTTATTGGAAAAACTAAGTTGGATCTCTTTGTTTTTTTTCCAGTCCTGAGGTTCAGTCTATTCTGAACTTGAGTCCTCCTCAGGATGCTGAAATCATGAACACAAACCCTTCTCCTCCTGTAAGTATATTTGCATTCAACTTCCTCTGTTTACATTGCACCATATGCAGAGATCTGCACACATATCCTCTGTTTACATGTTTGCCGTACATTTTGTGGTTCATATTATATCTCCAATGTCCTCATCCTTTTCTTCTTTGCTCCCCCTCTCACAGCCCAGTCCATCCCAACAGATCAATCTCGGCCCTTCCTCTAACCCCTCGGCTAAACCCAACGACTTCCACTTCCTCAAGGTGATCGGCAAGGGCAGCTTTGGCAAGGTGCTGCTCGCGCGCCATCGCACGGATGACCAGTTTTACGCAGTCAAAGTCTTACAGAAAAAGGCCATCCTCAAGAAGAAGGAGGTAAATGCCCATGCAGACACGCATTCAACTGGAAACACACACAAAAGTACAAGTAGCCTCCAACAAATGGTATCTCCTCATCGACTTCTCTAACAGCCTGCTCTTTGTATTTCTCAGGAGAAACACATCATGTCTGAGAGGAATGTGCTTCTAAAGAATGTCAAGCACCCGTTCTTGGTGGGCCTGCACTACTCTTTCCAAACAGCAGACAAACTCTACTTCATCTTGGACTACATCAATGGAGGAGAGGTGAGTTACTGGCTGAACTGCTGCCAACATAAAGCAGAGATGATAGAAGGGAAGGGAGAAGCTGGGCTATTTATAGAAGGAGCTCAAGATGAATGAATAGGGTGGGAGGGAATTTAAAAGATGGATGTCGTTGGAGGAAGAAGAGAAGGGCCAAAAGTTTTTAGATTTTATGTAGCGCCAGGATCAGATAAAGAAGAGGCAGAAACACAGACAGACAGACAGACAGACAGTGGAGATATCCTGCCATGAGATGCAGAATAGAAGCTGTCGCTCTCCGTCTTTTTTTTTCTGTCTTTCATTCTTTAAAGGAAACACTTCTCAGGAAATCATGGGGTGGGTCAGTGGGGGGAGACTCTGGGCCAAAATTAGCAGCGCCATTCAGACTCGGTGTGTGTCTAATCGGGCTAATTTCCTGTGATTGTTGGACGAGTAAAGACAGTGCTGATTAAATGTGGGTTTCATCAGGAAACAGGATGCATTTACTCTCCTTCTCCCCTTTCTCTTTTCTCCCCCCCTTTTTTCCCCCTCTCTCCCACTGCTCTCTCACCCAACCTTTGGCCCTCATTTATCTGTCTAAAACTTTTTAAGCTCTCGCCTTCCTGCCTCTCCATTTCCTCCCATCCGGTTTCCTTTCCGTCCCTGTATCTGTCTTTTTACTGTCAGTTCTTCTCCTTCTAATTTCCTATCTGTGCTCAGGGAATGTTGTAGATAATCTAATACATAATCAAGATGTTTTAGGTTCTGTTGCCAGAAACACTTGTTGCTATAACCTTTGTTCACTTTGCACTTGTTTTCTCTGTCTTCCAGTTGTTCTACCACCTTCAGAGAGAGCGCTGCTTCCTCGAGCCCAGAGCCAGGTTCTACGCAGCAGAGATCGCCAGCGCACTGGGCTACCTCCACTCCCTCAACATTGTCTACAGAGATCTGAAGCCAGAGAACATCCTGCTGGACTCACAGGGGCACATCATTCTCACAGATTTCGGCCTGTGCAAGGAGAACATTGAACCCAACGGCACCACGTCGACCTTCTGCGGTACGCCAGAGGTAAGGAAGGAGGTCAGCTGATTCAGGACATTTGACAGCGCTCTGTTATGTTCAGTAATGTAACGTACCACTTCTCCCTGTCTTTCACTCTCTACAGTATTTAGCTCCTGAGGTTCTACACAAGCAGCCCTATGACAGGACGGTAGACTGGTGGTGTTTAGGAGCTGTTCTCTATGAGATGCTGTATGGCCTGGTGAGTAACATTCACATTAACCGTACATCATTTTACAGTAAAGCTACACCCACCTCTCAATATATTCTTACATGTTACCATAATAGTGAGATATGCTGTACACTGAATAGCAAAGATATAATACTTGTAGCTCTTATTCTCCATGTAAAATTATATAATCAGTGTTCTCCACTTGGAGTCCTTGCTCCGTGTTGGTGACAAGATGCTAATCAATTCTTTTTTGTCCCTCCCCAGCCTCCGTTCTACAGCCGTAACACAGCGGAGATGTACGACAACATCCTCAACAAGCCGCTGCAGCTGAAACCCAACATTTCCAACGCAGCCAGACATCTGCTGGAGGGCCTGCTGCAGAAGGACCGAACCAAGAGGCTTGGCTGCACGGAGGACTTTGTAAGTGTCTGGTGATGTGATTGCATGTGTGTGTCTGGATGCATGTGTGTTCAAGGACGCTGTTTAATTATTCTTCATTTATGGTTCTTCGTAGGTTGAAATTAAGAACCACGTATTCTTCTCCCCCATCAACTGGGATGACCTCAATGCCAAGAAGATCACCCCTCCATTCAACCCCAATGTGGTATGTTCCTTTTTTAATACTACCTATAAATGCAGATGAAGACAGATTCATGATTTTCTACAGCACAGTTACGCAACTAGATCAAGAGCATGGAACATCCTTGCCTTGAATTAAAGCATTTCCAATTATGGCAAGGTATTTTGACTGTTACGGCCTGGCTAATCCTTTCTTGTCTCCCCTCTCCTTCCCTCCTTCCTCCCCCTCCCAGACGGGACCCAACGACCTGCGGCACTTTGATCCAGAGTTCACAGATGAGCCAGTGCCCAGCTCCATTGGCTGTTCTCCAGACAGCGCGCTCGTCACAGCCAGTATCAAGGAGGCTGCCGAGGCCTTTGTGGGCTTCTCCTATGCCCCATCTATGGACTCCTACCTATAGGATTTAAAGAAAGGCACTCAATGTGGACACCAATTTAGACTTAAGGGACATGAACTGTGCCATGTCCATGGACTTGCATCTTGACCCCAACTTACACTTCCCATCAGGATGATGGATATTTCTGAATCAGCCCCTGCAACAACATGTGTACTTGCCATAATCTCTCCAACTCTTGAATGTGTTTAAGATGACTTGCTACAGGAGGATGTGAGCCATGATTAAAAGGCTCACTGGGTTTGAAATCCTCCATCTTACCCAGATTTACCAACGCACAAATTCTTCAACCTTCTACAACAGACACAAATGCTCTACAGCCTTCAATTGCCCATCTCTTACCCGAGAGTGGAGATCCTTTGCACATAGTTAAGGCAGCTTAGAAGAAGACCACCTCGACCCCTGAAGAGACAACTGACAAGCACACACCAACTTCCACCTTTTCTCTAAAGAGGGAGGCCGGACTGGACTGTACCAGCCCTGAAAATGATTTCCATCTTCATCTATGTAGCGAAACATGCTCCATCCTTTGAGATTCTGTCTATAGTCAAGTCTTTCCTGTCAAGTTTGAGTAGCTTGGAGGTGACATTCATCGGGTGCTTTTCATTTACTTACATGTGTTTGAAAAGGGAGTCATTTGAAGCTGAATGTTACAGAGAGGGATGTTTTTGTTTTTTCTCTTAACTGTGCCTTTGTTTTTTCTCTCCATCAGAACTCGCATCTTTTGAGTTTGCCCGTGTCAACCTCAATGCCTCCGCTCCACACCTGACTGCAGGTGGGAGGAGCTGTTTTGAGGTCACCTGAGATGAATAGATGTAGCGCTAAATTATTACACTTGTGTCTTTAACACTTAAGACGTAGGAACTCAAATGACGTTTAATATCTTAATTTGCACATAAATCAATAATGGTAATGCTGATCGAGAGAGAAAGAGAGAAAGAGAGAGCACTGCTGCTGCTAGGTGAGAAAGAGTGATGTGTTCAGAAGTGTTTGTGTAGTTCTGCTTGCCAACTGTATCCCCCTCATATAGTCTTCCATTCGCCTCACAATAACGTAACGGCGGCCTCCAGCCGAGCTGATGACATCGAAACTGAACATTCCATTTTAATATTGCTGTAATGCAGTTTGAAGGTATTTAAATTTGTTTGTATATTTGGAGTCATGTGTACTAGTTTTAATGTATATTGAACAAAAAATGACTAAGAATATGCTTAAATATATATATGTAACAATTCATGTTAAATGTACTGTAAATTGTAAAATTGTTGAAGATTTATGTGACCATGTTTGGTTTGCAATAAAAGTTTAACTTTATTAAACTTTATGAGCTCATTTTTAATTTATGATGAATGGACTACATATACGTGAAATGGCTTCATTTGCATGGATTTGCCTTTGGTGTAAAATGTGCATAAAAGTTTTACATAATCTAATTTAATCTCATAATAATCAAGAAACCCCCCAAAAATGTAAAGAATGAAAATCAAAAGGTAAAAATTGACTAGTCCTGGTTGGAAAGGGCTTGAGCTACTGACCCCTGTTAAACGTCCCGCTAGTGTAGAGTGGACTTCACCCCCCTACATGCGTCAGCACCCTTACACAATGACAATGATGATGTGTGTTTGTGCGTGTGTGTGTGTGTGGGGATGGATGTTTGCGGGCAAATTATTGACTGATAAGGCCACTCTATAAATCAAAATAAATGAATGAACCCAACTCACCAGAGCAGCTTTACATTGCTCTAGAGGAGTATTCATTTTTTTATGCAAAAGCTACGATTGCATGGATGATAATTCGAGTAGGAATAATATAAATCATATACAGTAGAGCAGGGTGGTGTGGTGATGAGGGAGAATGTCCTTCTACTGGAGTTCAAGGTTGTGCCCACGGTTAATTAAGTCTGCTGGGATGTCTTAAAGGAGGAGACTGGAAGTATAACAGATGGGGTTACGTGAACTCTGACCTCTAAATTCCTGGGAATTTGGTAAAGTGAAAAAGGAATTTCACCACAATGACTTACATGATAAGACGACTGTGGAGAAGATGTCCTGGCGGAAACCCGTGAATTTTTTTTTAACTGTCTGGACTTATCCAGCCAACTTTTTTGACAAAAGTCAGTTCTTACAATGTTTATCAAAAGAAATATAATTGAGGGAAGTGTTATTTTTGAAAGTCACCATAGGACATCAGTGTTCTTCAGAATTAGAAAGTCCTCATAATCTAAAATGATGATCTACACAAATGTCTAAAACTCCCTTTCATTGCACTCTTTGTATCTATGCACTGCTATTACTTAAACATTACTGTCACCGTAGTTACCATCAGCATCTTTCTTATTATTTTCTATTGGTCTTAGCTTTCGGAGAGGGTATTGCAGATTAACACCCATAATTAAAGCAATACATTTAGTAAAAAGAAAGCTGCTACATGTACAAAAAATGTGGTCACAGTGTGGAATATTTTGGATATTATAACAGAGTACTGTGTGATTGTTATTAGATTATTAGCTCACATGTAGCCTACTGCCCTACTGGGCTAAAGATCTGCTACAATATATCCAGAACTGCTTAGCAACCGGTCATGCACTGCCACCTGCTGGCCAAGCCTTGAACTGATAAAGTAAGCCAAGAATGTCAGCCACAACATTAAAACCACTGACAGTTAAAGTGAATAACATTGATCATCTCGCTACAGTGCAATATTCTGCCACATTTAATGAGTGCTGCCACACCACAAAAACTGCTCAGGAAGTGACAAAGAGCTTGAGGTGTCCACCTGGCCTCAAAATGCCCCAGATCCAAATCTGGTTGAGCTACATGGGACGTGCCGAGCCATGGATACCATTGGGAAGCGCTGTTGCCATGAGGGGGTTTACTTTGTCTGAAACAATGTTTGGGTGGGTTTTATGGGGCAGAGAACATCCACATGAATGTGAGGGCCCAGGGTTTCCCATTAGAACATTGTACTGTAGCCATGATCAATGTCACTCACTTCATCTGTCAGTTTTAATGTTGTGGCTGATCGGTGTATATACCGTGCTCATTATACCGTGACATTTACCTTTATGGTGGCTGGAGTCTGACACTATGACATTTTCTCATTTTCTGGAACACTCATTAGGCTATAGAGCAGCGAAAAAATATGTTTTTTTATTACTCCTGGTTCAGTACTGTTGTGCTTCTAGTAATGCAATCACAGCCCATCCTCAGTGTCAAAACAATTAACTGAGTACAATTAATTCACTAAGATGTGTTTGAATCAAAAGAAACGCATCTTTTCGCTGCAGGAACTTAACAATCAATACCTTAACATGTAGCCATTGTCACAGGTTCTGCCTTCGTTGGGAAAAGTGCATAAAGTGTTATTTATACAGCACTTTTCAAAACTTCAAAAACAATTCCACAATATAAGGATCTATATAAAAGATGGAAAAATATGTTTGAATTAAATATATGATGAATGAAGTGATGGTGTGGCCACAATTAATTAATAGAAACATGATTTAAAATATTTTAAAATATTTGGGTGGTGAATCAGGTTCCTTGGTTGAATAGTATGATGTAGGGTAACAGAAGTTCCACATGGTGGCACTATTTTCTTCCCTTCATCCTAAAAGCCTGCTGTTATATGGCAATTAAAGCATCACTGAATGACAGCATTATCATTTGAAATACTGAACCATCAGAACCCATTCTGCTCGAGACAGTTATATACAGATGTACAACACTCATGTCATCTTTAAGTCCAATAAAAGAAAGAGGCTTTTTCAATATACAGGGATTTAAGCCTGTAAGAGGAACATTTCAGGTGTACTGCAGTCGTGTTTGTAATAGTTTTCCATTACTTGCAGCCTCAGAAATGTCAAGGTTCAAGCTTCAGGAAGTTTAATGGTCATTATATAACACTGATTGAGATACAAGCTACATGTGTGAGACCTATAGTGGGAGGGGTCTAACACAGAAAGAGGCCTAGGCCCAAACTTTTGACATGCAGCTACTGAGGAAGGGAGAAGCCGAAACGTTTGGCTGCATTTTGTGTACGTCATTTTGAGAGAATGAATAAATTGAGGAGGAAAAAAAGCACCAGATTGAAAGATAATAGAAGATTCTTATTGTGGGTGAGCACAATGACCCTTTAAACATTATATAACACAAAATGATATGATGAAACATAGTTTGTAGTTCCCTAAGCTACATTAGTATGTAGTTGTCTTGTGTCTGTTTGTGAGGAAGTGTAATATCCAGTTGTAGAGTAGTAGTCGAACGATGGTGGCTGTCTTGCAGCAGGTGGGAACAGTCTCCTGTGAGAGTGATGTGTTAAAACGGTCAGTAATATCATCAGTTAACTAATTAGCACGTTTTTATTACACGCCCAGGGATGTTGTCAGGTCCAGCAGCTTTTCTCATGCTCGCTCTCAACAGGATTTTTCTCACATCAGCCGTGGATACTGACAGTGGCTGGTCTTCTGGAGGTGGAGTAGATTTTACAGCTGACTCTTTGTTGACAAGATCAAAGCGAGCATAAATGTGTTAAGCTCGTCAGTTAAGGCGGCCTCACGCATGATGTGATATTTTGAATTGGCTGCCACATTTCTTTGCTGTTCGTGTTGAGATCTCTCTCTCTCCAGTCCCTGCTGATGTCTCCTCTTTGCGTTCTTGATGCCAGCTTTCAGGCTTGCTCTGGCAGTGTTGTACGCTTCCTTGTCACCTGACCGAAAGGCAGCTGCATGTTGCTAATGCATATTTTGAATTTGCATTTGGAGGAATGTAAATGGCAAAAAGGAAAAAAACAACAACTGGTGAATTCTCTGGGCAGATAATATGGCCGACATCTTAACATTAAACATTTGATCCTGTTGGTGCTATATCACACGGCTAAATCAGTTTGGGTGCTCCCTATAAGTCATGTCGAATAATGAAGCCTTTCATTTAATTAAATAATAATGATGAGGGTTAAAACTCTTACTGCGAGTGGCCAAAAAGCACATTAAATCAAACACTGCACTGCACATACTTATCTAATAACTCATCTACTACACTATACTTTGACTCCGCAACATTTCAGAGGGAAATAGGCCTATTGTAGTTTTTACTCAGCTGCATTTATCTTACAGCCATATTTATTAGTAAGTTAGCAGATCAAAATAAATAGATACAAAACAATAGATCAGTTGATAAAATGTAATTAATTGTTACCAATTAATAGTATCAATAGTACATAAAGCAGTTAGAATTAGCTTAAACTTAAAAAGCTACAGCATTAAAATGCCTCTTGCAAATTTTTGAATTCTTGAATTAGCAGGCCAGCACTGTAATATTCTGTCAGGGTCACTCTGTTGCATCATGAGTTTACATTTGATACTTTAAATATAATTTACTTTAGCTAGCTTTCGAGTACAGGACTTCTACTTGTAATGGAGTATTTTTACACTGTGGTGCGGCCATACTTCTGTTAGCAAAGGATCACCTCTTCATCAATTTGTTTTATCTGCATGGACCAACATTATGCAATTTTGACCTTTAGGCTATCAATGGGTGTTGCTGATATTTTTCTACTGCATAGGCCTAAAACTTCTTCCAGGTCATCAAGCAGGTACGTAAATATCATAAGAATCTGGATCTAAGAATTTTTTTAAATCTCTTTCTTTAACGTTGCGAGATAGGGCATTTTTCAACATTATCATTCATTTTCCAGAGAATAATGCATTGATCTTGATTTTTTTTAAAAACAAAAAACTGGCATATTTAGAATCTATGAGTGTGTACAATTTAGTGCGGATCCAAATAAAAGTCCAGATCTAGCGGTTTTAAGTGTGTTTTTCATAGGGGGGTAGTCTTTTTGCTGTACAGTAACAAATAGCGCTAGAAACCTGCAACTACCACCAATGTGTAGCTAAATTAACAGGGATTCAGTAAGGCACTAACAGAGTGTCACAAGTTGCTGCAGTTGGTGCTAAGGCTTAAATAAGAGGGCTTTTGGGCCTGGGGGAGGTATGCCCTCTACTGAGTGCCATTCTTTCTAGTTAGCAAATGTAATCATAATAACTAAACTTAACAAATTGACAGTATCACTAACAAATCTACAGATGACGGTGTACTGCAGTTCTGCATGTGTGCATCTCTCATTCATTAAGTGTATTAAAAAAGTAGAATGTAATATGAGTGTTACATGCCTCTATGGATTCTGTGTAAAGTGTTAATTAATGATATTTTTCATATACAAGGTTAGAACCAAGGAGAGGAGGAGATCCCTGCCAGATTTGGTTGTCCCCATGGCAACGGCCTTGTCACAAAGAAGAAAAAAGCCTCACAAACAAAAAGATAACGTAGTGAAAAGTGAGTAACTAACCAGTCTCCAACAACTAGGCCATCCATAAATCTTAGTTACTGACTCATTACAGAGGCTAACTCACTGACCCATCCACACACAGAAGGTCAAACGATTGTAGTTAATCAAAACAGGCCAAAGTTTGGATTCTATAAGCCTTATCTGAACATCTACCCTAAATGCATCTCCAGAAAAATAGGGCAAGCACAAGCAGAACCTAACACGAAGATAAGGCCACATTCTGTGAGGCATCAGGACAGGTGTGACAGCTCAGTCCTGCTGCATTCCTAGAATTTGTACGTGGGAACCGAGCAAAACGGCATGTGGCCTTGGTGGTTTGTTTTCATATGCAGTATGACAGAAAGACTATTGATACAGGTGTGACTTTATAATGATGATCGCAGCAGAAAATAACTTGGATGATAACATGGAATTGCAGATGGAAGTTATTATTAAGTTATAAAAAAAAAAGATGCGATCATTAATAACTCTTCAATAGGGAACCACTAGCCCACAGGAATGTGTTGCTTCATCATAAATACATTAAACTATATGTACTGCGTGACAGACATGTTTAGGCCAATAGCGTTTCACGTTGGGCGTTCTAAGAGCAAACGCGCTCTTCCTATTGGCGGTCTGGGCACACATGGGCGGGGCTAAACAAGTGCTTTACCAAAACAAGTTGCGTGCGTGTGCCGACACGAGCGTGCTGCTGAAAGAGAGGTTTGGAGAAGAAAGTCGGGAGAAGAAAGCAAATGTGAAAGACTAGCACGAATTTACGCTTGAGTTAACCACGGAATCACAGCCGGAGTGTCAGGTAGGGAAGTGTCACTGCACGTAGCTGTTTGGAACACTAAAATACCGGGTCACCTAAACGTTTCACGCAGCGAAAGCCGCTTAATTTGCGCAGAAATAGTATAGCCCATATATAGCCCATCATCTAGGAAAAGCTGCTACCACTGGCTGTTGTAGTTTCGTTGGTGGTCTGGAGATTCTAGCCTCCACAAAATAACTATGCAGCATTTATGCTCAAGTAAGTCACGAACTTCCAGGGGACACAAAACACTGAATGAGCCTATTTCCTTGAAGTTTCATTTATTGGTCTATCAGTCATTACGTAATAGTATGTTAATTATGACTACCATATAAGATGTCATTGCAAGTGTTAGCAATGCAAAGACAGGTAACAAAATTTTAAAGAAAAGAAAACCTGAAGTGCAGTAATTAACTCAACATCTCTGTATCTCAGAAAACGCTTGCAACTGTCTATTGTGGGCTCAACACAGTTGGTATTTATGAGGGCTTTCATTTGGAAGGCTGCTTGTATCCACGGACACTAAAAGGCATCAATTGGTGCAAGTTTAGCCAACTGCTGAGAAGGGGATAACAAAAGGGGAACTGCAACCTTTTTTTTGCAGAATGAATTAAGTTTCTTTGCTTGGATGTGTTGTTTTTTTTATCTGTTTTACCTAGGACTACTGTCAGAGGATTTGGACAATGGAGCCTACCTGTGAGACCAAGATGATGACCTCTTACCCCGCAGGCAACCCCTCCCCTGAGACCCAGAAACTAACCCCACCCAAAGGCCCAGGTACACACAGACACCAGGAAAATAATAATATATATTAAAATAATGAAATAATTTTTTTTTTGGGCTATTGTCGGCGCAGAGGCATTATGTTTTTGTGTTCATCCAATTCTCGTGAACGTAATATCTCAGGAACTCATTGATAGAATTTCTTCACATTTGGAACAAACTTTCACTTGGACTCGAGGATGAACTGATTCACAGCATTTTGGTGGTCAAAGGTCAATGTCACTGTGACCTGACAAAACACATTTTTAGCCACAGCTCAATAATTCATAAGCTAATTATCACAAAATTTTCACAGTCTTAGCCAGACGAAGTAATGACATTTTATATCCAAAAGGTCAACTTCACTATGACATCATAAAGTTCTGCAAAAACACTTTTCTGGCCATTATTCAACACAATAACTGAGGAACAGAAGGGGAGATTGTGATTTCAAATTTAATCCGATACTGAATTGGTGACACTAATCTTGGGTGCCCACCTTGAAACTGTGCTGGTTATATAGTTCCTCTGTGCTGCTGGATTGAAGATGTATATGTCCATACCATTTTAAATACAAAATATCATTTACTCATCTCTTCATGATGGTTTACTCACTTTTCACTGCAGGATTTAAAAAAAAAACAACAACTTTCAAATTCAACTCCGTTATTTCCTGAGCATTATATGCAGTTGTAGGCTCGCGGTAGCATCGCATTAGTGTCTCGTGAAATAACAGAGTCCGACTATCGCTTCCTGTCCTGTCCTGTAACGTCCATCAATGTGTTACATGCAAAAATCTATAACCATTGTCAATAAATCTCCATACAGCCAAAAAATTCATCAATACCACAGTGCAGCTTTCACCTGGCATAGTGGTCAAAAAACTATTTGTGCTCTCTTTATCCAGCAACACCTGTCAGCTGAGTGAAAGTTCCAACCTACAGTATATGGGCAATTGAAGTAGTTTAACACCCCCCCCCCCTCCCTCTATTTTTTTACAACTACAGCCCTGTTGTATGACAAAGCTCTCTATCAGTCACTACATATATTTTATGAGTCTGGACAGACACGGATGTAAACTGCAACTTGACTGGTGTGCAGAGGCATACAACTGTTATAATAATAATTCTACTTTTATATGTAAATACAGGTCTTAGCAATAGGGGTGTTTAAAGCTTACTTACATATTACCTAATGTCAATGTTTAGTGAGGGTGTACCTGCTTAATTCAGAAATGGGCTGCCCTCTACAGCTTGGATTCCCTGACTTCCACCACTGAGCCTCTATGAGCCTCTTTAAACACTTGAGTGTAGCATAAAACTTGATCAAAATAATTAATAAATGCTTAATACTTAAAGGATAACCTGTTCCAAGAAGCAGCTTAATAGCGTAATCTAGATAACTTTCTGAGTATAAGCCTCCTGCAAATCTTCAGTAAACTTGCTTCTTGGAACAGATGTATGAGTTTCCATGAACATGTGACAATTCAGCGGAAGTAAAACCTGTAGTCTGTTGCATGTTCGACTTCTTCATATTAACTGCGTCCTCAAACACTGATTAACATTGATGTTCAAGCCAAAAGTCAATGTGTCCTGTGTCATTCCAACCTCGATGGCGTGACACACACTTATCAAAAAACCATGTGCTCGTAAATTATTAAAAAAAACTTTCAGTTCATTTAAACAATTACCTTTCCAGCGTATTTTCAGTATGAGCTTTGACTTTATTGATATTGTAAATTGCGATATGTAAAACCTCACAAGTCTTGGCAAGACAACCAGCATTTCCCAAGAACAAAATGTGCCTTAAATGTGTTTTATACACCAACGCATGCACCAAACAGTACAGAGACCAGCTGTAAAATGTGTTAAGAATGTTGGTGCAAGAATGTTGTGATTTCCAGCCCAGAAGAAGCAATGCGTTTTTAAAAAAGCATGATACCTTAGACATTAGATCCTGAATCATTTCCACACAGTAAAACACTGGTGCCAGATCAATACTCCTTGTCAGCCAGGTATCAAGGCAACAATCCTCAGTATTCTGAGTTTATGTATCAGAATTGGTATTGGGAGTGAAAAAGGTTCAGTCCCATTTGTTTTGTGACAAAGCAAAAGTAAAAAATGTGATATAACAAGTTTGTTGCCAGAGTATTATACACCTTTTATAATACACATTTTAACATTTACAGGAAGACAAGACTTATTACGAGAGAGCACAGTCAAGATAATAAATATTGTAATCCCATTATTACATAATGTCATTAATGGAAAAGGATTGAGAGAGGTGATGCAATGCATCAGTCTTTATAGCCCCTATAGGAGACCCTGCGGTTTGCAGCTGCATCTCTGTTTTTCTTGCATTTTGCACCATGATAATTAAATTAGGAAAAAAGTCGCACTTCCATGATCATTACGATAATTGCAATCACATTTGTCGGCATGTAAGTCTACAACCCTTTATAAAGTAGGACACACCTGATTAAAATAATAATAATAATTCAAGTACAATGTATCCTTCTTTGAAACCTGTAAAAGGAAGTAATCAGCAGTGCTTTACCAGTACAGTAAAAACAATCACTAGGATTGATAACGATGCAGTTTATGACCACTCATATGAATATCATTATTCATCACATATTTGAAGTGTCAATGTCTACATGCTAAGCTAATCAGTTTTCTATTTGTTCTTTTCCTATCTGCCTGGCTGTAATGATAATGAATGTCCATTAGTGCACAGTGATATATGCATGTAATGCACAACTCCTCTCAGTCACACTCACGCGCACACACACTGGCTTACAAGATTGCTTCAGCATTCTTCTGGTGAACTTCTGACCTGTAATTTCACACAGTCAGCACTGTTAAGGCGACTTGATGATTGGGGGTAAACCTATGTACATAGGGTAGAGTGTCCTTCTGCCAAAAGTTATGAGATACAGTTCTTTAAAATATGTTGTTTGTTTTTTTTTATTTGGTCTATTTCACAGATTTGTTTGATACTGTCCCAGTCTTTTACCGAGTTCTGCCCTCTGACATCAAGCTGTCACTGACAACTTTTTTTGTCCTAATGTGTAATGGCCATTTCCTCATATTCTGCCACTGCCTGCGTTCTACTCCACCTTGGTGTCCCACGCCTAAAAGAATGAAGATTCTTTTGTATCTCATAGAATGTTATTCTTTTATGTAATCTCCTGTAGGGTTGCCAGTAATGATTGTTTTCATTATCAATTAATCTGAAAATTATTTTCACGATAAATCATCTCGTCCATAAAATGCTCATTACAATTTCCTAGAGCCCAAAGTGACATCTTCAAATTGACACAAAAAAAAAAAGACAAGATAAAAACAAGTCTTAGCCTGTGGTGTGTCAAGTGGAAATACAACATCTGTCAATGTCATCCCTTATAATCTTTAACTGGCATCACCTGCATAATCAGCATAAGCCTGCTGTATAGGTTATAGGTGCAAGGACACACATGCTGTGTGAGGAATGGGACAGCACTTTGTGAAATCACGGCCAATTTAGTGTAATTTTAACTTTTAAGATTAATATATACCCTAAGTTGTGCATATTTTAATAGTAATAATAATAGTCTGTATATCATTACGAAACATCGTACACTGCCTTATACACAGTTACTTTGAACTTGCCAACTTGTTTGCGTAAGTTTTTATGGGTAATGCAGCATCTGTGAGGATGCACATTGATAACAGGCCGTTTTCTTACAGTATATATCTTTGCTTTTCTGTCCCTCTCTCCAGGCTGCAGCTGGCTGGTGGTTGTGGCAGCTGTAGCGGCCTCTCTGAGCGGCCTGATGATGGGCTATGAAATGGGCTTGACCTCTGGAGTTCTGTTGCAGCTGCGCGGAGTCCTCTCACTCTCCTGCCGGGAACAGGAAGTGCTGGTCAGCTCCCACCTGGTTGGTGCTCTCTTCATCTGCCTGGCCGGAGGTCCTATTTTGGATCGCTATGGCCGCCGCTGCTCTTTGATCGTCAGCGCCGCCCTGGTGGTTGGAGGGAGCATCCTTCTCATTGCTGTCACGTCACTTCTTGCTCTCACACTGGGCCGGGTGATAGTCGGCATGGGAACTGCACTGTCGGGGACAGCAGCGTGTCTATACATTGCGGAGATCTCACCGAGGGAGAGGAGGGGTCTGCTGGTGACGCTGTATGAGCTGATGTTGGTCATGGGTGTAATGCTGGGATTCAGCTGTAGTTACGCCTTTGCTACTGTGCCCCATGGCTGGGCGTATACGTTTGGACTAGTAATCCCCCCGGCGTTACTGCAGATCAGTGTACTCCTGTTCCTTCCACTCAGTCCACGCTTCCTGGTTGTACAGGGTAAAGTGGAGCAGGCCAGGATAGTGCTGGCCAGAATTAGAGGTGGTGTTCAGGAGCAGGTGGAAGTGGAGCTCCGAGATATACAGGCTGGACTTAAAGAGGAATCAGAGCATAGTTTCTGGGAGTTATTCAGTGCCAAGGCCAACCTGCGTTCACGGCTGCTAACAGGTGTGGCCTTGGTCTTCTTTCTTCAGGCTACTGGTCAGCCCAACATCCTCTCCTATGCTTCACCACTTCTCCGGAGTGTTGGCTTCAACAGCGACGCCGCAGCAACCTTGGCCTCCACAGGGTTTGGAGTGGTCAAAGTGGTCGGCACCATCCCAGCCGTGCTGCTGGTCGACCGCGTGGGACCCAAGAAATTTTTGTGCGTGGGTGCTGTTGCAATGGGAATGTCGCTAGTTGCACTCGGTACATTGACACTGCAAAGCCAAACTCACCTCACCAGCCTTTGTAAAAGTCATACTATAATAAACGACACAGACACCCCGCGGGATTTAAACAGAACCACTGTAGACTTTGGTGACAGTGACATTTTTTCCACTCAACTCCCCAGCCAGTGGAACAGTGAAGAGGCACAGTGGACTAACAGAGAGGATGATGGGATTGGGGAGTCAGGAGGAGGAAAGACTTATGTAGAAGTGTCGTCCTCACTGAAGTTGGCATCGTTGATCAGCTTGCTGGTGTATATAGCAGCTTTCTCCATCAGCCTCGGGCCAAGTAAGCACCCATTCATTCAGTTTTAGCCAAGCACTCCCTTTGTACACAAAAGCACACATCAAAAACCGGAAACTGGTGACCTTGAATGTTTTTTACTTTCAGAATACCCCAAGGCCATTTATCTTTAATAGAATTATTGCATATCTACATTTCAGTGAGTACACATTTGACTATTGCTTGAGTACAGCAAGCCATTTCTGCAGCACTTGTAAGTTAAGGGAATTTGTCTGGTTTATTTGCTGAATAGCCGCAGCTTTTAACATGTTGTAATGGGAAGTACAAAGTACAACACTGGTTATCATTCAATAAATAGGCTTAGTTAAAGTATAGATTGAAATGCTCCAGTTCCCCAGATAAAGCAGTGTGGACCCTGACTCTAAAGCTTCAAACCTGACTTAAAATTCCCCACGCAAAATTAGAAAATATGAAAATTGTGCAAAGCTATTGAATCAGGATCGTGTTATTTGTATTTAGGCCTTATTAGCCCTTTTCCCCTTCCTTTTCAGTGGTGTATGTAGTTCTCAGTGAAATCTTTCCAATGGGAGTCAGAGGAAAAGCAGTGTCTGTGGTGTCGGCTGTAAACTGGGCCACTAACCTCCTCATCTCCATGACCTTCCTCACAATTACAGGTGTGTATTATTACAAATTATTAATTGCAGGTTCAGCCTAATTGCGGTAGAGGTGTTATTTGTACTGAAGCTTTTCTGCAGTACAGTAAAAACAGGTAAACATTTTCATCACAACACTTTTCATTTATGCTTTTTGCCTAGAACAGGCAAATAAAGATGTATGTGCACAGTTTTGTGACAACAACCAGCAAACAGAGAATAAATAGAGATTTCATGCTAAACAGGTTTCACTGGTTTACTTCCTGAAAAAAGAGGGGTGTCTCACCTTATTCCTTGTCAGTCAGTCTGCTACCTTTTGTGAGGTCATAACACTAGCAGAAATTCCAAGTCAGTCTTATGCATAGTTTGCCAATCATTCATGTCTATCCAGTACTTAACTGGAGCAGAGCAATCATATCAAGCACAACACACAAATATGGCAAGTGAGGTTATGTGCAGAAGTAAGATGTATTTCTTTGCTGTTATTTCTCTAGAAAAGATTGGTGTTCCCAATGTTATGTTCCTTCACTGTGCCATGAGCTTTGCTCTACTGGTGTTTGTCATCCTCTGTATCCCTGAGACCAAAGGTCGCACACTGGAGGAGATATCAAAAGAACTGGCTAAGAAGTGAGCATCTTACACGCTAACCGTATGGCATCAATTTTATCTAGTAAACTAATTTGTGAAATTGTTTTTTTTATTTTATTTATTTATTTATTTTTTTAAATCTTTCATCTCTCCTTTCTCTGCTTTACCAGGAGGCATTTTGAGGTGAGGCTCTGTAGGCACAGAAGGCCTCAGGGGGGCCTGATGAGCAGCAGCACGTCCACAGAGATTCCAGGAAATGTCGGACTCCATTAACAGGACACAACTGTAGTTCCTCACCTGACGGAGTCAAGACCAATGATCCAGGACAATATGTTAGTACTGTTAAGAATTAAGGGTGTGAATCTTTGGGAATGTCACGATTTGATTCAGATTCTTGGGGGGTTCGATTCAAAACAATTCTCGATTCAAAATCGATTTTCTTACTCCATTGTACTGTGTGCCAAACCATTCAACTTAGTCCACTGAAATCAGTGGTGGAAAGTATATTTACTGAAGTATGACACTTAAGTACAATTTTGAGTTACTTGTACTTTACTTGAGTATTTCCATTTTCCTCTCCTCTCCTATTCAAAGGCAAATATTGTGCTTTTAATTCTCTGCATATATTTGATAACTTCTGTTACGTGTTACTTGGCGGATTTATTCTAATAATGCAACATTTAATCATCAAATAATTTATTTTGTAATATTATAGGTTAGGATAAAACTTTATTGATCCTGCAAGGGAAATTCACAAGGTACCCAGCAGATAAACTATACAAAGTAAACCACCTTTACTAACCTCAACATTAAAGTGATGAACACATGAATGCTTCGCTAATTATAATAAAATAATATACATTATTCCGAAATATGCCATTCTGCATAATGAGTACTTTTACTTTTGGTACTTTAAGTACACTTTGACGCTAATACTTTTGTATGTTGTTGTTGATATGTACCAGAGTATATCTTCACTGTGGCATAAGATTATGAATGGATGATAAGAATATATGTAAATGTCGGGTACAACTCGAACGTCTCACCCACATTAATACGTCCCTTCAGTTCCAGCTGGTTCTTGGTCATTCCTTCTAGCTACTAACCAACAGGGATGGTGGAAATTACACATACAGGAAGGAATAAAGTAGTGGTTTTGTGAATTTGCTCAAATATGGATATCTCAGGGTTCAAAGAGGGGTTAGAGATGGGGATGGAAATGTGAATAACATTTATTTAATTCTTCCTATCTTTACAGTTTCTTTTTTTTTATACTGCTCCAATAATGCAGAAAAAAAATAATTTTCTCTCCACCACCGTGTATAAATGAAGAGCACTGAAACTGTACTACTACTGTCTATTTTGTCCTGATAAACATTTACACAAGGTTCTCTCTTTTGGATTAAATAGGGAAATCAAAGATGGGCTTAAAAATCAGATACTAATGATGTTACAGGGACACAACATGCTGAAACAGAAACCAGAAGAGCCTGGTTACTCCTCCTTTTAGCTTTGAGCATTCTTTAAGAACAAGCAATCAACAACATGATAATAAGTGAAGCTGCACTTCATGCTGCCGGATCCTAAAAAAACAAGCAAACAACAAAACACTACTAAACATATCATGTCTAGTGGTAGTGTAACATTGGGTAGATAATATAACCACTTACTTACTACTGTTTTAGTGTAATGGCACAACACAATGACACCACTCCTCTGAAACCCATTATTTCCAAACCACATCATCAACTAGCAGTATAATAGAAAACAATAAAGCACCTCCGGGCTCATTCCTCCTGAAAAATGTTGGGGCGGATTAATGCCAAATGGATTGCAACATATCCAGACGTATATAAAAGAGTGCAACCATAATTAATTTTTTCAAGAAGTTTGATGTGATAGTGACATCATGGAGCCCCTGGTAAAGCCTAGAAAAAGAAGCCGACTGTGACAAGACAAAATGTGGCCTTTTAAGTTTGGTTGAGGTGATGAGATGAGTCTGAGATTAAGAAGTAATGTATGTGTTTCGAGCTAAGGAACTAAGATTAATATTTTGTCCAGACACACGGAACATGATGACGTCACCTATAGTATGCAGCAAATCAAGTCATTAAAAAATGTCCTTAATCCTGCAGAATCAAAAGGTATCACACAAAGATTTAAAAAAAAACCTTGAAGTCAAATATTTACCATTGCCAGTGACAGGTATGAAAAACTATATATTATATATATCTGCAAGAAACATTAATACCTACCCATAAAAAAGTTTCAAGGAAATTAAAATAATCCTTGATGGGAAAAAAGTCAAAAGAGCCCCAAAAGTGGGATTTCAGCTCCAAACCTATATTTAGAAGGACCTGTGGCACAGGACCAAATAACCTCTAGATGTTGATTTTTGTTGCAAGAAATTAGTGAAGATATTAATTTTAGAAAGTTAGTTAAATTTGATGACTGTAAAAAAAAATTCTGCAACAACTAATCACATGAATACAGTATTTTGCAAATTATCCTAAGCATTTCTTGGATGTTCAGTACAAATTTCAACCTAATCCAGTGAAAGCAGTTAGTTTAGCTGTTTTCAATCCATGACATGTACTGAGGGGGTCCTAAGTGAGCTGGTATGGATTTACCCTTCGCGCTTTTTCATGTTGGAAAATGTAGAAATGTATTTGCAAAGTCAGTCACAAAGAAAATCTGGGAGAACCATTTTATATTGACACTGCTTCACTCCACCTCTAATCAGGACATGCATACACAGGAATAATGTAAATGATGAAAACGACTGCACTCCTGTATTGGCCTTTTCATCATTAACCTTTATTTTTTATACAAAATACAAAAACTCTGAAGAAGTGTCACAAAACACACTGGTTGACACTAGTTCAAAAAGCCCATCCCACATAACTTGAGGCATGTCAGTTTTTGTAAGCATATTTTCCATCAGATGCCTTTATTATATACATACATATGCGTTGCCTCTTACTAAAACACTTGACCTCTCACTGTTGTTTTCTTGTTTAACAGAATGGTATTTTACGATTTGTTTTTCAGACAATTGAGGTACTAGCTGATGATATAAGCTTCACCACCACTGTTCATGGTCTTATGTTGCTTCAGAAACTTACATGATTGTATTGCCAAACGTCTTGACGGGTGACAATGCTAAGCTAACTGCCATAGAACTTTGAATGGCTGCTTTTGTAACTTTGAGTTCCTTACTTAAACAATAAAGTCCATTTTCTCAGTTTCTGTTACTTTGTCCTGTGCCTTGACAGCAAGGTCCAAGTCCAATTGTGGGACGCATTTTAATAACTTTTCATTCCTCCCCCCCGTAAAAAGCTGATTCTGAATATCTTGCCTTGTCTCAGCACCACTTTAGCTTGGGACTAAACAATAGTTAAGTGAAAGCGAATGAGGGGCCTATGGCTCAACAGTACTTGCAAAATAAAATAAACCTGAACCCTTTAAAAATTTTCATTATATTACTATTATTAGCAAATGTCAACAAATTAAATGACAATGTGTTTGCATTCGGATCCAATGACATAGCTGATAAAAAATAACTTTATATTGAACTGACAAACATATAATGAAATGTGAGAAACCAACAATTAAAAATCAGATTAATGCATATTGTGAACTGATACGTATGGACCTGCTCTCTACTTTGTGTACATGTCTAACAGTCCAGGCTCGGTCTATGGTTTAACTGCTGCTTTTCACTTTGAGAAAAACTATTGGTAATACAGTGGATTCCTTGTATTTGCATTAACGCATGAACAAACAAGCCATGGACGGAGGTTCATCCAGAGAAAGTGGCGAGAGATAACTTGTTGTAGGGGGTTAGAAGGTGAGGCTATTTAGTATTAATAAAGTGGCTCTTTGCAATGGTCACCACTGTTGTTTTAAGCAATGACATGGTTAGATTGTTGAAAACTGCCCATGCAAAAACACCCAGAGCAAAATAAAAACCAAATAACTTCCATCCCCTTCAGGGTCAGTCACGTTTGGAGGAGCAGTTTCTGGGGAAGCTTCAACGACATAGGTTGTTAAAATCACAAGAGCCACACGATCCACAACAATAATGACATTTTGTAAGAAGGAAGTCTAAAGATTCTGATGAGGACGTGAGAATATTTAAAAATCCAGGTGACATCCAGTCCGTTGGTCATGTTAAGAGGTTTGTGGCCATTGCCATGTCCTGATAAAATCAAGCAATAAAATCCAAAGATAAGGTGCTTCCTCACTTGTATCAAACATGACTTAGCGGGGTTTCTGACACTCGAACAATAGAGGGTAGACCTGCTCAACAGCTGTGGCCACATTCTGCACATTTGGTCCTGGAGGGTGGTGGGAAGTGGGGTTGGGGTGAGAGCATAAGAACAAGTTGTAGTAAAAAAAAAAAAAAATTTTTTTTAAATGGACAGAAAGGTCAAAACATAAATGAGTGGCAAAAAATATGATTCCTTAAGTTCAGCCTCACGCATGGCATGGCATGGCATACAAAGAGGGCATAAATTATCTTACACTGAGTAAAATTCCTCTAGGAATTGGGTTAGTTACAAACTGCTTTTCTAACAAACTAATAAAGTGCATTACAATGTGACCTCAATCCCTTAAGCTGATGAGCCCTCTAGCAGTATGTAAAGGAGGGCGAGAGAGTTAAGTGTCTCTCTGTTTGTATGTAGACAGGGAAGTGTTAAGTACCTGTAACTGTGATGCTGCCAGTAGAGAACACCTGTATAGTAGCCTTGAGGTGTTTGATCCTGTACGTGGCGGCTGGATGGAGCTCTGGTTCATAACTGACAAATACACACAAATACATGGTTAGGTACTAATGGCTTTTTGAGACAGAACATGTGAATCAGAGGCTGACTACACCAACCACATCGACACCTCCTGTCTGCTTGCTTTACAGTTGTGCCAAATTACTTAAGTGCTGACCAGTGATCCACCACTAGAGGTCATCTTGTCCTCACAAATGAAGTAAAAGAGGTGTAACATTTTAAATGGTTATTTAATTCATAATGCATAAAGTGAGGTTTATTAGGTAAAATTGAATCAAGATAAGTGACAATTGTATTTTTTCCCAATTTGCAAATCAAAACTAATAAAGCAAAATGAGCATCGTACAATATAATTGATTCTGGACTAACATCTCAAGGGTGAGGTCTGCTACATGAGGAAGCAAAATCAGTATAATGAATTATTGCTAAACGCTGCTTATCTCAGACAAGTGTGGCTGCTGAAGATAGTGATGATGTTAATTAGAGCGATGCAAAGTGCTGTATTACCTGGCAATGGGTCGGTTGTTCTTCGTAAAGTCTATAAGGTGGATTGCAAATGGCATGGAGCACACTGCCAGCACATTCACAACTTTGAAGGCTGAAAACCTCACCTGAACAGACAACACATGCACAGACACGTATATTGAATGTATTTATACGCATGTACTTTCACATTAAAGGAGAACTCTTTCCTTTCAACTTGGTGTTAAGGTATTGGTGTTTGGAGGTAGGTTTGCCTCATTTGAAGTCAATCCAGTTATTCAAGAAATAGTACACACAAATGCTTGGCTACATAAAGCTCTAAGCCAAGCAAATGCAAACCTAATGCTGCTGTTTTGCTTATAAGTCATGAGATGAGATCTAGCTAAAGCTAAAACGAAATCAAAACATATGTAGTCATGGGTTGAGGCCTGTGCTTCCTGGGCACAAATAACCTCTTATTATGCAAACGTTCAGGAATATGAGCCAAACCTATAACGATAATACCAGGATTGCAAAGCAACAAAGCAATCTACTGACACACCACATGCTTGCTTATAGGCCTATTAATTGAGTCAATATTTATAGATTATTACAATCATATTTTGAACATCGGTTTAAAATAAATTGAACTGTGAATTTTATTGTCTAAATTGTTATTCGAGTGCAATTACTCTTTCATATTTCTGAAACACTTGAGGATAAACTGTAAATGACTTGGCATTTGCAAATTAGTCTTGCAATGCTATTCTAGTAAATGACAGTTCCAGTCTGACTTTTCCATTTCCATGTATTTCAATGGATGGCTTTACTTAAGCTTGACAATCTGAAGTGCAATACTTCAACAGATATTATGGAATATTATCATAAACGTTATATGTGCAAAATAAAAACCTGATATCTGTTATTATAATGCTGTTAACCAACAGCTATGTGATTATTCTCACCTTGAAGCCCAGTTTCTGCAGACAGCGTGCTAACCTGCGAGCACCCAGCTTCGCCTCATCCTCACTGAACAAAAGAGGAGAGCAGGAATGAGAACAGTGGTATACAACAATCAGCCACAACATGAAAACCACTGAAGCCGAACTGAATAACATCGATCATCTGGTACAACGCAATGGTCTGCTGGGAATCCTTTGGTCCTGGCATTCATTTATGCGGATGCCACCCTGACACACACCACCCACCATGGTCGCAGCTCTGAGGCCACTGCCACTGGAGGGTGCCGTTGCCATGACGGGATGTGCTACGTCTGTGACAATGTTTGTGTGGGTGGTGTGTGTTGGGGTAGCATCCACCAGAATGTAGTCTTATGGCGTTAAGGACAGTTTTAGCCTTATTATTTTAGCTACAACTCCAACAGTGTCGAACAGACTTGGGGGCAAAAAAAATAAATAAATAGAAAAACACTACTTCAAGGCGCTACTTTAATTTCTTGGAAGTACAACAAGTACAAGCATTATCGCATCAGTCTCTGTTATAGAATATCGATATACAAAAGCACAATGAAAAGACTTTTGACAGGAAAAAAAATCAAATGAAGACAGGAGGCACCCTCCTCCTAGACTTCTCACAATCCACATACCAAGCTCCGGGATCTTCTGTGAATTTCCAAATAACTGGTTGGTCAGTAGTCAGTAATTTTATATGCATTGATGTGTTATCTCAAACATAACATGCTCTGGAGGGGGGTTAGGTATGCAGCATAAGTAACCATGGCAATGTACACCAGTAAGAAGCGAACCACCATTGTAACCCTGGAAGTTACCTCACCAACCACAGGTCCTGCTAGGTAGTACATGCCTCTGGTTTGTGGAGACTGATTTTCCAAAAATGGGGGCATTGTTCAAACATTGAGCTGAAGCCAGAAGAGGCAAGAAGGCATCAGCAGCCAACATTTCTCTCACCACCAAGTCTTCCAGCCAGCTCACGGTTAATGTGAGTGTGCGAGTGCGTTATGTGTCTACCTTGTTGCTCCAGTGCAGATGATTTTCCCTGAGGACCAGATTGAGGCTGTTATCTTGGGCTTGCGAAGTTTCATCAGGACTTTCTAAAAAAAAAGAAACAAAATGCAGTAAAGCTGTACACATGGATATGTATTTTGCATCTCTACGTGGAGACTTTTGACTTCCTTACCCCTACTTCCGGCTTATAGATAACATTGGTTCCCTCCAAGGCAATGGTGCGCAGGTTGAGGTGGCACCTGGTCCGGAAGGTTGCCACCACATTGGTGACAATGATATCGAGTGCCTCATCATTGCTGGAATCCATGAGGAAGTGTGCAGTGCAGCAAGAGGACCACAGGGGCTTTCTCCTCACACATTTATCATCAATACCACCATCACCATCATTTCATGGACAGACAAGGAGACAAGATGAACTGGAAGGGGGGAAAAGGCCCAGAATTTATTACTATTTTGAGAGTTAGAAATCTTTAGTGTCGCTGAATGACCAACAATCTTTTTTCATTTAGATGAAATATGTTTACACACAAACACTATGTGCCATACTTATAGCTTGCACATACAGTTCAATCAGCTAACACAGAGACAGTCCCTATGTGTACATGTTGTTCCTACACATGAATAAAAACGTAGGAAGGGCATTTAACTTTTCACCTTAGCTGCAGCAGTCCTCCAGCTCAGTGGTTCCTTTCTACTTGAGATATAGAAATGGATTCAAAACACGAATCGCACAGGCATCTGCAAGAAATTAGAGTATTTAAAAACATTTAACAGATAAGAAATAACTAGCTTTTAAATGCACCCTGTGTATTTTATTAACGTTAGCTTAAACGCTAATGACACAACGTGACACGTTAACTGTTAGCACTGTTGGTGCTAAATTTCTAAATAAGATAACGGAAAATAATATATTGGATGCATGTGGTGTTACTCGTCGTAGTTTTATCTAAAATATAAGATTTATTGGCATTACAGCTCATGCATCGCTCACACCAGTGAGGTATTGCATAGTAACGCAACTGATAAAAGATTGTTTAGGGAAATGATGCTAGCTAATCTTGCCAGTCTAACAAGCCGGCTGTCAACTATTCATCGCAAACTAATTCAGCATTACTTGCACGAACTAACGTGTTATTGTGGCTACTAAAAACAACAAACAACAGAGCAACGATATATCACCAGCTAGTGTTGTGAATAGATCTACCCTTTTAGCTAGCAACAAAGAAAAGTGCACAGGCAGTAATGAATGAAAAGTTGTTAGCTACGATAGCTAGCAGGCTAGCTGTCTAAGGACGATGTAGATTAGTTCCACTGCTTCCAGGTAGGTTTGCGTGTTAATAACAAATGTATGTATCTGAAATGTATGCTTTAAATTATTAGCTACCTCTTCAGCTAGCTCAGTGTTGTGACCCCCGATACATAAACAATCCAGTCAACGGTAAAATTTGTGGGACAGACCCCTTCCTCCGCAGACAAGTAACAGTTAGCAACTAAGACAGTTTCCGGTTTCAGCTTTCAAAATAAAACACGAACATGAAAAAACGGTAAGTTCTTTTTCCAACTTTCAATATGTAAGGATAAAAACAAACATTTTGGAATTCATAGTAATCTAAACAGCCAACTATTTTTACACCACAAGAAGCGCATACATCTGCTTACACAGATTTTTTTTAAAATTGCAAAACAGGAGCAGAACAAATGTGCAAACACAGGCTACAGATGGAGTTCAGCACTGAACAATGAGAGCATCACATTCACAGGTTGTGATAAAATATTCAAGTCAAACAATTTTATGTTTTTTTTTAAATAAGAAATTTAGCAGTCAAGTGAGGAATCTGTTTCTGCTGGGAAATTATAATCACCCTTATGTAGGGTCTATAACGACTGCAGTCTTTTTGTCATCGACTCAAAATGTCAAAGCAGTCTCAAGTAAAACCCACGTGTAGCTAGGGTTTCATCATTTCCTGAAACAGTGCAAGAGCTATAAAAATCTGCAAATACAAGGATAGATCTTAGGCCTATGTAATTTTAAAGTGAGTTTGGAGATGCAAAAGCCACACATGCAGTAAATATGATCAATGTAGGACTATGTTCCTTTATTGGAAAGTGAAGTGGTCCTAATTACATTTAATTCACTACATTTGGGTCTGTGTGAATGCTTTAATAACAGAGTTAAATTGAATGACAAGGGGAAAGTGTTATTATGCGATAATATACAGCCTTTATTGTGAAGAGAGATCCAGACCATGAATTTCTGGTTGCCTCCACAACAGCAACCGGTAAGGTGGACAAAAGTTTGTATCTTGTGCCCCCATGTGGACAATGAGGGTTGTCTTGTTGGGGGAACAAAAAGAAAGACTCTGTCAGACACAATGAGCTGATAGTTTAATGTCATTGGTAAGTGTTATGAATGTTTTTCCAAGTAAGGGTTCAAATTCTCATTGATTTTAGCCAAACCCTGTTTCCACAGTTTTGTCTATGTAATCATCTACATCTGCCAATATTACACTTAAGAAGCTTATGTTAACACCATTTCCAGATAACAATGTGTAACCCTTTTTTCAGTGTTTATGGTGTATTGACATTTAAGCTTTGAGCAGCTGAACGTCTCCCAATGAAAATGAGAACATCTGGTCAGTAAATGCTCCTCAGGGAATTCTGGACAGGCTACAAAAGAGGAAAAGGAGTGATGTTTGGTGGCAACCGAGAATGTTTGCGTTATCAATGAGAGAATTCACAGCCGCTCCCGTATAGCTCATGAATGAATTTAGTGAATGGATGCTGTCCTGGGGTTTCTGTGCAGTGTCACATCCTGCACTGATTGGGACCTTTAGGTGGACTGAACATGACTTTCTGTTGGCTTATTCTTTTTCTTGAGCTCGTTTGACTTGCTCAACTTTCTGTACTTTTGCACAGAGCTGCGAGAAAGTTAAACTGATAAGAATGACATATAATATTTGTGAAATAAAGTTGCTTAAACACAACACAGATTTGAATGTGTGAGTCTCACTGTATGTGCACACTTTCATGTATTTTCTTGCATGTTAATATCCATGACTTATTGCTTGCTTATGCACATTTATGCATCGTGTCCCGTAACCCAGCTATCCTGCTCAGACCACTGCAAACAGTTCTCCTGCCTGGCCCGCACCCAAGCAAAACAGAAAAATAACTTCTTTATGATTCATCCTTTTTGTTGTTCTTCCTCCCTGGTTAACAAATTGTCTCTTTTGCCTCTCATTTTCTTCTCCTGGCAAACTATAGCCCTGTGATTAACATCCACTCTGCACAAGGGCCTTGTTCAGATGTCCCAAGATGTTTACTATAAAGGTTTAGATTTAGAGCAAGTTAGGAAAGCCAGACCACTAGCATTGATGGTGTGCGTGTGTTTGTGTGTGCTGTGAGACCGCTGACGCAGGGTGCAGGAGTATGTTTACAGTTTGTTGGGGCTGCACATCACTGAGGCAGTCTCTTCCCAGGGGAACAATGCTCTTATTCTCATTAGGTCATAAGATGCAGCATGTAAACACACAGATGTGAGCACTTACGGCTTTATGGATGCAGATATTTCTAAGAATAAATAGACGATCCATCACTGTAACTACTCTGTGTGTGCGTGCGCGTATTTGCGTGCGTGTGTGTTTGTGTGTAAAAGAGGGAAACTGAGAGGGAAATCATTTTTTTTAATGCTTGTGTTTGTGTACCTGCATGTGTGTCCATGTGTATAGGTGCGTGAAACAGCAGTTTTGATCTAGAATTGTGGCTTACATGAAAGTTTTCTAAGTTTAAACTTAGCAAACATGACACAGAAATAATAAAGTAAATGTTTTCTGTTGGGTGAAACAGTGTTATCAACAGGACAATGGTGAATGGAGGCTGCATATCTATACATTCAGAGGCCCCAAGAGGTGTGTTTTCTTTTGAAAGTTTGACATTTTCTCCATACGCTGAAAGAAAGAAAGAACCTTTAAAAACACACTAAGACAAAGTGACTTTCCCGCTACAGTTTTCCAAAAACGCTGAATGGGAAGATGCCATTTCTTTTAAAACCTTGAGACGTCCGGGTCGGCGGATGCGTTCTCGGGATGCTCTGCCGGGGTGACCTCACTGCTGCCTGTAAACTGGACGTGTTTGTCAGGACCCCAGTGTTCTGTTTATGTTGGGCGTACATCACAGGCCCATTTCAAAAGGACTTAGAGAGCGAAGTTAAAGCTTTTGAGAGTCTTTGCTGTAGTGTTGTAAAACTGAGTTCAACACTGGTTTGATGGGTTTGTGGGAACTCTGTCAGACTGCTAAAGCTCTAACAGTTTGCAGAAAATGAAGAAGTCCGGTAGGATCCAGGAGCGAGACTAAAAATGACACAAATAAAAGCAGGAGGAAAAGGCTCTGAATGATAAACGTAAGGGGAAGGAGATAAAACAGCCTCAATACTGCGTAGGAGAAAGAAAGAGTCAAGCCATGTGTGCTTGTAACATTTGGATTTTTACATGTCTTAAATGGGAATGGCTGCATTTCTGCATAGTTGCACATATGCTGTATGTGCATGCCCATACCACGTGTGTGCTGAGTATGTATGAAGTGTTTCTGTATGAGACAGAGATGGATAGTGTGTAAGTTTGCAGTGCAGAGGGAATCCAGTGCTCTGGTAGTGCTGCTCCGGGGTCTCCCAGTGTAAACAGAGACGTGGGAACGACCAAGCCTGTTTATATCAGCTCCATTCTTACTGGGACCAGTCAGCCAGGCATCGGGGGCACAGCCAGCACACCGGTCTCATCTGCATGTATTGGAATACACGTAAGCAGGTTTGTTTATATGCATCATCTTAAAATTCAGGAAGTGATGCTGGTGTGGTTTTGCAGTTTTTCTTGATGCAAGAGAAAATTACTAAATTATGACAACAGGGAATTAAGAGTAAACCCGCTCAAATTCAGTTTACCTATTCTTAGGCTGAAATTGGAATTTAATCTCTTTAATCTATTCTAAACAGAATTTACAGTATTTAAGATGAGAAGTAGTTGCCTCAAATCTGGATGCGTTGTTTCATAGAGAACAGACATAAATCAGCAGCTTTCTGTAAGTATGATGGACTTTTGATAAGACAATGAAAATAAATTGAGTAACTCAGGATTTCATTTGCAATTATTGCCTTATCTAACCATACTCTCAGACACAAAACTTCACAGTTCATCAAAACTTTAAAAAATATTGTTAAAGTCAGATATTATAAATATACCAGAATGTGCCCACACATGCACATTCACTCATCTAAATGTCGAGGAGGCTAACATATGCAACAGAGCCAATTAAAACCAAAACAAACATTTGACATTCAACCAAACAAAAAGAAGTTTCTACAAAGATGTGGAATCTTCTTACCCTCCCATCACAGCTCAGACAGAGAGACAATCGCTTCCAACGCTCATCATGCCAGATTTTTACTGACCTAACATTAACACACCTGCACAAATGTTATGAAGTTCCCTGCTTAGCCATGTTTAGACTAGTTTGGGAAATGATGGCGCTGTCATGAGCATTATCTGATTTAACTTCAGTCTGCAGAGAAAGCACCTGCTCTCTTTTTAACGAAAGAGAAGTGAGATCAGTCTGAGCAAGCAGGATGAAATCGAAGTCTCACAGACACACTTATCTCTAAATGGCAGCTTGTAACTTGCTCTTGGTTGTTGTTGTTGTTGTTGTTTTGTATATTCATGTGCAAACACAGTGATTATTCTAATCATTATTATTACTTATTTATTTTTCAGTTGGTTAGGTCTGATGGTTTTATTGCAACTCTTCCTAACTGCGTCTTTAACATGAGCAATGAGATCATACATGTTTTCACTTGAGCTGAAGCTTTATTTTATTTACCATTTGCAGGACCTGATTAAAGTTAAACTTGATTTCATGCATTTATTTCATTACGATCCAATAATAACACAAGATAAGTATGTAGGTGTGACTCAAAGGGCACAATAAACCTATATATATATATATATTATATAGGTATATATATATATATATATATATATATACCTAAAAAAAAAACCAAATGAACCACAGAGGAGGGATCCAGAGTGGACAGACATGATCCACCTGATGACACAAAATAAGTTCCATTTTTGTCACTTATTGACAGTGAACACATTATTATTATTTTTTAGCTTAACTGCGAAAAGATGCATGAAACCAGACCTGCTGGAATTGCATGAAAAAATCCTGATGGCAAAATCTCTTTTTGTGGCGGAACAAAACAATACATTTCTGCTGCAGGACTGCTGGCCAGTTTGTCAGCACCTCAGACAGACAGCCAGTGTTTGGCAAGAGAAGGAGTCGCTGTATAAGCCTTGTGGAGTGGATTATTCCTCTCTCACTAGAAAACAGGGCGCTCCAAAAACAAACTGCTATAAGAGCGTGGAGGAGTCCGTCTGAACGGCAGAGGAAAACCACACATGCGTTTGCATGGTCGGTGCAGTGAGTGAGTCCCGAGGTGAGGTCATCAGAGCTCCCTTCAATTACACACCTGGTTGCCTTTTGAGATAAAGTGTGAGTTTGCAATCAGGGGTGAAATGCATCATTGTCACTATGTGTCTTAATGAGGCATACCTTAATGTATGTAGGAGGAAAGGAGGTGCCAAAACTACAGTCAAGATTCTGGCCCTCTTTTAGTGTGTGTGTGTGTGTGTAGTCTCCTAAACCTTGTGCTTACACAGGTCTGAATTTGGGTGGAATGGGGAGGGGGGGAGCGAGGTGTTGACATAGAAGGATGTTTTGGGGTGGTGTTGGGGAGCGAGTTGGGGTGAAGGTGTAGAATGATGATAGGAAGGAGGGACATGTGATAGGGGGGGGGGGGGGTGTTGTATTTTAGCGGCTAAGAGTTTAGGAGTTTTCACGATGCGCTGCATTGTTGCATGTTTGCAGACATGCACGCACTTTCTAATTGATCTGCTTTTGCTCATACTGTGTGCGATAAAAACAAAGCAACAAAGATCTCCCACTCATATTCAAGCAGCACACACAAGTGCATGCCCACGCACATGTACGCACACACACACACACACACACACACACACACACACACACACTGATATCTAAATTAATGGTCTCCTTGGGGAGTCATCCAAAGGCCACGGGCGTTTGGGAGAAAAGATTCTTGGAAAAAGGCTTCATCATCAGAACATTTGCTCATTAGTAACCCCATCTTAGCCATGCAGAGAGAGAGAGAGAGAGAGAGAGAGAGAGAGAGAGAGAGTTACACTAAGAAATACAGGGACAAGGTCATGTACTTATCATGTTGAAGAGGCATTTGCTCTATACAGTCTCTCCAAATGACGATGAAAGTGTTAGATAGAGTGAAGCGAACAGGGAATGCAGCTTGTGGTGTGAGGAGCAGGGACATGGGCGATGATGTAAAGAGCATAAATAGTTCAAAGAAAGTCCAAAAACAGAATGTAAAGAAAAAAAAGAAGAAAAAAAGTTCAGTTCTCATCAAGTTAGACTCCCTGTGTCTCACTTCAGCCTCACTCTTTGCAGGAAGTCATTAAAGAGTAAGCCAATAAAGCCATGTCAGATATATTGCATCCCAGTCCTCCGCAGAGATATAAAATATTGGCCTCCCATTCTCATCAGACATGGGGATCAGTATTTTACAGGCCCACAATGTTGTGCTTTGGAGTTCAGAGAGTTTACTGAAGTCATCAACTGTCTTGTTGTTGGTTTTCCATATAACTGTTTCCGGTTTTATTGAACACGACTCAGGGGGCATTTTGGGTAACATGTAGGTTTTAAATGTGGGAAATTTCATCTTAACAAGTGAGCAGTCCAGCACCGGGTTCATGACATTTGTCATTTGGATACTAAAAGAACAATTAATTTGATTTGAGAAGGGTCCTGACCGAGGATTTCCCCTAAGGTTTTTTTTTTGTTGTTTTTTTTCAGTCATGCTATGAAACTTAACTGCATAAATCAAATGTTGGCCACAGTTTTTCTCATTTGCTTTGATTTGATTCTGGAATGAGATTTTTCTTTTATTTCAAAACATTTGCTCAGTGATATACAATGGCGTTCAGCTACACAAACTGACATTCTTGTATAATACAGCAAGTCAACAAAAAAGTAAAACGGAGACTTGTACATCAGAAACATTCCAGAGTTGATTTCAATGGTGAAAAAACATTTCAACATTTTGACCAGGACGACTCACACGATGACAAAACAACTTTTCATTTTGGTGGCATCGACCAATTTGTTGACACAATAACCGGCTCTTGAAGCAGGAATGAAATGTTTGGGTGAGTTACATTTTTGCAGACATTCAATAGAGTTGTGATGTCCCATGAAGCAGCTGTGACAACTTCACCTAAAGTTTAGAGAATGTTAAGACTGTTTCAACAAATAAGTCAAAGAAAAACTGCAGCTATTAAGTTGTTATGGATATTGTGTTGACACTGATCAAAATGATTGGAGTAATTTTTCAGACTACCTGACGAACGTAAGTCTTCGTTTTTTGTCTTTTGGCTTTGTTTTGGTCACCAACTCCAAAATGATGCTGGATGATCGACCTGCCACTTCAGCTTCCTCTGTCTGCTGATGAACAGCGGGTTCATCAGAGCTTCTCTTCTGGAAACTTTAGTTAGTTACACTGAAATATGCTATAGATTTTTATATAGATTATTATAGATCTTAAAACCAATATAACGAGCTAAAAGAGATAAAGGCAGACATTAGTTAGATAACTTAAAGCAGAACTGCAATTTCTGAGGTAAATATCTGCCTCTTAAGTGCACCAGCTAGTTGCTCTTTGACTGTCTGCTAGGCAGGTAGTGTACAGAGGGTTTTTTTTAGGAAATCGTGTGCCTCCTAGTGGAAATGTGGGGATTACAAGTGCAGGGACAGCGAAACCAAACAGTAAAATTGGGTGTTTTGGTTTGTAAACTAATGAAAAATATATGATTTATGTTTAAAGCCTTATATATTCCTACTAACAGTGGAAAAAAGGCTCGCTCATACATTGAACTTACAGATAATTATCACTCGTCTGCAGTTCCCCTCAGCTCTACAGAGTGATATTTAAGGGTCTTTCAGCTCATTGTTCTGGTTTTCAGGCCTTCAGCTTTTCTGTTTTGGTGCCTTCCCACCACCAAGCAGCAGACAGACAAAGTTAGTGATTACATAGTGGAGCACTTGGCAGCTAAAGAGCCGGATGAATATCTCTGAGAAGTTGATAGAGACCAAAAAAACAGAGCCAAAAGCGAATGAGTGTCACACTTGCATTCGCCTGGTGACCAAAAACACAAATTCAAATGCGCCATATCTGCTGGATGAAGGATAAACCAACAATCCAACAATGTTAAGAATCAATGCAACATTGCTCATGTTTCGAGGGAACTCCGTTGGAAAGAGGTGAGCTCTGTGTTACTCAGTACTATTAAACGACTTGTTGCTCAGTGTTTGTTTGCATGTGTGTGGGTGCAGTTCAAACCCGTCTCAAGGGAGGTACTTATGATGATATATGCCGTGTCTTTGTTCCCCGTCTGCTTTGTTCCTCTCAGATTCAGTTTTTCACATTTCATATTTTGAATTGATTAGCAATCGAGCAAGAAAATAATCATGTTTCTTCATGATAGATAGATAGATAGATAGATAGATAGATAGATAGATAGATAGATAGATAGATAGATAGATAGATAGATAGA
>JBBPCS010000238.1:6173866-6195241 GCA_037974645.1 Hollardia meadi
GTGTGTGTGTGTGTGTGTGTGTGTGTGTGTGTGTGTGTGTGTGTGTGTGTGTGTGTGTGTGTGTGTGTGAGTGATGGTACTTCCTTACTGGCCTCACCTAACACAGATCTTTTCTGTCTTCCTTAAGTGAAAACAGAGCCTATGAACAACAGCGATACAGCCACTACGACAGGCGACACAGTCCTGGACACATACACAGGCTCAGGTAACACACACACACACACACATCTATCCACAGAAATGCACTCGTGTACAATTTTCTCATCTTGAGGAAGATTAAAAAAACAAACTCCCAAGTCTCTGTACTGGTCAGCTCAGACACACACAAACACCATCATCCATTTCAGCTCAGCGGTAGGCCTGCTGAAAGCTTTAATCCCATGAAGCATTGCCTGTCCTTGGATTGCATCATCAAAGCCTGGCATAGGGGTGAGAGACGGGGTGGAGACATTTTTACACATGTCTTTTTTCTTTTTTAGACACACTCACACACACACACACACACACACACACACACACACACACACACACACACACACACACACACAGTGAGGGTTTAGAAGCAGCAGGGTGTTTGTCAGCATTGAGCTCTGACATCTCAATGACCACAGACATTGTGTTTTAGTATGAGGCCCGCTGTAAGGGTTTCACGGACTACAGTGCTGTCTAAAGGCAGAGAACTTGGCTCCTCTTAATTCAAAATGTTTCAAATTGTGTTTACTGGAACAACTCGGGCCTTGAATTGTTAAAGAATACAGACATCATTCATAACTCAGTGTTGCCTTGATGTTTTTGGGTTATTGTGCTGTTTTTTTAGTGATCACCAGCAGTGGGTACAGCCCTCGTTCAGCCCACCAATACTCCCCTCCCCTCTACCCATCAAAGTAAGTTTGACTTCCCTCTCAGTATACATGTATTTTGCATCCTGACCTGTCTTGTATTTACCTCACCTGTCATTGCTCTCCTTCTCCAGACCCTACCCTCACATTCTCTCCACACCGGCAGCCCCTCCCATGCCAACGTACGCTGGTCAACCCCAGTTCAGCAGCATGCAGCAGTCAACCGTCTACACTGCTTACTCCCAGACAGGACAGCCATACGGACTATCCACCTATGGTATCAATAGACACACACTTGTAAAGACATGACAAGAGTGATTTACAGTAGCTGCACTAACTAACATGTTTAAGCAGGGGGGATACTATTAGAGCGGATAATTTCATCAGTTAAATATCACTAAAGTGAAGTACTTGACTGTCTTTGAAAAATAATTGTTAAAAAAACACTAGTACCCACCTTTACTTCTGAAGCCAAACCAAAGAGTCACATAAAAGGAACCAGGAGTGGACTGGGACAATAATTTAGTCCAGGTCAATCTCCACATTCACTTCATTCACAACAGACCACACACTTATCTTTTAAGTATGCAAGCAAGTTATCTTTTACTTAAAGTATAAAAAACATAAAAAAATAATTACATCCACGCCCACTCCATGCACGCACGTACATTATGTCGATGTGTATAAGTGCGTGGCCAATCGTGTGTGATGACAGACAGAGATCATACCATCAGATTCAAAGCACGAAGTAAGACTGGCGATCCAGAGTTCGGAGGGACTGTAGCTGCTCTGTGTTGTTCCCAGGCCAATCAGCTCACCAGGCCACCCGGTGCTCCCGATGGCCAGTCCGGGCCTGAATGGAACACAATGCATTTAAAGCCAGAACATTAAACAACGTTAAACATTGATGATAGCCTAAAATATGTAGTTTCAAGAAAACAAACTCTGTTAATGTTCAAGCTTTTAGCAGAACAGTTTGATGATGTGTTGCACCGTATGCAAACATTGTATAATGTTTGTTTTGTTTTGTTTTGTTTTGTTTTGTTTGTTTGTTTGTCACAGACCTTGGTGTGATGCTGCCAGGCATTAAGACAGAGAGTGGTCTGTCTCAGAGTCAGTCTCCTCTGCAGACAGGCCTCAGCTACAGCCCCAGCTTCACCACGCCTCAGCCCGGACAGACTGCATACTCACCCTATCAGATGCCAGGTCAGTTTGAAACACAGGAAACTATCCTCAGTGTTTTATATTCTAGCTAGAAGTGGTGACAGAAAAATTATCTTACCTTCCAGTGTGCTGTGACATGGCTCCGATTTTAAGAGAGTAAAATGGCTTGTGTCTCATTTTTTTCTTCACTGTGGTCTAATTCCTCTTCTTCCTTGTGTCCCAAGGTTCCAGTTTCACTCCTTCCTCAGGCCTCTACGCCACCAACAACTCAGTGTCCAACCCCGCCAACTACACTGCCACACAGCAGGTACCTCAGTGTCTGTATACTGTTGGAGTGAAAACTTGCAGCAGGGACAACAAAGAGACGATTAGTCTTTGTGAAAAAAACCCCAGAATATATTCAGAATATTTCTCTCTGTCCATATGATGAATTGTACTGTGGTAGTAAAATGCATAAAGGGGGATTTTAATGTCCCACTATGATAGATGTGGCTGTTTACATGGAGAAAGTCAGAGTTTGGTTAACGTGGGTGGATTTAGGGGGGGATAGTGTTTGTGTGTGTTTGCATTTAACAGAAAAAGAGAAAGAAAAAGAAGTGTGTGTGAATATGCATGCTTGCATACACACATTGCTGTCTACACACCAACTGTGTGTGTGTGTGTGTATGTGTGCATTTCATGTGTTGGTGCTCCACTTTATAAGGACTTGTAGAGATGGACGTAGTGACAGGTTTAGGGAGCTGACTCATAAAAGCGTCCCTCTTAACTGTCTCAGTAAAAAGCTGCAACACAAGGTTTTAATTGTTTCGGAGATACAAAATACAGAATTGAGGGAATAAAAGATTCCAGATTCCAGACGGAACACTTATAAAATCTCTCTTCAACAGTCACTTTGAACCTTTCAAGTGAAACATCAAAAATTTCCTCTTTTTTTTTCTTTCTTGTTTTTGTTCTTTTTGTCTCTGGTCTTTGTGTCTCACTGTGTGCTAACAGTTCATGTTATTCTCTGCAGGATTATCCCTCATATACGACGTTTGGCCAAAACCAGTATGCCCAGTATTATTCCGCCTCCACTTACGGGACTTACATGACCTCCAACAGTGTGGATGGCACAGGCTCCACGGCAGCCTACCAGCTGCAAGAGCCCACTAATGCCATGACCGGACAGGCTGCTGAACTTCACCCAGGTTCGTATCAAGGAGGAATACAGCAAGCAGTGCGGAGCATCGTAAATATGCAAACAAATGACAGATTCTTCACCACTCCATAATCTTGTTCCCAGTTGAAAAAAATACCTCCGTTTGGGTGACCGAGTTCAAAACTCCCTTTCAGCCGAGATGAAGAACAGGAAGTAACTTCAGACTGTAGCCATAGCTACCTGGCACAGCGCTCCCTAATTGGAGGATTTGTTTACATTAGCCTTAGAGACTTTAGAGTGAAGTTGTGTTGAATATTGCACTTTCGTAGACAAGTCAGAGAAAGGGGAGAAAAGGCAAAAACAAGAAAGAGCTCCAGTGCACCCATATGTACAGAAAAATGGCTTGGTATTCAATTTTTTCCTTGGTTTTTCTTGGCTGTAATTCAGGAGGCCTGATTAAAGGAGCTTATCATTCTTCCCGTCACTGGCACTTTCCCTCTCGCTGTATTTCTCACTATGTCTCTTTTTCTCTGCTCTTAGAATTAGAGGTTTTGTGTGTGTGGGTGTGTGTGTGTGTGTGTCGCTCACATACTCTTGTGTCTCTTTGTGTCTTTATCCACCCCCTCTCTTGCTCCCTCCCTCTCTCCCTGATTGAGACATAACAATATGAGAGCTGAAGCTCACAGTCTGTTTCTAGTTACTACACTGCAGTGGGAACATATGGCATTAGGAGGGTGTGTGTGTGCGTGCACAAGAATGTGTGCGTGCACAAGAATGTGTGCATACTCGTGTATGCTCCTGCAGAATTTTGTTATCTTTGCGAGACGCATCAGATTACCTACATTTCAAATTTATAGCACAGTTTCATCGTTCCCCTCCTCTGTTAAATCTTTACATTGCATTTTATCATGAATCAGTCAGAATGTCAATGGTGCTGTTGTTTAGGGTTCTTGGTAGCCTTTAAGTTGATCTGCCGTGCCAATTACTTTGAATTATTAAACCTGACAAGATGGCTTATTACTGTGCAAAGTCTGAGTTATTGCCTTTCCTGAAGTGGATAGAACTCCAGAACACCTGTGGGACAAGCTCAGACCACAGCATTACTGTTGCTTTGATGCAAAGAATAAAGTTTTTTTGTATTTCAAGTCTTTAGCCTTGTCTGTGTTTACATCCACTTTCAGGGGACTTCGATACCGTGCAGAGCCCCTCCACACCCATCAAAGAGCTGGATGACCGGGCCTGCCGGAGTGGGGGGTCCAAGTCTCGAGGCAGGGGCCGCAAGAACAACCCCTCCCCTCCCCCTGATAGTGACCTGGAGGTAAGGGACACAAAAAACACCCCTTGATTGAATATTCCATTCAAATCTCAATGGAAACGTGACATTCCCAATGATCTTCATCATCTCTTCTCACAATGTGGACGAGAGGCTGATGGAGAGCAGGGCCACTGTCCATTTGAGCATTAAAGCACACATGAGCTAAAAAAGACAGGATGTGCCATTTTAAAGGAGCATTTCTCACCGTTTCATTCCCTTGTTCTCCAGAGGGTATTTGTGTGGGATCTGGACGAGACAATCATTGTCTTCCATTCTCTGCTCACGGGCTCCTACGCACAGAAATATGGCAAGGTAAGATCACCACGCTGACTTCGCCGGCTGTCTGTTATGATTGACTTTGTTTCCTACAGCCCTATGATTATCCACCTATTTTCTTTCTCTCTGCCAAAATGTTATCCCAAATTACATCTGGGACAACACGGGTCTGATTTTGTTTAAATGAAGAGTGATGAATCTCAACACAAAAATGACCACCGATGGCCAAATGGTGATTTATAACTGAAGCGTCACCCACTCAATGAGCCTTATGAGTACTCCTGCAGCGAATGCCATATGGAGTTTTTTTTGCCCCAGGCTTTGCTTCACAGGCTACATACAGATACCATCCCCATGTGATTGGGATGGTATCTGCAGACAGACACCTGCAGACAGAAGTCAAGGCTGAAAAAAGTTACTTCCACTTCCTCTTTATGTCTGTTTAGGTAGAAAAAGAATTCAGTCTATAATGATCAAGTTAATATTCTCCTAAATTTAATAATTTCCTCAAAAAATATGCTCAAAAGGAACATCAGTAAAAGATAAGACGGTAAAGGAAAATATTCTATTTAGTTAAGATGCAAATACAAGATCATCTACCAATGAAGCTAAATGTGATTTTAAGTAGGGATAGTTCATTGGTAGCAATTTACTTGTTTTATCTCAAAATGTTCCTTTTATGCTGTCTTTTATTAAATGAAATATTAAATATAAAACTACCAATGACCACACCATTCAAATAAGCTTCATTTCCCTCAGTATAAATCAAGCACTCCAGGAATCTTGTGGTCAATTTGTGATAATGATCACATACATCGAAACATGAATACGTCTCTAAATGTACTACGTATTAAGAATATATTTAAAATCCATTAATGATTGTAGTTTAATCACAATTTTAACATGCTAATTTATCACTTGGTCTGATACTTATTCCAATCTTTATTGTTAACCTATTTGGTGGTCTCGCCTTCTCATATAACAGCAACACTGTTTATATTTCCCCTTATTTTAATGACTGTTGGCTCGGATCTGGGATCATCATATGTGGCCAAGGCTACAGAGTTTTATTGAGTGATGTCGTTTCCTGTGGGCACCGGAGTAGCCACCACCAGCCTGCCTCTACGGGTTTTGCATCCCACTCAGCAGCGTCCATCTTGATATTCCTGTTTGGCAGTCAAACAAAAGCTGGCATGGCACACACACACCGTTTGGAGCCAGGCATAGGAGCCCAGGCGTTTTACAGACGGGGTTTGTGGGCACTGATGTACTTCGTAGTTGCTCTGCAGTCGTAGAATTTAATGTTTGACAATTGGGATTTAATGGGTATAAGAAAAGGCCCTGGTGAGTTGTAAAATGCTGTGTGTTTGTGTGTGTGTGTGAGGAAAAGAACACATGTAGCCTTGTGGTTAAGTCAGCTTGGTTTCCATTGTATTTACAGTAGAGAAATACTGAATACCAAAGGATAATGTCACAAACGAAGTCTTGGCTTGTGTAGAGAAAGTTGTGCATTTCTCCTGACTTACAACCAAATAATAAATGAGATGTTGCCAGTGGCTCAAATTAGGCCTCATGTCTTCTTTTGGGATAACTCACAAACCATCTTCAGTCGCATAGGTATGTGTAAACTGACCTAGCATTAGCATGAAAAATAAGATGCGCGCCTACATATTTTTTTCACCTCATTTGCTGCTGCTGCCCACAAAAAATATAGTGGCAGCTGTGTCTGTTCACAGCTTGCCCAAAAAGAGTGTTTACACTGTTAACATGGAAACCACAAGACCCAGGTACCCTTCTCATATGAGCCTTGAGGATATATCTGCTCTAAACAATGTTTTTCCAAACAGATCCACACTCCTCATTTCTTCAGTACAGGAGTTAATCAGGGATAACCAGGGATAATAAGTTTTCAGTGCTCAAGTGATGGAGTGGAATTGTTTCAGGTAATCTGGCCATGCTTAACTAATATTTGCGGTTCTCTGTGATTAATTGAACTTTTCTGGCAAAGTATTACAAAAAAAAAAGAGAGCAACCTTTCTCCAGTCTTTCTGGAGCCTGAGGGGCGGCCAAATTAAATGCTCAAAGGGAATTTGCACATTTCAGCTGCGAGTGTTTCAACACACAATGACATCTGTAGCTCTCCTTTGGCTGGCAGCCAACATAATCATTACCTGAGAGACAAACTCTGTCTCTTGTGATTGACAGGGAAGCAGGAAAAGAAATACTGTCAAAATGTCTTGTTAGCAGCTGTTAACTTTTGGAGAGCTCTACACACTTCACATCTTTCACCTTTATGGAGCGCTCACTCTGTTTTTTGAGGGGGTTTTTTCCACTCAGGAATGCTGTCAACCTCTCTCTCTTTCTGTGTCTTTGTGCCTCGCTCGCTCACTTTCACTCTCCTCCCTGTTAGTTTCTTTCTATTCTGGTCGTCTGACGGCGTCAGCGAATCGCGCTGCAAGCTGTCGTCCCTCGCTGACCTATCACAGATGATGGTTTTTGCAGCTGAGCCCCGGGCTGGCAGGGCAGGCTGCGTTCTCCCAAACACTCACTCACTCACTCACACACACACACACACACACACACACACACACACACACACACACACACAAACCATTCACATACCAAATACACACCACACAGCGTCTCCCTTTGAGGGTAGTTGCGCACTGCAATACACACATGCAGACACACGCTTCCTCTCAACCCCCCCCTCCCTCCCACCAAGAATGAAGAATGTTGATGGGACAGAGCAAGTGCAACCTGTCTGTCAGCATCTGCTGTGATGAGTGGAGCGTACCAGCTCTACAAGTGGGGGTGGGGGGCAGGGGGTGTGAATTTGGGGAGAAGAAGTAGGAGGTGTGTAAAACCTGAAGTGTTTTGTTTTGTTTTGTTTTTTTGGACAGGAGGAATTCATATCTGTCGGTGAGAGTAAAGGAAATAATTTGTCATAATGGTGATGTCATGATGATGATGATGTAATCTTCCTCTTCTATTAGGACCCTCCTATGGCAGTCACACTGGGTCTGAGGATGGAGGAGATGATCTTCAACTTGGCTGACTCACATTTATTCTTTAATGACCTGGAGGTGAGGCACAGATATCAGACCTGACACACATACACAAGAGCCTGTTAAAAGGCTCATTGCACACCATTCAAATTTTGCACAAAACACAACTTTAAGCTTCTAAAAGGCTTTTTAAAGCCAGACTGTGAATCAAATACTGCTACTGCCCTCTATTGGTGTGATGTAACACACCACTTACTTTAAGTGCTGCATCATGTTTTTATTCTTATTTTAGTACATGCTGTATGGTTATAATTAATTACAATGATTTAACTTTGTTATAATTGTTTAAGGTTAATTAATCCATCCATCCATTATCTATCACCGCTTATCCTATGCAGGGTCGTGGAGTTAGGTTAATTAATAAATATAAATAATATATAATTTGTATTATTATTATTATACTGTTAACATTGCTGTATATACAATGTGTAGTATTATATATACGACTTATGTCCTTTTAAATTATAGTTGAAATGTAACATGTATATAGCATTCTAGTTTTTTTAAATTATTACCGGTATATGCATCTTAATATTATTTGTGTGTGTGTGTGTGTGTGTGTATAGGAGTGTGATCAGGTACATATTGATGATGTGTCATCAGATGACAATGGCCAGGACTTGAGGTGAGGATTTAATTATTCACATTTTTTATATAATAAGTACAATGTAAACATTGTTGATGTTTTTGAGTTGTTTGTTTATCACAAATTACAGTGCATTCTGTTGATTGGCTCTAAAATGCATTATTATTATTATTATTATTATTATTATTATTATTATTATTATTATTATTAAAAGTATTATTTTTCTAAATATGTTCAAGTTATTATTTATTTGCTTTTCAAGGAAGTAATGAATTGCATTCTTACAAATTACATATTGGCAGTTATGTTTATAGTACTGAAAATAACCAATTGATCTTTGTGTTCTATCAGAGCAGATTTTTCAAATAAAACATATCATTATTATTGACAGTACTTACAGTTTTGCAACTGATGGCTTCCATGCAGCTGCAACCAGCGCCAACCTGTGCCTGGCTACGGGCGTCCGCGGCGGGGTCGACTGGATGAGGAAACTGGCCTTCCGCTACCGACGAGTCAAAGAGTTGTATAGCACGTACAAAAACAATGTGGGGGGTAAGCCAGTCTGACGGGAGTTTGCTGGTCGAGGGTGATAGAGGGTGATAGAGAGGGGGAGTTCTTGTTGAGGTGAAGCTGCCTGATCCTGATACTGATTCTCAATGTCACTGCGTCAATAGTCGTTATAGTAAAATAATAATGAAAACCTTGAAAACTTTTAGGAAAACTTTTATTATTAGTATTAAATGAATACATGCTCATGTACATAACATACAGCAGTGGTTCCCAACCTTTTCTGTCAAACGTATCCCCCCACAGCCCTGTCAGGTGATCCCTCCATCAACACCACCAGTTATGTTCTTAAATGTGTTCATTTGACTCAATTTCAAACTGGATGTTATTTAATCAGTGTTAGGGTAGCGAGTGTTACAATGTTTTGATACAATTGAACTGTCAATATTTAGTTCAGGTTGGTCAGGTTTGCATTTGTATTGCTACTACATGTGTCAAAAGCAGGAAACCATTCATCCGTTACACTCAGTGGTCCCTTTCAAGTTTATCAATAACTTTTAGATAATTATTTCAAACATTTATCCATTACATTTGGCTAACTATTTAATCTCCTCTGCTCTCTTGCTAACTAGTTTTCCCCCTCACTCTTAATTGCACATTTAAGATACCTTAAACACCTACATTAATTGTCGATGTGAGGATTTTTTTTTTTTTTTTTAATGAAATCATTAATTAAATTAGTCCTAATTTTTGTTTCAAGTTAGTTGAGTTACTCTACAATCTCTCCACGTACCCCCTGGCAATAGCATAAGTACCCCTGGTTGGGAATCACTGACAAGATTCCAGCCAATCAAACTGTCTATCTCTTTTTTCTTTAATCAATATGAGTTTATGAAGTCAATAGTAAAGCAAATAATATTTTTTGATTTTACCAATTTGATGCAGAAAGGAATATGATGTGTAATATTTCCTCCTGACATTTATTTGTGCTAGAGTGTAAACTATTCAGTACAGTATTCAGAGTAGATATGCATTGAGCAGGACATTAAAACTCTCCATTGAGGACCCATCACAGACATTACAGTTTGTAATGGATAACTGCAGCCACCTCAGCATAAAACACACACGACGCATTAAAAGAGAGAGTACAGTTAGCTAACAAGCACCATCTGTGCCAATCAACTCACCTGGCACTGCTCTCATGAGCCATCTCCACACCTCTCTCTCCTGCAGCCAAGTGTCAACCACGTCCACCCTAGTAAAGTGGTTGACAGTAAAGTCATGCTGTGTTTTAGGTCTACTCGGTCCTGCTAAAAGAGACGCCTGGCTACAGCTCAGAGCAGAGGTGGAGGCTCTGACTGACTCCTGGCTCACCCACGCACTCAAGTCCCTGTCCATCATCAGCTCCAGGTGCCACTTTATCTTATATTTATTCTCTCCTAGTCGTCCTCTCCATTGATTAATGAGGTAAAGAACGTGGGAACTAATCCATGTTCAACATCAAAGGACAGTAATGCACGATCCAGTCAGCCCTCTGTCGAGCCATTCATCCATCCTGTCAGCCGGCTTTACATAATAAGGTCCGCTGTCCGTCTGTGTCCCACAGGAGTAACTGTGTAAACGTGTTGGTGACCACAACGCAGCTCATACCAGCGCTGGCTAAAGTTCTCTTGTATAGTCTGGGATCTGTCTTCCCTATCGAGAACATCTACAGTGCAACAAAAATAGGTAAGACGCAAACACTCATGCACACACTCATATTCCATAAGTTCTAAACAATGATCTGATATTGGACATATTATAACATGCAATAGAAGATTAAATAGTAATTGATAGGATTTTATTTGAAGGCCCCATGTATTTTGTTGATCAGCCAGTATTTTGATGCTTCTTCATCTACTCCATTTGTTGCTGATATTCTGTCATGATATTAAACTTATTGCTTTAGTTGGGCTCAGGTTCACTGAACGTTTGGTTGGGAATGTTTGAGTTACAGTATGTTTTATACCGTGTGTGTTTGTATGCGTGTAGAGAGAGGGGGGGGGGGGAGTTATTAATTCACATTAAGTCTCTATTATAGTAAATAGATAGAAAATAGATCATGCACACTTTGGCCAAACACACATACATACGCACACACACACACACTAGTAACTGTTAGTATTGACTGTTTTGATTCAGGGTTATGTGGTATTACTCATTGACATTTTATAGGTTTTTTTTTTACAGCAGTAAGTGTACTCAAACAGAGACCCTGACTCCTCAAACCAAACATACTTAAATGTGACAGGCAGTATTTGTGGATTGTAAGATTGATCACAATATGTGAGTTTGTGGGTTTTAAAAAAAAATCTTTCTAAGTTACTAAAAGTCAAATATAGCCCCTATACTCCACAAGCCCTGAGTTCAATTGTAGTAATTCTTTAATTTAAATTTAATGTGATAATTTTCCAGCCTGTGTCACTGAGTCATTGAAAGAGTTTGCCATTTTTAAAGACCCGCTAAGACTCATGCGCATAGGATTGTGGGTACTTGCTGCGGATACACAAGGACTCAAGTGCGAAGGACTCTGTCCTTTGTAGAATTCTGAGGATCCTGGACATTGGAACAGTCCTTCGGCTGCATTCAATGACATAGGATCCTTCAAATTTAGCCGTTTGAGGATCCTTCCTTGACTTTGAGAAACACCCAATATCACAGACCTTTGTGTGGTTGACCCGTCAGACAGACTATAAACCAGTGTGCTGATTTCTGTGTGTCACATCTTGCACTGCCCACATATTGCCTCGGCAGGTGATTTATTGGTGGTATTTGCCTGCATCCACGTATATGTGACTGTACCTTCAGCCTGGTTAGACCTCTTGATATACTGTGGGAATACTTGACTGATTGACATCTCTCTTGCCCTTTCATTAGTCTTGCTGCAGGTGTTAGGGCCAGCTGTTTCAGCTGCTAACCCTTCTTCATTGTTTTTGGTTCATTAAGCTCGGTGACCTCATGCAAATCCAGTATAGCTCCACCCAAAGTTTAATTAGCCAGAATAATTGAAAACACCTGTATGGTTGTGCAGAGCCTATTATATGTCATGTTTAATACCAGACTTTCTCCAGCTCAAACTGACCTCAGCCGGTTACGGCAATGTACCGCAACACTAAATTATATTTAATCATAAATCAATCTATACTAAGGAAACAAAACGACTAGCAAAGCATTCAGGAAAGAAAACTTAAAGCCCAGATGGACGTAACAATATGGTAAAGGACAGCCACCTGAGGTTTAAGACACAAGCAGACTGCATAAGTGTTTCAGGTCAGATGCCACATCCCATAGATTATTGGATACATTACTTTGTATGTGGAGTTACTCTACTTGCAGTTAGCGTTGTGTATGTTGTACAGAAAAAGGGCTGAAAGGTTAATATGTGGGTGTGACTTCTGACATCACTCATAAATATGTCAAATATGCTCTGGGACAACCAGATTGTGTTGATCTGACTTGAAATACCTCTATGCGCACCATGTGGGTGTCAGGATTAATCAGTGAGTAATCTGTCATGAGTATCTGTTTTTGTGTGTGTGTCTTCCACCTCACCCTTGACGCACACGCGAAACTCTGTCTCTTCTTATGCTTTATTTCCATCTTAACAACAAATCAAAAACCTGTCAAAGCCCATTTGTTTGTCTCCAGGCAAAGAGAGCTGTTTTGAGCGTATAGTCTCCCGTTTTGGCACTAACATTACATATGTTGTGATTGGCGATGGGAAGGATGAAGAGCATGCGGCCAGCCAGGTAAACAAACTGCTTCTGAACTCTGACCCCTCTGACCTTGTGACCCTCCTTCCTCCCCTTGTTTATTTGTGTTTTTGCAGGAAAAGAGAGTTGCTTTGAACGCATAATGCAAAGGTTTGGCAGGAAAGTAGTATATGTTGTAGTTGGGGATGGTGTGGAAGAGGAGCAGGCGGCCAAAAAGGTAATGGACCCACGACCTCACCGTGACCCTGCCTAGTCCTCCCAGTGTGAGCTCTGATTGGACGAAGCCTGCCTTTCTTTGCTGTAGAGGTTTTGTGTTGGTCGTTTTCTTTTTTCTGTTCTACTTGCTGTTGCTTTTTTTTTTTTTTTCAATGGAGGGACGGGAGACTTTTAAATGCAACTTTCAGACAGTGAAAATTTTAGATTGAGGCTCAGTTTATGTTCTACATTTTGCACCTACTTTTGAAAGTTAAATATACCTAATTTGTGATTTCTCATGTAGTTCAGAACTCAATGTGTCACATTTGATATTGAAAATGAATGGCTGCCCAAATGTACAGTGATTAAACATTGAACAATTTCATTTGTTTAGAGCAGTAATGCTAGGTTTTATCCAGTGGTGTGGAGTCTTGCTTTACATTGATACTGTACTGTATGTGGGAGAAAAGCAGAGTTATATCACAACAACAAAAAATGACAGTGATATACTCTAATCAGTACAACTTGGGAATGTTTTGTTTAAGTGTGAATATAAATCCCATCTCTGGGTTTTATTCTTAATGCTGGGTGCTGGGATTGTGAAAGGAATACTTTGACATTATGGGAAATGTGCATCAACACATTCTTGCTGACTGTTAGATGGGAATATTGATTCCACTCATGTCTGTTAAGGCTACAGCAGCCAGTTAGCTTAGTATTGAGACTGGAATCAAAGGGTTACAGCTGGCCTGGCGCTTACTAGTGTCTTTAAAGCTCACTAATTGACACACTATACTGTATAATTAATGTTTAATTCAAACCAAAACCGAAGTGTGAAAACAAATCAATGGGTGACACTAATGACACTCACCTTGGCATAAAGTCTCGTCGTCCCTCGTAAAAACCACATAATTTATCCACTTTGGTACAGATTAAACAAGCAAGACATAGCATGTTAGTTTGTGAGCTTTAGAGATGGATTTTTACATTTGGACAGAGCCAGGCTGGCTTGTTCCCCCATTTCCAGGCTATATTTAAAGCTAAGCTAGCGGCTATAGGTGTGGCCTTATGGAACGAGCAAATGAGTGCGATATGGACCGTCTCGTCCAAATCAACTCAGCATGGAAGCAGATGAGTACATCTCCCAAAATGCTGAAATTTTCCTTTGAGCCATATAATTGCATGGATTTTGTTTGCAGTGCTTTTGCGAAGCAAGCAGCTACAAGTTACTGTAGTGTAGCTTGCATGACTTTAGGTGGTGGTATGCAGCTATGAATAAGTACTGCTGGTTTTAACAATGCATGTTCTCTCTGCAGCACAACATGCCTTTCTGGAGGATATCCAGTCACTCTGACCTGCTGGCACTACACCAAGCACTGGAGTTTGAGTATCTGTAACTATTATAGCAATATGGACTCAAGCAATGTTACCATGGACATGGTCAGCCAGGCAGCCCCCTTCTTTTGTATAACTATTTAAGAACAATACACTGCGACTGTTTGTGATTTTTTTGTCTTGTTTTTTGAACATCTGGAATACAAACTCTGAACGGTCTTAAAAAGCAAAAGGAGGTGAAAGACGGAAAACAGTGGGGTTACAAGGCGACTCAACTACCAAGTTAAGGCCCTCCGTGGCCTCAATGCTGGGAACGAACGCTGTGAAAACCCCGTCTGTCCTTGCAAGCTGTAGCAGACTGAAGCCTGTGAAGGCTTAAGACCTCCCTGGGCCTGGGAGGATGTTTCTTTGGGCAACTCATTTGGTTTGTTCTGCAGCACCCAGGCTAGTATCAGGCCTGTTGGGGGTCAACTGGGATAAACTTCAAACAAGGATGGCTTCTCTGTACCAGCAGCAATACACATGCTATTTTAAAATGCATTTTCTTCCTGGTGGTACAATCACAACAATGCAGTCTGTGGCAGAAACTTCTGTAAATTATTTACAATAAAATTAGGGGAATGGTGGATGTTTCTCAAGAAAAGAAATTAAAGTTTTGGGGTCTTTTTTTCTGGATTTTTGTAATTTTGGGGGGAGGGGGGGAGGGGCTGAGGATGTGCGTCATGATGTGTTGTGCCTTAATGTGTTTGAATGCCTTTTCTTCAGAAATGTCTATGTATGTAGATATAAAAGAGAAAACCTATCCAAATGACCTATGCATCTTGTCTTCCCTAATGAAATTCCCAACTGAACAAAGCAGGGTAGACAACCAAAAATAAATAGTGGTGCATATTACAGAAAATAGTCAGTGGCAAAGCACAAGTCTGACAGAATTATCTGACAATGTAATTCTAAGTTTGGTAATGTATTAGAATACACCATGATTTTATATTCATCACTGCCAAATTAGTTTAATTTTTATGACCTCACTAGTGGTCAGTTACATATCCAAAGGAGTAAAGGAAACACCTCACACAACAGCTTCTTTTCCACTTTTTATTGACACCTCATTTCTTACTCTTGAAGTATTCCTCAATCACGTCCTTGGCCTGCGACTCCTTGCCATAATCCTGTAGATGGAAAAAAATACAGTTTAAGATTAGCAGGTTAGAGACAACTAAACTCGTGGCCAATTTAGTCTGTTACGACCACCATCTGATCAGTGAAAGTAAGAGACCAACTGCAATAAGTATGTCGCGTGTGTATGTACATCCTTGTGTAGAAGATAATCGAAATGGGGACCTACACAGAAGCAGCTCCATGGATACTAGGTCAAATGCACCACAGGAAGCAGTAATTCATTAACTGCCAACAGTTTTCCAACCATAGAGCATTGACAAGTGTAATTTAACAGTACAGTTCGTCAAATACATGATACACATTGCTTACCAAAGCTTAAAAAGCCTACCAGATAGTTCAACATTAAAACTATCTTCAACTCAAGTATCTCAGCCTAAAAAAACAATCAGTCAGGCTCTGCCCTAAATGGTGCCAAGCAGCTGATCAACACTTAACAGTTCACTGTATAAACTAAATTCAACATCCTGTATGCCAGTATCTGTTTGTTCTCAAGCCTTGCAACTACTGTGAAGTGTAATATCCCAAGCAAAGTTTGGATGCACAATATTCAGACTGATAAATTATCAGCCCGATAATGTGAAATTTCATATTATCGACCGATGAGCAAATTGTAGCTGAAATACAGCCGATAATACAAAGCCAAATTGCTTTCATTGACTTAACACGCACAACATCTACACACTGATGCAGTAATTGGCAGTATGCACCTTCGAAGATTGTTTGTGATCTGCCGATAAATAAGTGCAGCATGCTGTTCTCATGAGTGCTGCACTTGGGTAAAGCCACAGTGTAGACTAGAAAGCCAAACATGTAGTCTCCTCTGTGGCCATTTAAAATGTTTTAGAGGAAAACATTGCGTTGCAATTGGCAATACATGTTCCACAATGGCTCCGAGAAGAGGGGTGGGTTATGAACTTTTTAAAATGCAAAAATGTAAAATTATTGGTTTCGGCCATGAGAAGCAAGTAATTACCAGTATCTGTTAAAATAAATGTTAAAGTATTGTGCATCTCTAAACCAAAGACACAATTTTTATACCCAACCCATTAAAATCCAATGGAAATATTCTAGTTGTCTCATACAGAGTTATGTTGATGCAACCAAAGACTGCTCACACAGCAGAGTTTGAAATCAATTGTGATAACCTGTCAATTCATTACATACAGTATGTAGCCATTCTTAGGGACCCCAGACACCACAGACAGATGGCGGGGCTCGTACCCTGGCTGTCATTTAGCCAAGTGTTAAAAACAACAGCTGCATGGCGTGAGGCACATGCATCTGCACTTGATTGGCATATCTAGTTAGTAGTAAAGCCCCTTTTTAAAAGCAGTACGTTTTATCAACTTCAGGTTGTAGTCCGACAAAGCAAGAAGACTTCAGTATTTCTATCTGGTTTTTACGGAAATTCGATTTGTTTCTTTGGCTTGAATGTAGGCAAAATATAAAAAGTCATATTTACCTTGACCACGACACAGCTGCAGCCCACCACCTTGCGGGGTTTGCCCTCACGGTCAATCTTGCACAGACCAACCCACTCGCCGAGCTTCTTGTTGTCATCAACCTAAAATAAAGTTCAACATCATCTTGTAACTTGCCACACCTATGTTTCTCTACTTTCAGAAGTAATAGACAACTTTGGAAAGTAATTTGTGGTTTTTAAAGAAGCCATTTTGATCCATGTAAACAAATACAACATTGCCAATTAATTATGATGATTACTAATATGCATTGAAGTGTAGGGACAAATGCCTTCAGTTTTTAAATACATGTGTAGTGAGAACAGCAGCAATGTGGGTACCCTTGGCTGTATCTCAGACAAAAATTGGGTAACAGTGGCAATTTCCTCATAGTATTCAGTAGAGGGAGCCATATTATCATCAGTGATACAGCAGTACACCACAACATGCTACCTTTAATTCATTTGTCAGTGCACAAGACATCTGAAAGCATGTGAATTTAGCAATAAGGCCTTCCCTCTCCCCAACACCTGATGCTAAATCAGTCTGGTCTTGAGCAGGCTCATTACCTTTATCAGGTTGATCTGATGCTCAGCGCAGAGGGCCTCCACCAGCTTCACGTACATGGGCTCGTCGCAGTTGGCTGCAAGGGCGCAGAGATGGGCCTGACGCCTGCAAAAGAACCCTGTATTAACTGAGCAAGGATTTTACACCATTTATACATTTCAAAGTTTGCATATACAGCATATCTCAGACAGAAATTGGGTAACAATGGCAGGCTTCCACATAAAAGTTCAGTAGAGGGAGCCAAGATATCATCAGCGATACATCCAAGGACAAACCAACATATTGATGAAGTACAATAATGTTTTACACACTTGTCCAGTGCCTTGGCAGCCTCGCGGATACCACGGGCGAGGCCATCGTGGATGAGTGCGGTCTTGAGCACTTCTGGGAGAGCGGTGTTGACATCCATGACACCTCCAGCAGCAACGCTATTAAAAACAGGTGGACAAGAAATTCAAGTTTAAATTTGACCAAAATAGAGATGACAAATGAGTGGATTCTAGTGGAGCTTCCAGCATGTCAGAATGGGGATCTCACTCATTGTTGAGTGAAGGGGTATCCGACAAAAGATTTTAAAGTCATCACTCAAGCAACAGAAAGCTCACTTGAAGAGGAACGCATTTAAAATTAGGTTGTATGCCTCGGGACAGCTGAGCATTGGGATGACAAATGCAGTATTGCTACAGATAAAGTGGGGCACTTGAGGAAACAATCGAGTTCCGATTCCTGACTAAGTTTAGAGTTATAGCTATAAGTAAAATAAAAACTTGTAATACAGGACATTCAAGGGATGCCCAGTAGCTCACCTGGTAGAGCTAGCGCCCTCATGTACCATGGCTGAGTCCGCAGCGGCCTGGGTTTGATTCCAGCCTGGGCCTTTTACTGCATTATATTTAGATATCTGTACAGTGGCTGATAATGTTCAGCGTACTGCAACTTTAGAAGACACATGTAGACGGTGATGCCATGGTGCCGCTTTAATTGCCGGTTTTAAATCACTTCCACCATACCTGTATGTCTGTCAACTTGAAAATGATGTTAGTACATTCATTTTCCATGTACCCCATCGTGTTCTCACGGTGTTGTCCCACTTATTTACAGGTAGACCCTACATGCTTTAAACATTACATACTCATTGCATTGTCAAATAATGAATTGCTTTGTTTTTTCTAAATCTGCTCCTTTTACATTGCAAAGCAATACATCGACATTTTCTGAGTGAAAATATACATTTAAAGTGTTTTAAGCAAGGTTCAGCACAGCAAGCTTACAAACGCGTCCCATTTTAACCATTGTTTTACTACATTTGCAGATCAAGTGTCCAGAATCCTGTTAACCTGCAACTTGTCTAAGCTAGCCAGTTAGCTTATAAGCTACGTTTACATGCATGTACATTTAAATAAAATTACTTAATCACCGCACCCGTCATTGACGAGAACGGTTGAGAGAATAACTGAAAATTACGCCACAACCTCCATTTTTCAGTTACTGACGGCGCCGAATTGTTTGCTAGATATCCCGGTTAGCACTGTGTGGATTAGCGGTCGATTTTAGCGTCATGCTCACCCTTCCTCGGCCATTGTTGGTTTAAGATGGATGTTGGACTTAAAGTTCTGCAATAAAGATCAGATATGAAAGCAGAGTTATTGTCCGTCACAAAGAGCACACTATGCAGAATTTATAAATTAAGATGCTTGATTAATCCTATAGATTGTGCCGGTGACTGAGGAAACGCACCAAAGCCTGCTCTGGGGCAGCGGGTAAAGAGGACGTCATAAGCCCGCGACATTGCTTTAATACCACCAGGGCCCATCCGCTCCTTACAGTCGTGTCCAATGTACTGCCTGTAGTAATTGCACAAGTCTAAGTTAATATAGGGCAAAATCACATATCACAGTTTGCCTCAGGAGGCTTAATCAGTGCGACACCTTCCTGATGGCCTAGTGGTTTGGGATGCTGACCGTGTAATTGAAATGCTGCTGGTTTGAGTCTGGTCAGGGATGCATGTGACCCAACCAGCCTTCTAACCCACACTCTTTCACCCCACTTCCTGTCAACCCAACAGGATTTTAATACATTTATAAGATGACACATAATGTTGTAAAAATGCCCCAAAATACTCAAACAAGACCAAGAGTCTATAGCGGCATGGCTGTACACTTCCAGAAATATCTCAATGAAGATGAATCCTACAGACTTTTGTGGTGCCCTGATTTCTGCTTCAATCCCACTTTGAGGTTGACATTTGTGGTTTTAATTTAAATGTCTCAACAACTATTGAAAATTTGGTAGAGATATTGTCCTCTCAGGATAAATTGTAATAACTTTGGGAACCCTTGACTTTTAATCTATTGCCATCATCTGGTCAGACATTTAAATCCTCAGACACCTTGGTTTAATGACCAACAAAAAAAAAGAAAGACTTCTCTTTATCCTCAGCCTTTGTATTTTGTGCTAATTAGTGAATGTTAGCATGCCTACAGACTAAACTAAGATGGGGGAATATGGCAAATATCATACCTGCATGTTGACGGTATCATTGCTAACCTGTTCACATTTAGCTCAAAGCAACGATTTGCATATAAGTATGTATTATATGAGTGATACTGGACACTTTAAACCACGGTACAAAAATAAGAAATGACAATCCTCAGGTCAATGAGTGCAACAGACAGAGTTCAAACCATTTTAACAATTTTTATTTTAATTATACAAACTGTTCAGATGTGCAGTTCCAAAAACTCTCATATGCCTTTCTCTAAAGAAAGCATTTCCACTTCACTGTGAGCTTTGTGTATTATTCATTCAATATGAATAAAGAATCTGTTGTAACCAATTCAAATGAAAGGAAGAAGAGCTCTTAATATAGTCTTTTTTATAGATTTATTTATGTGTGTTTGTTTGCTAGATGTGTAGATCTTGCAGTGAACATGGCAATGTGGTTGGATTGTCCCACAGCTGGTCTCCATTCCTTTTAGAGTTTGAGGAACGCCTCTAATTTTTCCATTTCGACTGCATTTTCAAATGCATCGTAGTCCTGAAAGAAAGAAAAGGGTGTCAGGGGATGGTTGTGAGGGCGGAGGAGATGTAGAGAGACACAAAGAGAGAGAGAAACAGTTATCATCGTAATTGTTTTTTCAATGCATCTTAATATATTTCTTAATTATTATATGTTATAGAGAATGTGAGCTGTAGATGTCACATAATCAGCACAACCTGACAGTTAGTGCACAAGCTGACGTTCATAATGACAAGGCAGAGTTGAAAATCATGACTGACAACATTATTCATTACTCCAGCATTCATTTTTACTCTATTTTATATATTTCTTTTATTGTATCTATTTGCGAGATTCTTTTATATTTGATTGATAGATTCACCTTTCGTTTATTTACTTCTGTAATTCATTCATGTAACATAATGACTGTAGAGAAAGCAAGACTAAAGCCGCATTCAAACCTACAGTAGCCCTGTGACTGGAGTGCCAAAGGAGGCTCCAACAAAACAACTCAGAGTCAGTTGAACTTTAGCTGCAGAGAATCACAATGTCCTTCGGCGAGGTGCTGCATTGGCCAATCACTTACATACAGGCACACATTTTGTGGTGGATTGCTTTGTAAGGTGAAGTAGTTTCTACTCTTTGTTGCTCGTTGCCATCCCTGCCGCTAGCATGGCTAAAAATGATAATATTTGAGGTTATAAAACGTATCTTTATGACAATTTGTACCTCTTTATAACAACCTGTGAGGCTCAAAGACGCACTCCTGAAGCCAGATCAACTTTTCTGTCATAGCAAATTCTGAATGAAATGAAAAGGGTTCGGGTTCGGCTTTGTTCGTGTGTGTGTGCATTGGTGGAGTGATTAGGGTGTGTGCCAGCATAACTGCATACTCGCATGCATTTCTGACATCTGTGCACCTTCGTGTGTGTGTGTGTGTGTGTGTGTGTGTGTGTGTGTGTGTGTGTGTGTGTGTGTGTGTGTGTGTGTGTGTGT
>JBBPCS010000238.1:6195341-6212324 GCA_037974645.1 Hollardia meadi
ACACACACACACACACACACACACACACACACACACACACACACACACACACACACACACACACACACTAAAACCAGCAGTGGAATGTATACATACCAAAGAAAGGCACATTTATGCAACTTTTTACGCATCCACTCCTCTATTCTAGAGACAAATGTTGCATGTTTAACTACATTTATCTGACAGCTTGTTGAGTGAAAACCACATATTTCCAAATCTAGTGATTTTGAATTTTTCTCATAAAATGATGAACTGAGAAACTTTATGGATTGAGAAAATTCTCCCATTTCTTGACTGCATTGACACCAAGATGAAAAACAAGGCTATTTTGGAAATTATGAAAAGCTAACTTAGAGATACATAAAGTTGTTAAAATTAGCTAAACTTTAAAGGTAGGTAAAGGTAATTGGTAAAATATGGCCAGAATTTGAAGGTACCTCCACAAATATGGGGGGCATCATATCACAAGAGTAACCTCCAACTGCTGTCGCTATACTGTCTGCTGTAGTTATCTTGGGATGTGTAATTATCTTTGGCTGTAGTTACTGTTAGCTTAGTTAGCAGTGGAGCTAGTGGACCTACAGCTGACTGAAGTCTGCCTAGGCCCTAGATCGCGACCTCATATCAAAGGGGGAGTAACCAGTAACCGTGGAAACCAAACTGGGACAATGCACAGCCTCTGAGACTAGTTGAGGCCACTCTGATGACAGGAGGAGATACAGTACGGAGGTGATTTACAGCGACTCCAACAAGGACTATGACTTCAGGTATGAAGTATAGCTGGTTAGCATGCTAACTTCAGTGGATATATCTGCAACACAATACATAGACGTAACATAACTTATAATGGCATAACTTCAACACTGCTGTTTCTTCACATTCTGTTGAGAGTGTTAGTTATTTTTTTGAATGTTTTAAACAAAACTTCTGGCCATATCTTCCAAATTGCACCTTTAAACAGCAGTAAAATGCAATATACGCATTAATGTAGTGGTAATCCAAACACATTGTATATAATAGTGAAACACTGTTCAACTGTAGGATGTTAGCTGTAGGATTCACTAATGTAATTAGTCAATTTACTCAAGCACTACTGTACATACATGTAAGCACAGATTAGAAGTACTTCTACTGGACTTGAGTATTTCCAGTTTATACTACTTTATAATTCTACTCCACAACACTTCATAAGAAATTATTGCATATTTTGCTCCACTACATAGGCCCTCTTTCATGGAAAACATTTCATAGGAAAACACAGGCATAAATAAACTAATTTATGTATGAATTAAATTAATCTGCTTCCTTATTGGACTGATTATGATAATGATTATTATTATGTCAATATTAATTACATTTTTACATTATTAAAAAATGTACTCAAATTAAGAATTTGTTGCTATATTTGATGGTGTAAATTGTATCTCAGCTGCTGTTTTTAAGCTCATTTGCTCCCTCAACAGGAAGATCTAATCATGATGTGTAAACTGGATTTAAAAACCAACAACAAAAACATTCTACTGTGGTAAGAATTACACATTTATTGGTCAGCACACACACACCAAAATCAACAAATTATCATGCAGTACAAAGGCAATGTTATCAGTTTCATCCTAGTGGACTTTTGCTTTGTGATTGACCGAATTTACCAGAAAAATAAAAATCACCACAGAAGAAAGTATAAAATAAATGTCACAAGTAAACTTTTGCTCTTTTAGACGAGCGTCATGTATGTTATTCAAAATCACAATTTAAATTTTCAATGTTCATGTTTTAAAGCGAATAACACAGCAGATTTCTAAGGTGGTGTAAAAACACAGGTCCCTAATGTTTCTATGGTCTGCTTTAAAGAGCAACTGAACTCCAGCTAAAAGTCTTTTTTGCTGACCTCCGGTGTTTTTACTTCTCACTTTGCTGCCATAATGTAGAAGTATGCTCCAGGGTGTGTTAATACACCGTGACATCACTGTTGGGCGTGGTTACTTGAAACTTTAAACCAGAGAGCTGCTAAAAGCTTGTTTTTCAGCCCGGTTTCATGTTGTTCTCTAAATTTCGTGAAATCACATGACATAGGTTATTCCTTGAGTCGTTTCGTTATCACGAGAGTACGAGTGGTTCAAGTTCATAACACACTCTCCCCGCCAGGTCTTCAGGGACCCTCTCAACAGCGTTCTCAGAGTCGACATCAGCCTTCTTGTCCTCCGGGCCATGACTGTGCCCAGGCTCATTCACCTGGCTATTGCGGTCTCTGAGGGAGATAAGAAGAGTGATAATTGCAATCGCAAGGGAGGATTTTCAAGTTATTTGATTAAAAAAAAAATTTAAAAAAACATCAGCTATATTCTTTTTTTCACTACCTTCCATCGAACGCTCCATTGCTTCTCTCTTCTACATCTTGTTTTATTGCTCCTCCAAGCCTATTACTAAACTGAACCATGGTACCTGAAAAGTGAGCAAAAAAAAAAATCACCAAGACAACAACAGTCATTCTTTTAAAAAAGGTCTTGAGTTGAATCAACATACAGGTGAAATCTAGGGCAACTAGACCCATGTAATTTATGTATGTAAAACCTGCATTCATTGATCTTTCTGGCCACTTAAAAAAACACATAAAGTCTTCAATAACTGTTTTTCTTTTTGACATTTGGGGTCAGCAGAAGCAAGTTATAAGCACAACACCAGCTCATTATTACCTTTTACCACTAAAAGGTTCCACTATGTTCACCAGCTATTCTATACTATAAATCTTTCCACCATTTTGTGCTGGACGCGGCTATGGTAATGCTTTTTCCCTGAAAACAGCCAAAAATGATGCTCTGAGAGCTGTGAGTCAAACAAAGTAAGGTTGCTGGCCTTAAAGGCATATTATGCAGGATTTGTCAATTGCTGTTTGTATGATGGGAGAATGGAGGAACGCAAACCAACGTTGTGATAACCACAGTAATAGTATAGGTATAAAGATAGTCGCAAACTCTGAGCTACGATGCAAATGTTTTATAAATAAATTACTAAATGTATTAATAAGTAATACCCCAAAGACAACTGTCATGTCGAAACATTGGTGATTTGGTCATAGTGTGAGACTATTTTTCACAGTTGCTGTTTGTAAACACACCATTTTAAAGATGCAGCAAGCAATTTAAATACCAACGCCAACCAATCATCTTTCTCCAGAATCACTGAAGCCCGGAAAAGTGACAAACACAGCAAAAAAATAAGGAAAAAAGAAAAATACAGCCTGAGGGCAGGGCCTCACCGCCACAAACCTTTGGTGGATCGTAAGTGATGATTGAGAGGGATTCTTTTTTTATTTTATTTTTTTAGAAGTCTAAACATTTATTTTTTAGGAAAAGGGATGCAGAAATGCTCTGAGTCGTATGGAACTGGAGTGATAATTATCAGTGCATTTGTCACGAAAAGCTGCGCCTTTCACTTTACACATAGTTTATTTCCATTATTGACATCACAGCTTCAATCTAGACACATTATGTGGCATGAAAACGAAGGAGGAGTTGCTGTAATTTTGTAATATAAAAAGTGTGGATGTTGGCAACTTACCAGCACCCCGGCTTCTCCTTCTCCAGGCCAAGTAACCTATAACCAGCACGAGTAGCACCACCACTAGCCCTATCACAACTCCTGTGACTGCTGAAGACGATGAGGCTGCTGTAGGGATGCAAAGGTCATTTTGTAGAGTTAGTAAAGGAGGAAACTATAACAACTGCAGAAAGACAAATAAACACTTAAGGGTTCTCAAGGGTCTCACCGGTTACTGTGACTTGGAGTGACTTTGAGGGAACGGAACAGAAGGACATAGAGGACATGTTAACACCAAAGACGCACTTGTACTCTCCTTGGTGTTTGTGTTCTATTGCAGGGAAGTCAAAGTTTGCCAGGTAGAAGATAGAGTGGCCAAACGCTGGCTTCGACTCAGTGGTGCTCATGTTTGACTTTGTCAGATAGAAGAAACCTCCAGGATATTTGGAATGAGTAGAGCAAGTGACAGAGAAGCTGCTGCCTTCGGTGACCGATATTTTGTCTGGGCTGTAGACCACCATTGCATGAGGAGATGACAGGGAGATTCTGGGCATCTCCAATTTCACTGCAGAATCAGAGACAGATTTTTACAAACTTGTATAGATCGTAGTCATATTTTTTTTTCCCAATCCTGCCTATTCAGATTTCCAGTAACTATCTTCAAGTGGACAAAAACAAAGCGCAAAATTATTTACCTGTGACAGACAGCTCAGCAACATTTCCTTGAGGAAAATAGATGACTTGATTTGTTAATTTTTTTTGATATTCACAGTAGTATGACCCCTTTTGGCTGAAGTCCACTGCAGGGAAGGTAAAGGTTGCAGCTTCGTGCTCAGAGTATTTTTCCATTTTGAATGATCCTTGGATATTTTTCAGGACAAAGGTCCCACCCAAGTGTTCTGATACTACAGTGCAGGTGATTTCAACTTTGTCACCCCAATTCACGTCTGGAGCAGGACTCAAAGTGATTTGGGGCTTCTCTAGAGCACCTGAAACAGACAATAGGTTTTAGTAAGTGTGTTTTTCATAATAGCCAATGCAGGGAGGTAATGGCTTCATTCACAGATTAAAAATAAGCCAGGCTCTTACCTAAACAGATAACGCCAGCATCTTCGCCGTGCCCGCAGTTATTGTCTCCAAAGTTATTATGCCCACAGTGTGTGAGAGCGGACTCCTGGCCTGCACACTCCACATTATCTAGCCATATTGGGCCAGTGCCTCGACCAAAATGGGCACCCGTAGGAGCAGAAACTGCATGACCGCAGCCAAGCTGTCCACATACCACGTCAGCATTGACTAATTCCCATTCATCATCGCAGACAGTACCCCACTGGCCTTTATAGAAGACCTCCACTCTTCCAGAGCATTGACCTAAGCCGTTGACCAACCGGAGCTGTGCTGCATATGAAGACAGAAATGAAGTGAGTCCAAATGCAGTCCTTGAGACATGCATTTACATACAATTCTATAGGTATATTTGGATTTTTGAATTGCATACCTCTGTCTTAATAAATATACATTTTCAAACATCGTGTAAATACATTTCATGTTATATAAATATTGCTTGTCCCATCATGATCATCATCATCAGAAACTACTATCTAGCAAAAAGAAAAATGGTTTTACTTACAGAAAAATAATGATGTGGAATATGACTCGGAAGGGTCATTTTTGTAAGTGCTTTAGTTTGAAATGTTCTAATTTGCTTTCTTGTTGACTGTTAGATTTGAAGACCACTTTCACGTCTATATGTTGAATGGAACTAGGGCCAACGGCTATTTAGCTAGCATAAATACTAAAATTAGGGATAAAGATAACCTCCAAAAGTAAGAAAACCCGCCTACCAGCACGTCCAAAGCTCATTAATTAGCACTTTTTATTTGATTTCTGATTCATTTAGGGGAGCTGTTTCACCCTGTTTCAAGTCTTTATGCTAAGATAAGCTGCTGGCCCCATCTCATCTAACTCTAAGGAAAGTAGTGTATTTCCTATAATGTGAAACTGTTCCTGAAAGTCTGATTTTGCATTTGATTTGAATAAGTAAATATTATTTGTCCAACAGCATGTGAGAAAATGTTGAAAAGGTTTTACCTGCACAGAGAGCACCAGCATCATGGTCATGCTCACACCTTGCACTTCGGAAGCCTTTGAGTGAGCATTGCTGAAGAGATGTCACATTGTCAAAACAGGAATCGCTAGCCTCCACTACTGGTCCACTGCCTTGTCCAAATTGGGCACCGCCAGGAGCGTTCAATGCATTTCCGCATTCCAGCAGCTCACACACTACCTGAGCTTTACTCAGGGTCCAGTCTGTGTCACACACCGTTTGCCACACCTCGCCATGACGGACCTCTACTCTGCCAGAACACTCATCCTTACTATTAGCCAACCGGACTTCCAAACTTCCTGTTGAGTCAAGTAAACTCAAATGATTATATGGTATTGGATATTTCAAATTAATTTTAATGTAGTCAAAGATATGGCAAATAAATAATAATCAAAGACAAACACAAGTTGAAGTACTTTCTTGTTGCCTACATTGCACACAATTTAGATTTGGAACACACTATCTTCACAATAATGACATAAGAAGTTGTGATCAAACTGTAGAGTTGTCTAAATTAAAATGAACACTAATCAGTTGTGAGACAAGTTACCTGCTGCAGTTCTATATTCAAGCATAGCTTTAACACAACATTAATAGGCAGAGTGACAATCTTTTTTTGTTTGTTTGTTTCTTTTATATGACGGATGTTTGCATTTGTATTTTTTTGTGTATTTTCTTACCTGTGCAGAAAACACCAGCAATTGAGGTGGTATTGCAAGTTTTCTCTGTAAATGGTCTTTGTGGGCACTGAGCCAGCGTTGACTCATGTCCACTGCATTCAATTTGATCAATCCAGGTCTGCCCTGTCCCATGGCCATACTCAATGCTGGAGGAAATCTTATGAGCTCTCCCGCAGTCCAGCTGTTTGCACACCACTGATGCATCATTCACATCCCAGGTTTCACCACACACAGTCCCCCACTGGCCTTTGTTGTAGTACTCAACTCTTCCAACACAACGATTTGGCCCACTGGCCAACTTCACATTGCCTGGAAATGACAGTTGTTCCATGAATGTGAGGTACATGCTGTCCAACTTTGGTGTTTGTTGTTATGTCTGCACTTTTTTGATCAAAATTGTAATTACCTGAAAGTAGAAATTTTACTTTTTTGACACAGACTGACAATGTGTGTAATGAAGCTCTAGTGAAAGTTCAGTCTGGAAGACCATTCCTTTGTTTTTCATACCATCCTGTCATTCTCTCCTTTCACTCATAATTTCCTGCTGTCATTGTCTGGGGCTGTCAATTGAGATATAAGCTGTTCTCATTGCTGTTCTCATCAATCCAATAGCACAGCAACACGCCTTCATCGTTAGCCTATCATCTTGCTGCTGTCCTTTTCAAATATGATTCTCTCTGCCTTTAGTTTGTTCATGCTGCTGTTACGTGAGCCCCTCCACCTCCCCATCACCGCCCAGTCTTCACAGAACTACCTACTTGATTGGCTTACACTTATATTCCTACCCTAACCTTTACCAGTTTGACTTGAACCAACGTTAGTAAGCTAGTTTAACTAGCCTACCTTATATAATTTGTCTACAAATTGAACAGCATGATGAATCCTCCAAATGTTCAATGTGGTAAAGGGAAGGGTGTCCTAAAATATCTCAAAAATATGAACAATGGCTGCAGTACCACTGTAGTTTACATCCACTTACACAATAAGTGACGCAAATTCAATATTTAAATTCAACTTCAAGTCTTACCTGAACATTCGACAGCTGCCTCTTCAATATGGTCGTGGCTGGTCCTGGTATATTCTCTCAGTATACACTGCGTGAGAGAGCTCTCTCTACCACTACAACTGACCTTATACCCTGTCAGATCTCTGCCTTGACCAAATGATCCTGAGAACTTTACAGGGTCTCCACAATTCATCTCTCTGCACACAACTGCAGCTTCATTCATTCCCCAGTTAACATTATACGCTGGTGACCAGTGGACACCATGGTAGAACTCCACCCTGCCCGAGCACTGGTCAGTCCCATTGACGAGTCTAATGGTAGCTGGAAAGAAGAAAAGATCAATTAGTTAGTGTTTGGACACATTTAAAAGAAATATTTGGTTAGTTTAAATTGGATGTGATATCTTGATCTATACACTGTAGTTGAAAGACCTTTGATATAGCAGTTTCATGCTTGACAATGATCAGCAAAATATTCGTTGGAGGCATTACGGGTGACAGCATTAACACTGTGAAACAAAGTAAATAACGTGGTAACAAAGAAAAAAGAACAACTCAACAGAGTAATAACCGAGATCAGATACCTGAGCAAACCACTCCTGCATCCTCGCCATGGCCACAGTTATTTTCTCCGAGGGTGGGATGTTGGCAGTGCAAAAGGGACGTCTCGTTGCCTACACAGTTGACATCATCCAGCCAGATGTCTCCTTCGCCGTGACCAAAGTAGGCACTAGATTTGGCTGTCTGAGCTGACCCACAGTCCATGGCTCTGCACACCACCTGAGCATCTCTGATGTCCCACTCATCATCACACACTGTTCCCCACTGGTCGTCATGGAGAATCTCCACTCTACCAGAGCATCGGTCGGTGCCATTGGCAAGCCTTAGCGGTGGATTGCCTGAGCAAAGGTCCACTCATGTTAAAAGTACTCACCTTTTGAGTTAGTGTCACAATCAGGCCAAAATATCAATTAGTACAAAGAGTAAGTAACAAGCAATGCACATTGGCCAATCATTTTAATGCCCACGTCCTTTGCTATTCTAGCTGAATGGTACAACAGGGTATTTCTACCTTTTGTGTCTTACCTTCACATGAAAGAGAAACACCTTCGCATGTCCCTGGTTTTTCTTGAAGTGTGCACTGGGAGATAGAGCTCACATTGCCAGAGCATCTACTTGTATACCCTGTCAGTCCGCTGTCACCAAAGTTGAAACTTTGAGATTTCTTCGGAGTTCCACAGTTGAGTTCCTTACACACCACTATAGCCTCTTCATGGCGCCAGTTAGTATTACACATTTTCACCCATTGACCATCGTGGTAGACCTCCACTCTCCCAGAGCAGCGGTCAGTCCCATTGTACAATCTGACTGAGTCTGGAAAGGAAGCAGTTGAAAAGATGTATTGTATTGTAGAAGAAACATTTCAATATTTCAGAAATGATGTGCAGTAATTTCCTATGCTTTTTAGGATGATGGAGTTTATGGAAGGAGAACAATCTGTCATATATCACCAAAGAGCAACCACAAATAGAGGAACAGCAAAAGACAGTTGTGACAGATTGCAGAAGGATTTTCGAACATGGTAGAGGTGTATACCCCTGCTAAAGTAGAAATTGAATGTAATGTTTAAGAAAATTATGTTCAGCTCTGCTCCTTGGTCTCTAAATATAGTAGCAGGGGTTTATGCACAATAGTTACATCAACAGCAGACATGCATGGGAAAACCAATGAATATTTTCCAGAAATGGCTATGCATCATAGAATGTATAAAAAGTGGACAGAGCATCCGGGTCTGAAAAGTGACGTCAATGCGGAAGTGCCTTAAATCTGCATTCTTTATATAATGACCAACAAGGGACGACTCTACTGGTATCAAAAATAAGTCTGATTGTAGCTCATGAAAAAAAGACCTCACTTCTCATTTGATTTATTACCTTGGTAAACATTTTTGTAATGAGTTTATTGTCTCAGTTACTGGTTTCAAGTCTTTGTCAAAACAGCATGATGTTCATTTTGTAATTATGGTCCCATTTAGCATAAAATAGATGTTAAAAAGGGTATACTTTAGGGTGTGGCTACCACAGTGTGTCCTCAGGTTCTCAGGCAGGGGACATCTTGGTGGCTCTGTCCACTTTTTATTATACAGTCTATGCTATCACGATGGCACACAAATACACATATCAAGACTGTAACCAACTTGATTTCATGTACTTCAGCAAATGTGACATTTCTAAGCAAAGAACAGTATAGCATGTGTTACCTGAGCATACAATACCAGCATCTTCATTGTGGTCACAGTCGTGTTCTCCAAAACCTCTGTGCGGGCATTCAGTGAGGGATTTCTCATGACCAGTACACTCAACATCGTCCAACCAAACCTGATCCTGACCTCTGCCGAAGAAGGCCTTGTACTTGACTGCGAGAGCATTCCCACAGTTCATCTGTCGGCATGCAACACCTGCTTCCTGCATGCCCCATTTGTCATCACAAATTGTTCCCCACTGTCCATCATGGAAGACTTCCACTCGGCCAGAGCACCGACTAGTCCCATTCTTCAGCCGAATTGGTTTGCTGTCTGTCAGATGGAAAAGAAAAGTAAATGTTTATTCATAAGTCATCCAAAACAGCAGATGGTCTAAAGTTCACCTTGACGTTACTGATATGGGTTTTTTGGAACACATACAAACACATAGAGTCCTATGTTTACAAGTGGCACCTCAAGTTGTAAACGTAACACTCTATGACTTGAAATTTATACAGGGAGCCATTTTTGGCTTCCAACCTCTCCTGCACAATGTTCAAACCTCTTAAATTTTTGCTGTCTTGTTTATAAATAGTACATGTGCAAATAAACTAAATTAAAAGACTTACTTGTACAGAAAATGGTAGCATCAACGCAGCTTTCCTTGAATTCTTGAATTGTGCACTGTGAGATAGAGCTCTCATTCCCAGAACAGGAGGTTTTGACTCCAACCAGGTCATGTGCCTCCCCAAAATATAGAACTTCCGTCTCAGTGACAGGGGTACCACAGTTTATCTCTCGGCACACCACTCCTGCTTCTTCCTTGCCCAAGTCACTGGTGCATACTCGTTTCCAATTACCATCATGGTAGACTTCCACTCTACCATTACACCGATTGCTTCCGTTGACCACCCTCACATGTTCTGCAAATGATGAATAAGCTGTTTGTACAGTAGGCCCTTGATAAATAATACTGTGAAATTGTGTGAAAACCTTCATAGCCAAATACTGTTCAAACCGACAGAACATCATTTTGAATTTAATTAGAGACACCAGATTGTCAAGCAAAACCAAATATCTCAGGCTGATTATAGGGAAAAGGGTATAAAACCACAAGACACGTTGAAAAGATTTAGAGCAGGCTGGCACAGAAAATATATTACTGTCAGACACTGTGATTTAAGATGATTTTTCCAACATTAAAGCTACGTGAGGGAAATCAAAACTAAGCCCCTTAGCTTAGTTTCGTCATCGTGGTAGTAGTTTTCAATCCACAGCGACCTTCAATCAGCAGTGTTTGTATTTATTAGTTCATTGATTTTATTTTGCACCATAGAGAGTGAGGGAAATCTACCATTCACAGACAACCAAAACATTTTGTACAATATCCCCCACCAGGTTGAGAAATGTATCATTTAAGGTTCACTCCACCAATTTCACACATGAAGTCCATTTTCTTTGCAAAAAGAATGAATCAGCCTGTGAAAATAGGTTTATAATGTTTTCTGTGGAGGGAGCTTTCCAAATAAAAATAACCTTGATAATGTAATCGGGGGTCTAACTAAAGAGAATACTGAGTTGCATTATGGGAATTGTAGGATCCAGCTTTGCTGGAGCTTGACCCTTAGCAGGATCCAAAAGTCAGGATATTCCTGCCTCTGCTTCGATCTTGACCATTCTTTCGTTAATCTGTCCCCCGACTTAACTGAAGTGCAATACTAAATCCCACCATGATATGCAACAAAGGTGACATGAGGCGAAAGCATTTGCACTAACTTTTAACCAGAAATTAGGTCAGCTGGCGATGTTTATCTCCCAACTCTACCGCAGGTAATGTGCTGACCTCGCTGCTGTGCTTCTGCTGCAACTGCATCGCCACCACAGGCAATCATCTTAAAGTGGACAATTGTGAGGTGACCATAAAAATCTCTAGGTTTTTGAACACAAGAGGCAATAATCTGATCAGTTGCTAAGATTAATGCTGCATTAGCTGCTTTTCTCCACAGAGCTGTAGTTCCTAATTCTTGACAGTTCCACATATTTGGTCTTGATAAATTGAGGAAGGAACTTTCAATGCAGGGTTTTATTCTGCCTGTTTTAATGAGCTACTGTTGTTGTTTCAGTTTAATGCCCAATTAATATTCAACATTATGTTAACTGACTGTTGGAGAGGATTGATGGCTACCCGATAAACATAAGGCTACAGCCAGCACCGTAGCCAATTAGCTTAATTGTCTTTACTTAGCTGTCTTTGTGCGAAGGTAACAAAACCTGCCTACCAGCACCTCTAAAGCTCACTTTTCAACATTTTATATCCCCTTGTTATGTTTAAAAACAACAATTTTCCTGAATCTAAATGTGAGTGTTTAATCATTTCAACCCTTGACGAGATAGCAAATATGTATACTTCTCAAAATGTGTAACTATTCCTTTAACAAAGGTACAAAGTGTGCTATTTGATTAAGTGTCTTCATTGGGTCAAGTAAAGCAAACATAACTGAGGTAAGTGAGTAAACTCAGGCTTACCTGAACAGATCACCCCAGCATCTTCACCATGGCCACAGTTATTTGACCCAAACGGTCTGTGTGCGCACTTGAGGATGGACGGCTCCTGACCAGTACACTGCACATCATCCAACCAGATCTCATTCTTTCCCTCGCCAAAAAAGGCACCTTTTTTGGCCTCAAGAACTGTCCCACAGTTTAACTCTCGACACACCACGTCAGCATTGGCAAGGGTCCACTGATCATCACACACCGTTCCCCAACTGTCGCTGTGGTAGATCTCCACTCGACCAGAGCAACGTGAAGTCCCGACCAACTTAATTTTCTCACATTCTGGAAATGGAAAAATGACAATAGCTGTAGGTTGTGTCACCATGATCTCAATAACAAAAACTCCTTTCACATTAGAACAGGGCGTAGAAATCAAAATGTCTTGATAATATGAAACCTAAACTTACTTACCTGTAAGCAGTGATAGACTTAGTAGACCTACAGCAGAAACATGTAGTAAAATGTTTTAATTATAATTGTCATGAATATTTAAAACAGCATTTCAACATTCCAATAATAGTGTTGTAATATACAATTCAGGATAAGGCCCAATAAAACCATCTCATTTTCATGAAGGTCTCAAAATACACACTTGTCCAACATCAACATCAACTCTCACTTCTGTTTATTGTAACGCTCTCATGATTTTACACTATTTGACCATGTTGCACTCATATGTTTTGATTTAAGAAGTCAAGAAAAAAAGTCAAATTAAAAAACAGAAACTTACCTATTGACAAATAACAAAGAAAATGTTGTTTTTCAGCAGAAATGAAGCTCATATTGTGTCTTCTATGTGGGTCAAATGCTGCCATGGTGAAGTAAAAGTGAAGGAGAAAACATTGTCACTCTTAAAAAGATTGCTATCCTTGTGGTGGTGTCTAACAAAAAAAGCTTTTTGATTTCTAGAAACCATCCATTTTTAGTTTTAGTTTTTACTAAAGTATAATTAAGTCTTACCTTTTAAATCCAACAAGTCTGAGCAGCAAGTAAATGAGCTTAATTCAAAATATAAAGCTGATCACATTTGACACATCCAAAGGACAGAAGCCCCATGAACAGATCCAGTAATAAAAGGGGTTGCCTGGACTTGGACTGCAACCTGGTTGCATGTTGACATTTTGATCAATCATTAAAGACAGGATGAGAGGAGATTTCATTTTGTTTTACCCAATATCTACAATACTATTTGGAAAAGACATTATATTCAACAGGAAAACACACCCACATAACATGTGCTGGAAATCACTTGTCCATGATGGGAACACTGATTGTAACTGACAAAATTGGCTGAAAAAAAGGGGGAAATCTAAATAAAAGAGCAGAGTTGTTCTGAACAAATGTCAAGAGGTGAAGCACCTGTCCCCTCCCACTATCACTCACAGCAGTCCTTTTATGTTGAGTTTGCATACGCCAAAGCCATTTCTCCCACTTTAAATTCCAATGAAGTAGCATGAACTAGCTTAGATGTTTATTCTCTTTTTATTTGCTGCATCTCCCTGACATCATGAGATCTTTAAGATTTTACCACAAAACATATGATTCGGCATGAGTACAAATCTATGGATATGTTAAATCAAAATGACACTACATTGTGAATAGTTTGAGCTAGTAACAGACTTTATCTTGACAAAATTATGCCTGTCGTATACTGTGCAGGAACATTTAGATCATTTTATGTTTGTACCTCAAATTTAAAGAATATTAATGCAAAATCCATTCCACATTCAATTGTATTATAAATTTGAGCTTTGCTTTGCAGTACACTGAAAATTATTTGGCAGTGGCATTCTTTTTTTTAATTGATCTGGGCATTAATAATTCATTTTCAAATATGAAAAAGAAAATAGCGTTTATGAAATTTGAATTTGGTTGTGTATCATGCATTTAAACTTAATGTGGTAAGTCCTGGTTAATATTTTTGCCTGTTCCTCACAATGCAACCCTCTGGCCTGATAATAACTGGATTATGATGTAAAATAATCCAAGTCTGTATTTTCAATTTTGCAAATCCATGCCCATTATGGATAAGAAATGTCCTCTGTTGAGTTAGATGAACCAAACTTTAAGTTTTAACAGGATTTTTTTTAAAATCCCAAATCACTGAAATATATTTTACAAATAATTTTCTTACCTTAAAATGGGTTGATGCAGATTTATGCTTTATGAGAATAATACAATAATTATGGTTTGAGGACCTCAATCCGCTGAGATTTGTTGTCTTGACTTAAAAGAGACAGTTCTTGTCCCACATCTTGCTGACAACATGACTTATTGGGACTGGTGGACACTTCCTATTGTGAAAGCCTGAGCCTCCTTTATTTAGACACTTCTTCACTTCCTGTTATGAACCTCAAAATACTGCCCTTCCTTCTTCCGAAAAATGGGAGCAACCGGAATTTGTTAATAGCACCACTGCACTTTTGCAGCCACAGTTGATGCTGCAGTGATTCTCAAAGGTTTTTTTTTTTTGGTTTAGACTGACATTGTCTCACTGACTTGTCTATTCAGCATTCTGAGTTCTGAAGTCATCTGTTCTGCACACAATGAATTTCCTTAATTTGCCTCTACAGTTGGATGTTACACCATTTCACGAAAAAACATCTTAAACTTCCCCTTTGTCATGTTATTTCATGAAAATATGAATGATTGTATCCTTTAAGTGTCCCAGTAAAGCCATGACAATGTTGACAATGAACCAGCATGCACAACACCAGGACCCAGAAACTGATGCAACTAAACAAAATACAGCCATCATTCAATTTATTATTTTCACCACATTATTTTTATTCTTGTCTGAACGTTTTACTATGTTTTGTTTTGTTTAAATACTGATAAATGTCTATGTGTAAGTGTTTTCTATAGAAAAAGACAACTGCAACTTGATTTATTCATTTTGTCATTCTTTATATTTTGCTGTATTTTTCTTGTTTATTTTTCTGCTAGCTTTAACCACATAGTAACTGCAGTTCTTGAAAATGTGTTGATGTGAAACTGAAAGGAAGAAGACGTCTAAATTTAGAACCACCTGATTCCTCTGGAACAGTGGTGCCCAACCTGGGTCAACCCCAATGACTGTATATAAAGACGGACAACATGAGAACTCCCCAAAACTGAAACCAAAACATCTCGATCCCTGGTGGCTGGCTGCAGTATATGTCATAAATCCCTCCCTCTCCATGTTAGCAGATGGGACATCTAGACAATCTAAAAACTCAAAGTACACGTCAAATAAATTTTTCCAAAGATGGTTTCCGTCATTTTAGGAAGTTGTTATCACGCTGATGTACAGTATGTTCAAATGTTCATTTTTCTGATAAATTTGGTTTTAAAGGTGAAACATCATGATTGACAGCTGAGTCCTGCTCGGGATTAAGTTGGGTGGGTGTATGGGCAGGAACTCGATACGTCATCTTCACTGTCCAATCACTACTGCACAGACTACTGAACAGACACCGGCACAAGATGGCAGCGCTCGTATCCGGGATATTTTGGCTTATTTTTGTACAGTGGGAGGAAGTGGAGACATGTCGTCCATCTTTATTTATGTCACTGGTCAACCCAAAGATAAATCTGAGGGGTCCCAAGAGGATTTAATAAGATAGGAAAGATAAAGAAAAAAATGTGGCCCAAAAATGTTCACATATTTGCCTTTTTAAGAACTAATAAATGAAACAATCTTAGAAGGGAACCTCATTGTTTCGTTTAATGAGGGTTGTGGAAAGGCATTGTTTGACTTAAAGCCACCCTCAGTCAGTATTCTCTAATGACAGAACTGAGGATACCGAGATTTGGTCATCAAGTTAAGCACATATTGATGTCTGGGTAAATCATTACAGACACAGAGATATGCATCATTCTCTGATGGGAATTGACATTTTAACTATTCCAGGACAAGGACCTTGAAAAGCACTTTTTATGCCTACATGCTGCCAATGGTAGTGGCCGGAGGAAGGAAGTTTTCAAGTGTTCATCAGTCCATCCGCCCATTCTTGTGAGCATATCTCTGGAACGGCTTGAACAAATTTCTTCAAATCTGACACAAACGTCCACTAGGATGAACTGATTCGAATTTGATGGTCGAAGTTCGTCAATGTGACCTCACATAACCAAGAACCCAAGAATTCATAGGCTAATTATGACAATATTTCGCTCAAATGTGTAATACGGTGAAATGATGACATTTTATGTAAAGGTCTTAATTTGCAGCCACAACAAAGTCCTCACTGTGTCGTATGCATCTGCTCCAGCCGCCCTTTCTCTGCCTCCACTTGACCTGATAATCCTTCCAAACTTGCCATTCCTCGCCTATCCTGGCTGCTACTGCAGAGTTCCCCACTCCTGTGCACCAAATTGCTCCACCTCTCACTGAATTGGGGTCACTGGGTTTTTTTGCATCACAAAAAAACAAAATGACCTCCCCACCACCGCCAGGGCTTCAGATCGATCCACTCAAGATAAAGGTGTAAATTTCCAACTGCTATTTAGACTGATTTTAAATATACAAAGAAAACAGTGTGCACCACTTTCATCTCTTTCTGAGGCTAAATTTCTTTGTATTAGTTTTACTTGAACAATAACATGTACATTGGGAATACTGAGGCAAATTAAATTCAAACATTGTAATCTGCTTTGTTGTGTCAAATACAAATCCAGTGAAGTGTCAGAGTAGAAATCTCATGTGCCTCTTACAAACATAAAACAAGACTGTACCCTGGACATACAGTCTGCCATGAGACCCACAGAGTGTACAAATACATTTACAATAAAATCTAAACTATTTCATTTTAATTTCATATACATGAGGGCTAACTGTTATATTTATTGGGTCAAATCTTAATATATGATGTATTATA
>JBBPCS010000238.1:6213226-6241377 GCA_037974645.1 Hollardia meadi
CCCCGCTCTGCACTCTGCAAAGCCCCGCGATACATGTGAACTTTTCGCTTGAGTTGAATATTTTCAACTCGCGCTTTTACCTGCTGCTTAATACACTGTTGCCTGCCACAATGTATTAAGCGCAAGCTATTTTGAGGTTTCGTTTCTGTGCTTTTTAACACGTTTAATAGCTAAAGAGCACAGGGCTACTAGCACTAGCTACATGTAACTTGACTGTATGTCCAGGGTTATTCTGATCTGTTAGGTATCGAGTATCGAACTAGTATCATTTCAGTCTCATTTATTGTTTTGGTATCGAGTATTGTGATACTAAACTGGGTATTGGTATCAAAGTCAAAGTTTGGTGTCCTGACAACATTACTGTTAAGCATAATGGCGGTCCAGCCATATACTAGGTTTCACCTAGTCTTGTTAAATTGTAGTTTTGTAATTGATTTTTTCTTTGAAAAGCAAGACAAAAAAGTAAAAAGCACATTTAGGCTATTTAATTTATGCAACGGTGAAAAAATTGGCAAAATAAATGAAACACTGCGAAAAATCGTGTTCGGTATTCGGCCTTTGGCCAAGTGTTTCATTATTTTCAGTGTCTGTTTCGGCCAAGAATTTTCATTTCGGTGCATCCCTACTGTAGAAAATTCATTTATTGTGACCTTCAATCATTCAGGTGCATGTGTGTGCAGATACATGGGTGACAAAGATAGTTGAAACTGGTAATATAGGATTTTTTGACGTTTTGATCTGACTATGGGTTTTACTGGCTGCATTTGTTAAATTTGAAGTGGTTCCTCAGGTTGCATTCTGGTAGTGTGACTTTAGTTTATCTGACCAAAAGGATAGCAGAGTCACAGAACCTAACCCACGAGAATATTTGTCCAGTAAACACAAACGCAGACCAAAGTGCAGGAAATATAGTTATTATTGGCTGCAAGTCATATTCCTTTATGTTTTTACATTTTAGCACTTTGCCATATTTTTTGTAATAGTTTGGGATTGCTGTTATTATTGGTTGGTTTGGGATCCTACATTTGAGTTATTTTTGAGTCCATGCCATAAGAATGTACCACTAAGAAATATGACAATCACAGTATGTTTGCGGAATGTCTGGTAATTATATAAAACGTGTTATTTTTTTTAAATGTTCATTATAAACGTCATAAAAATTACAACAACCAATATTATATTGATACTAATTACTAATTGTCCCATTACATGGAATTTCTTGCAGAAAATGTTAATGCCCTATAATCAAATGAGGCTAAATAATTCATATGAGCTCACTGAAAGCATAATATACCTACATATTATGTAGGTGCATGTTGTATTGTGTTCCTAGCGATTGTGGCTCTGAAACAGTAAATATTAATATTCCCTGGCATGTTCCAGGGTCCCTGTCCTCTGCACTGATATGACTCATATAGACAATCGGCACTAAAACAAAAGCACCAGTGGCTGTAGGAGAGCCACAAGCTACATTGAAGTGAATAGACAAAATACCCTATTTCTATCTATAGCCTATTTATTTGCTGTATGTTGATATTTTTTTTTTATAGACTTACATTCCATGATGGAAAATCACTCTAGATTTTTACTTATGTGGCACATGACTGTTCCCAATCTGTAAAAGAGCTCTTTTTTTATTCCTGCAGATTTAAATGTTACTTTAATAAGGGATTAAATGTATAACCAATTAAAACTATGTGGTTAATTTGTCTGTATTAATGATTTGGAATTTTTCACATTGTCTAATAAAATAAGTCATCTTTTGTTGAATTAAAATAAATAACAGTGTGAGTGAAGCTGTTGCTCAGTTATGAGTCTGTGGCGCACCGGCATTAATATTCATGCGGCGGGAAGCCTGATAGGGATTCCTGGGACGTCTCCAAGCAACCAGAACCTGACGCAGCCTTCCCGCCCCTCCTCCGGTAGCTCTGTGCTAGAAAAATGGACTGCGGAGCAGTTGGGGCATAAACTATCAGAGAGAGCGGGTTTGTGAGGGTCTTCACTGATGGGGCTGCTTGGATTCAGGGTGGCTGACTACAAGTTGGACTCTTAGCTGATTTCTCTCAAGGTAAACGAGCCAGTCGCAGTTTGAATTACAGTATTGCGGATGATGTGACGCCGGTTATGTCTCACCTTGCAACACGGCATCAGAAAAGGAAGAGGTTAAAATCAGTGTGGACGCATGTATCATTCGGTTTATGTGGAGTAAAGTTGAATGTAATTGTCATTTTTGTACAGAAATCATGCTAGGCTAAAGAAACCAGTGAGAGCTAGGCTACATGGTGTTGAAACTTGGCTACATGAAGAAAATGAGAAAAACTATAAACGTCAAGTGAAGAAGGTAATAAACCCTTTAGTTATATTTGTGTCATTACCATAGACCTACAACCAATTTTGTTTCGGATTTTTCTTTCAGCCATAAAACTGATGGAGAGAAAACTTTTTTTTCCTACTTATGAATGTTCACTAAAAAGTTGACTAGTTTTGTAAAAGTAGACAAAATGTAGGCTAATCAACAAATAAATGTTGATCTATTATTATAAATAAAGGTAAGACTTTACTGAACCCTTGGTGCTACCCTAGTATGTAAAACATAAAAAAAATAAGCCTCAACTTTACCAGCTGCAACATTAAACACATTAATAATTCAAATTCAATAATATAATATACATTATTCTGAAATGGGTCATTCATGCATGCATTATGCTAAACACAACCCATCACACATAGGCTAGCTATGCAGAGCTTAACTTTGGTATTGTGATTTGATTAAAAGGAATCATGTTTGTCACAATGACATTTACATGGTGTTATAGAGAGTCTTGGATTTTTTTTTTCATTAAGTATCTTAGCCATCCAAAGGGTCACTTTTATTTAAATTTACCCCTCTATTTTAACATAAACAACTAGGAAATAACACCTCTTGATGCTGATATCCACTGTGGATTTTTCCTCTTTATTCATTATTGTTTTCGGCTGTTAATGCGGCATATTTTGTGTTTCATTAAATTTCTGTTGCCACAACAAATGGGTCCAATATGCAACAGCATTGGTGTTTATATTTGTGAATAGCTTTTGTGTGAGACTACTCTTGTGATCCATCTGATGATTAGAAAGCTCATTCTCATGTACAGCATATCGGCACATAATCCACCCTCCAGTTTGAAATTTAACACCTTTGAATGGGAATGACTCAGAGGTGCGTTATGTTATAGTTTGGAGAGATACACGCTAAAGCCTGATTAGTTTCTCTGCAGTCATGTTGGTTATGTAGACGTGCCTGCGTCTTCCAGATAGGAGAGCCAGACTTTATAGGAGCCAAACCAGGTTTTGGCATCTCATAGTCCAAAATAAATTAGACCACAAAATAAATTCTATTGGTGTGGCCAACCTTCAACTGGATGTTGCTGAGCAATCACTTCTACTGCCTTGAAACCAGAGGAATGTATGTTTGGTGATTTGGATGTCAGTTTGGACATTTGGATGATGAGGATAAATGATCTTTTTTTCCCCCAAAGATATGTCGGTGTATTTGCCCCGGGCTGCATTTGTTATTCAGGATGTAAATTCTGGCTTCTTAAAAAGAAATGTTTCCTGTTGGTCTATCTAAAAGTGCCCGAGGTCACTAAAAGCAGCTAACAAGAGGCTGGTTTGGGTTTTTTTTTTTTTTTGCTGTTATGATTTTGAACCCTTATTTCTTTGTGATTGTGATCACAGCTTTATATTTGTGTATACATACACTTTTCTTAATCTTTCTAAACCTCTTGGCTCTATAGTTTAACACACTTCCTTACTGTACATACAGGTTCTTTACAAGCTCTTAAAACATGCATGTGGTATGGATTTCCATCCTGTAACAATACAGTCTCCAGAGGCACAATGATTCCTTTAAGGACAGGATCCATTCCTAGGCATTCACATGGCAGCTACACTGCACAGCGAGAGGTCTATTTTACCTTGCAAAACAGCCAAGCCTATCATTAGATGCAGTGACTTCACTTCTGGTCTGCTGTGCCCATTATGGAATAACTGAGCACTAGCCACTTATTGAGCGCTTGAAGACTTTGTAAGAGGAGACTGGGCAGAAAATGTGCTTCAGCTGCCCCTGTTATGACTGTGTCTTTGCTATATCATTTAAGAGGCTGCATTGGAGATTTAGTATGTGACTTTATTTTCCTGAGTTAGTCTTTCCTGTGGGCCTCCATACTCACTAAACTGTTTCTAAACTGTGCATATTAAAAAATACAGAGATTTGAATGGATTGCCAATCCTTCTACCTTCAGTGATCTGCTGACTTTTCCTCTATAGTCTCAGAACCACTGTAATGTTGACATTTTTTTTTTAGTTAAATATCTTGATAAGTATTGGATTAATGATTAATGACATTCACGTCCTCCTCAGGATGACTTTCCATCTACATCTATTTGTCCACTTTGGTTTATTTTAATTAGCATATTTTAGCACACTAACACTAAACGAAGGTGGCCACTGTGGTTACCATGCTAATGCTAAACATCAGCATGTTAGCATTGTCGTTGTGAGTGTCATTGTTAACATGCTGATGGTAGCATTTAGCTCAAAGCAGAAACAAAATGCACATTGTTGATTTGTGTTTTTGTTAAACAAAAAAGGGTGTACTTAAATATGCCCATCAGGTTCAGGATCAATTAATTTGTGAAACATGTAATTGTCACATATGATTTTAGCATGTAAATAGAAGGGTTGCTGTAAAAGAGCAAAACTATCAGCTAATGTGTCCCACTGCCAGTCGTCTGTCACCTCAGGCTGGTTAAGGCAATAAGCCCAGAGGACAGGAGGTAGAAAATCGCTGATTCATTAACAGTCCCTATGTTGTTGCTATGGAAACAATTTGTTCCTGTTAAACCAAAATCCCGTAGGTGTGTTTCCACAGTGTGCTTATCCTTTATTTGATGTATATGAAGCCAAATGTAAACTGTTTTACAGAATGAAAGACATTGCAGAGAGAAAAGTTATCGTTCAGTCTTTCTGAGATATAATCTGTCCTGTCATACAACTGAGCCTGAGTCATGCCACAGTTGAGGTGTAGCCTTTTTGTCAGATGCCACGTTAGTTTTGCTTCTTGTCATTTGGATACGGTGGCTAGTGGTACAGTCAGCAATTGTTTCATTACTTGCGTCTTCTCTTCTCTACAGTTTCAAAGATTATCTGCCTCTAAAACACCAATGGATCCATTAGAAATCCTTTGAAGATCAACTTTCCTGACGAAGTGCAGAGAAATAGGATGCAGGAGGGACATAAACCCACCACTATGGTCATTTGTAACAATGAATGAGGCCACCAATGAAGAACCGATATCTTTTATTTTGACACTCTTTTTAGGGAGCTTTTTGTAAATACCAAACTAAAGATGGACGTGCCCTCAGCTCCTCAAATCATGGTGGATGGAGCTTGTGTCATGGAGGAAGCAGAATGTGGGGAAGACATGGATTTGCCCACAGATGACCACCTCATGAATTTGAAGGCCTTGACGGAGAAATTAAGACTGGAGACCAGGAGACCGTCTTACCTGGAGTGGAAAGCCCGGCTCGAGGTGGCCAGCTTTAGGGAGCCCGCAACTGGAAAAGACCAAGTTTTCCAAGTTGAGCCTGAAGGAAAAGTAGTCACACCCAAAGAGACTGTAGTGAACTCCGATCTGTTTCAGTGTAAGTTGCCATCAGGTGTATTGAAGGGATTTGGGAACATTGATGAAGCTCTCAGGTGGCTGAGGAGAGAACTGGTGAGACATCGCTTTGATTCTTTACAATGTACAAATTTATCATTTATCTTTGAAATATGCAACAGTTTACTATACATTTTGCATGTCTAATATATTTTGTTTAGTATTTGCAGCCATTGGATGGCCCTGTTTCAATAAGATACTTAAGGCAAAGACAATTCAGGAACCAAGACGGTTCACTGATGAGTTATTTCCTGTATCTGTGTCACATTGGTTTCATCACTGCCCCGCCCCTTTAGGAGACTAGCGGCAGGCCTGAGTCCATTCATTCTTATGAGAAAAATTAATGTGATCACAGATTAGAGCCGATTCTTTCATCCCTTAGTCACCAAAGTGAAAATTGGACCCATTTTTCACTAGCCACATTTCTTCTGAACATTCTGACACTAAAATGGCATTTTTCCAGACAGAAAAATCAGGAGAAAATTAACTTTGCTCAAGACCTGTCTCTGCCTCAGCAATACACTCTCGTGAGAACCTCGAGATCTGCAGCAAGCGTATTAAGCTAGCAGATAAAAGAAAGTGGCAAAATAAAGCGCAAACATTAAAATTATGACTATCTAGTGATGTATTGTTTCCACATGGATAAACAATAGTCTTCAGTAATGTGTTAGTGTTAAAAATGCTCAGTGGGGATAGGCAGAATAGGCGACCATGCCCACTTGGGAGACAGGAAATGTGTGCTGTTTCATACCATTATCATATTTTGTAATGCGGTATCTTTGTCCTATCTACCATCTTTGCTTACGGTTCAAGTACACTCTTTAATTTACATTTTTAATTTGAAGAGCTTTATAATTTTGCAGTTAAAGGCCAGAATAGAAAATAACTTCCTGCTACTTAGCTAATTAGAATTTAACAATGGACACAATGTCCAATTACTGGCCAGTAAGCATCCCGTCCACATTAGTGAGTGACAATGATTGGGACTCAGGCAGTTGGAGCAGAGATTTGTTACACACAGTTTTTTTTGCAAGTTTGATCATTTTTACTCTGCTCAATTACTCTGCACATTTCACCCATGGTTCATAAGCCTGGATTGAGCACGCAATGAGGCACTGTCGGAGGCCCAATCATACTCACAATCGTTTTCGGCTCTCTGTAAATTGGGTAAAGGAGTTGGGTCTAGACCGACTCTACATGTAGGATGAGATAACTTTTGTTGTGAATTGGCGCTATATAAAAAAAATAGACTTGACATGAGAGTGGTAACGATCTTACTAACTTTCGTTAGCGAATATGCATATTTCATCAAATGTCAAACTATTCTCTAAAATCTCTATGATTGGACCCAATGGTTGTTGTTTTTTTGTTTTTTATTTCCCTAAATCTGTATATATTATAACAATATATACTGGTATATATGAACCTATACAGTTTATGGAATAGTTTATGGTCTTCCTTCACAGATGAAGTTGATCAGTTGTCATTGAGATAATTAGTTTATCATCATATGAAATAATCTGTTATTGCATGATTGATTTCCATGGGGAACTGAGCAGCTCCATCCACTGCGAAAGGCCATGAGATGTGGTTGAAAGTTAGAACTTATATGTTGACCTCTGAAATTTATTTACCAGCAGCCAAAAGAATAGAGGCATTTTTTGGAATTATCTCTAAACTAAAACACAATTATGCCAAAATTCTAGTTGAGAAAGTGATTAATCTGTAAATCAGCAGGCTGTTTGAGCACCACTGTTTTCTGTCTCTCTCCATCAGACAGACATGCGCTTGCAGGACCAGCAGCTGGCGAGGCAGCTCATGCGGCTCCGGAGCGACATCAACAAGCTGAAGATAGAGCACACGTGTCACCTGCACCGTCGGATGCTCAACGACGCCACCTTTGGCCTTGAGGAGCAGGACCAGCTGTCGGACCTGCTGTTTGAGTGTCCGGTCACTCCAGGGCTCGGACTCTCGGCCCCGCTGAGGCTCATCGGCGTCACCAAGATGAACATTAACTCTCGCCGTTTCTCGCTCTGCTAAGGGGCAACAATAGTGGTTCAGGCAGAAAATCTTGAAAATAAAATATCTTTGCTCCAGTGCAACATGCCAGCCATGGCCATATGTTAGTGCTGAAATCCTCTGTACATTTAGGGCTTGACCACAGTGTCAATGTAAAGCCTGTTTTACAGTCCCTATAATCAAGGAGAGAGATTTTGGTAATGTTCAGTATATTATAGAGTGTAGTAGGTACATTGTGTTTTTGCCACTAAACTATATATGGCAGCTATATACAGAAACCTTTCTATCTTAAAACCGCAGTAGATTTTAGACCTGTATGCCATCGCAACTTTAAATAGAATCCTTGCAGTTTTTCGTAAAGCACTCTCAAGCCGTTTGCTGGGACTTTTGTGGTTTAGATTGAATATTTACAGCGTTGGGTAAGCTAGCAAAGCTTTGCAAGCTACCAATTACTTTACACTTAAATAAGTTGAACTACAGTAAAGCTACCCTAGGAAGAAATGTAGTTTGGTTAACTAAAGCTACTTTTTTTTCCACTTTGTGGAAATAAATGACAATGCCAGAAAAATAAAGCGACTCAAATGACTTTACTGCAAAAGGTTTTAACTTTCACAGGTCACATACACCAAAAAATACCCTACTGTTCATGAGACCGTGCAAGGAATGTCAGTTTTGGTTTTGTATGTCCATCAGTCAGACATCTGCTTTCCAGAAATTAGAGTACTGAGTCAACAGAATAGAGTACTAAGCCAAGCAGGATTACTCAGTTCAACGTCTTATGACTAATTGACCAACGCTACCTGCATGCCTTCACGGCGATCAGGCTGAAAGAAAGCAGGGGCAGGGCTGGTCAAAGGTGGTTCAGTTACAGTAAAATACAAATAAAAATTCATTCCCTCCTTTTATCAAAATTGTTTGTAATTTCAGTAGACAGTAGAAATTGCTAAAAAGTAATTTCACTGCTTGAATCACTATGCAAATATGCATGTAGTAAAACTACCAGCTACCAACTACAAAATATAGTTTAGCTATTAGTTTAATTACATGTATTACATAACTCCCCAACAAAACAATATTTAAGTATATTTTTACTTCAGACTTCAGATTTTCAGACTTCTGTATGAGCTTTCAGTGAGTTAAAAACATTTTTGTTCCATGTCCTGAATCTTATTCTAAATGTTTTGTGCTTTTAAAAACATGCCTTAATGATTTTTTAAAAATTGCACACTTTAGCTAATGCATATTTGTAGTAGTAGTATCAATTCAGCAAACATTGAGTTTTTGTAGAGTGTTTTTTCTTTATGATTGTCAAGTTGCGCTAGTTTGTTTTCACGTCCTTTGCTGAAGTTTGTATCTTGGCTAGAGCTCTGCCCTTGTTATGCTTTAATTGTGATCCGAGAGTAACCATTTGAGATAGCATTGTCTGTTTGAAACAAAAACATGCCTTAGTTTAACGCTAAACATCGAATTATAACTCATCTAGATCTCTCTGTCTCCCAAATGACATGATTATGTGGATCTTGTTATGAGCCTCCTTTTATGTCTTCGGTTATGATGGGATATATCATTAGAGGGAACCTCTCCTTACTAATTTTCTTTTGGGCTGTGGGAGTTCTGCATTTGAAATGTAGGCATCTGAAATTTGAGTCAAGAATAGTCTCAATGCACAGACCATGCAACAGAAAAAGGAGTTTCAGGCTTTGCAATGCCCCTCCTTGTGGTCCAGATATACTAAAATACAATCTGAACATGATCACATTTTTAAAGCTCTCTCTCTCACACTCACACACACACACACACACACACCTAATTTGTTCCCCCCAAAGAGCAGACTAAACAAAAGTTTGTATTGTCCCCTGAAGAGTGAGGCACAATGGCACCTGGCAAGAAAACAACTGCAACTTGATCATAATAATCAACTGGAACACACAGTTCTTTGAAACTGGTTTGGTAACATATAATACATTAAATGGGGTAATGATTAGTGCTAATATGTTTATGTTTATAAATGTGCTGGAAATAAATAACTCATCAAGAAGTTGGATGTGTTACTTGTACAACCTTTAATTTGCCATCATCATGACAAAATCTCACCAATAGTTTTCTTAAGACTGGTCACTCAACACAGGATTAGCACAATGTCTTCCATTGGTATGCTGTGTATCAAAGTGCTCACTGAACCATAGAAAGATCTGAAGCATACGCAGTTAAGAAGCTTAGATACACTGAACCAGCTGGTTTTTAGGAGTTGGATGTCGTGCAGCTTTCAGGAGGTGTTGAGAGCTTTTAACAAAATGTCTTCTGTCATTTCCCCCAAATCATACCTCTACTTAATTTAATTAATTTAACTACTTTTGTTTTAGGAGTCCAATTGTGACAGGAGACATATAATATAGTACATTAACAGATACGGAAAGAAATATTTTACTTTGAAGCTGCAACCAGCAGTAGATTAGTTTAGCGCAATGGCGAGAATTTTAGCGAGAATAAGATGGCTTGGAAGGTTGCAAAATCCATCTACCAGCACCTCTAAAGCTTACTAAATAACATGGTACAGTATTTGGTTTGTTTAATCCGCGCAAAATGTGTAAAAGTGATGTCATCGCATAATCCTGAACACAACTGATGTTTAAACATTTAGGTTTTTGTAAGATAAAATGTAGGTGTAATTGGTAAGATTTAAAGGTGCTCATAGGTTGATTTTCTACTTAACGACAAAGCAAGGCTAGCTGTTTCCCTATCTCCCTGTCTTTCTGCTAAGCCAGGCTAACCGGCTATTGCTTCATACTGTAACAGATTATTAAAAATGGTATCAATGTTCCCATCAAACAACATCAACCACAAAATGACAGCATTTCCCAAAATGTGTAATTACCAAGCTTTGAAAAATGACATGAATCTCTTCAAATGAGCTCCTCTGTCATCTTTCTGCTGTCATTTGTGCATGCTGCACAAGAACTTGTTGGGAACAATCCAGGCCTCCGGAGTTTTAGGTATGTGTGAAGGCGTGAGCATGGGGGTCATGAGGTTTTGCATGTGAGAGTCAATGTAACCCACCCGCCGATCCCCGTGTCCCTCTCAATCTGGAAGGCCTGAAGTGGCATGTCATGAATGACTTTGCTGAGCCTGAGATTTTCATGCATGAGCTCCAGCTTTATGTGAGCGTATCGCTGCTGAAAGCCACATCTCCTTTTGATTGAAAGGCTGCCAAAGGGGCCATCACATACTTTTTCTAACAAGCTGCTGGTGATCAGGGCAGTTCTGTTTCTTTATTCTTTTCTCCCAGAAGAATTTTGTGATTATATTTAAGCTATTACAATGAAATAAATAATGTGTGACTGTTGTTCTCTGGAACGGCAGTTGCATTAACAAAATGAAAAGCAAACTTTAAGCTTGTTTAGACTCCAGTTGTGCCCAGCAGATGTTCCTGGAGTTTGTTCATTTTATTAATTTAATTCCTAAATCATCTCATTTGCATGACAATATGACTTGACAGGCATAAAATTGGGCACTATCTATGCTGTTGACGCATGAAGAAGCCATAATCCTGATGCAAAAATTAAGTATCATCTTGAGAGAAATAAGATGGGGTTTTTGGGGTTTTTTTTTTAAAAGGACTTCATGAAAAACATTTCAGCTATATCTGCATTAAGGGAAATGATGGTATGTGAGGACTTTCCTTAAGTTAAATTTGTTGTTATTTGCTAACTTTACCTTTTGTTCTACCAAACGCTTTTTTCCCCTGATGTTCATGACTGGGAATGTAGCTGCCATCCTGTTCCAGGAATATAACAGGTGTAACACCACAGAGCTGCAGTGCTCACCATGGCTGAGCTGCAAACTCAAGCATGAATGGCTGACAGGAACCTCACCAAGGTGAACCACGAGGGTGAGACTGGCAAGAATCCAGACTGCTTTGTGTTGGGAGTGTCTCAGTAGATTGCATCTCAGCAAAGTTTTACCATAAAGATGAGATGTTGAGAACACATTAAAAAAAAATTGATAGATTAATCTATACTGTCCTGGATGATGTGATTTCCTATTTCCTCATTTGTGACACTTCACAAAGCTAGAACTTTGACCACTCTATCAATGACTAACATTTAACCAGCAATAACACTCTCAACTTTTAATGTGGAAATAAGTAATTGTGGAAATAAGAGCTGAATTAGGAGCGGAACAGACTGTTTTTGTTGGAGAAGCAAGGCACGTTGCAGACTCATGTGCCTTAAGCTTGACAACACAATTAAACCCATGGAGCGAAGAGACACTGATTCAGACTGTGTTGGTTGCTGGAAATTAGATTTATAAGGTCAGAGGAACACTTGGACCAACTCCTGGACACATTAAACATGTGAGGACCTAAAAAAAGCTTTCTATGTGGGATATTAATTTGTGGAAAAGCCCCTTGCTTGCAGGTTCCTTTTCTTAATTTAGGATTAGGCTGTGTGCGCTGTAAGATTTGGCTAGTGGGCAACAGGGTCTTGAATGTAAATCCCAATTACTGTTACTACTGTTATACATATAAAGATGTATATTATTTGAATTGGTTTAAACTTAAACTTGGAGTGCGGGACTTCTTTCATATAAACAAACATCTGTTACCTTCAAGCCCTTGCCAAAAAGAGCATACATCTCTCTGTATTACATCTCTCTGTATTTCAATGTAGCCTATACCAGAGTTTTTAAACCCGTGACTTTCCTCCTCTGTACCGTACTCATAGCAACGGCTATGATATGCCTCAATATGGGCTACAGCAGCAGAAGTATGTCAGAGCCTATGGTGTCATAAACATGTCGACTGTTTGTATAATTCCTCACTGCCAGAAGGGGTCGAAAGAAGTTCCGTACTGCAGGTTTAAATTAATTGGTTAAACTTAAATGTTTTCAACCATTTGGGAGCACTAGAAACAAGCTGTAAACATAAAATTTTTGACATATTGTGACCTTTTTAATTTTACATGGCACATCCGGCAGTCAAGGAACAACCAGCATCATTAGCATTAATTTCACCTATTGAATGATGAATAGCTGGCTCTTTAGCTGCCAAATGCAACAAGATATAGCTTATCCAGCTGATTGCTAACTCTTCTGTTGTTTGGTGGTGGGCAGCTAACATATGGTGGATTTTAAGTAGTATTTTGATTACAGACATGTTGAATTTAAACTTGACAGTATCACCTACTGGAAATTCAAGAGAGATGACTGCCAGTGTTTCTACTAAGGACATTTATTCCTTTCAAGCTAAACCAAAACTTAAATCAAGTAAAATACTTTAAAAACGAACAGCAAATTATCAGTTTTTTCTTGAATCATTGTCTAATACATCCATTTGTCAATGCAGTATAGTCCCTGACTTATACATCCGCTTACTATGATAGCTAAAATCTCAAGTTTTCATTCTGCGCTCAAACAAGTAAACATGCGCATATCTGATTCTTCTTCATGAGGCATGAAGAAAGGGTGGTAAAATCAATATAGAGGCACTACAGCAGCTCCAGTCGTAAAGTGAATTGCTTAACTCTTTATAAAACAGCATGGGATCTTTAAATGACTTAATTACGCCAACTGATCCATTTAATAAGTTACTTCAAATGAAGCACTTCAATGAGGCATTCTGTTCTAAAATTGGATTAGGGAGAATTCACAGGGGGGCAATTAGGCTTCTGCCAAGTACTGTGAGAAAGTCAGCACAGTTCAATTACACGGAGACCATGTAAAAAATAATTTACGCACTTTCTGTGCCAAAACAAATTAAGCAATGAAACAACACTGTCACAAAAAGATACAACTAACCAAGAATAGTTTGCCCGTGTGATGAGAAATTGTATTTGCTCGGTGAGATTATTAGCTTCTTGATTATCTCATCCTTTTGTTGGAGGCAGACTGTGTCTCAAGCCAAAGTGTCTATTTGAAACCAGGTGTAGTGTTCCAGTCTGTACATGCACTCCTACACCTCTACTCCATTCCCACAACAAACATGAGACAATGGACAAACACTTTTTGTACTGTAGAAAATCATATAAAAGTAGACCTGTGAATGAAAAGGTTTAAAAGCCTGGTGAGCAGCTTTACAGAATGGAATTCGCTCAACTCAAACTGCCCTGCCAATTTCTTGTATCCCCGGACTCGAAACTAATCCCTAACATTGAGGGCAACATCTAGCATGATTGCATTGATGAAACTCAGACTGAAGTTTCACAGGAGATTAGGTGCACCCAAGCAGATGATCAGTCAGAAAGGATAAGAATCAGATTACGAACCCTTCACCTCGTGTCAGTTTTGGTGCATGAAAGTCAAATTAAATGAGGTTAGTCTCAATTCAAACTACTGAGAATGCAGCGGGCAGGTGTAAAGCATAAACAACCATGTGTTTTCAAAGGAAATCATGATGCTCGTAATTTTACCACAAAACAATTTAGTTTAAAGTAGCTGTTATTTAATAACCATGATTTGCTCAACAACTGTAGTTACAGTTCATAATTACCTGTCTGTGTGTGACAGACAGTTGGCAGCGGTACTGCAGTGTAAAGGCACAATGACAGATAAATGTAATGTCACAACACATAACAAGGTAACCTGCAGGAGAAGAACAAAAATCTAAAATCATAAATTTACATCAGCCATAACCTAACTGGCTTTGTCAAATACAGTCCCCACTCAATCACTTCAAACTGAGTGAGAATTTTTGTCTTTTACAGCATTTCCTTGGACAGTATGAATAAGGCAAAATTATATAAATGAGTAAACACTGATAACAAATGATAATGTAAAGCAAAGTGGTACACAAATCTTACTGAAAAACAATTATATAGAGCAAAATGTGAACACTCTCACAGCAACACACACACAAAATAAATGAAGAAAACCAAAGTTCTCCTGGTGGATGACGCTGAATGACCTTTAGTAATACAAAAGCACAAACCAGTACATCCTCAGTCTTAAACTTCTAAAATAAAATGTAGACAGTCCTCTGATGGATTTTTCAGTCTTTGAGGGTATTCAAAACAGACTGAAATATTCTCAAAGACTTTAAAGATATCTGCTACATTGCTGACAGCAGTGGCAGATACTGCCAATAAACAAGTACAAAAACCAAACTAAAAGAAATGATCAGAGGCCATGAATCCCTCTGAAATGCATAACTAGCCAACTGACTGCATGTCACCTACAGGGTCTGCATAAGTGCATTTGTTGACTTCATGTTTTTATGGTAACAGGTCAAGGTTTTCCATGAGTGCGCAGGGACTATGAAACGTCCTCTTGACAATTAGAGGAAAATATAATTAACAAAATCTTAGGTCAGTGCTCAGGACCACCTTCATCTGATCCGATTAGCTCATGCCTACTTTTCACTTGAGGATTTGCTGCCATTCTATGTCAGCTCTTGGGAAAAAAAAAAAAAAACTCCCTTTGGTCGCCATGTCACGGCGTCACTCCCTCCTGGTCCATACTGCATCCGAGAGCTTCAATATCATTACTGATATCAGTGATCATGCGGTCCCATTCGTCTCCCTCAGAGGCCTCCTGGCCCTCATCTGAGGCAGCACTTCCTTCGCCTGCTCCGTTGCCGTTGGTGGTGGAATCGGAAGCAGAGCTGGCGGTGCGCCGGTAACGACCAAAGCTGTCTGTAATGATGCCTCGGCCGTCCTTCACACCAATTGTCTCAAGGAAATTCTCAAAGTGCTGGCTGTCCTTCTCTGGTATGAAGGGACGCAGTCCTACACGGGCACATTATAATGCATATGGTCATGGAGTGCATTTGACATGACATCTGTCTTTTTAGCATGTATTTTCCGACAAATGTGTTGCGTTTATATCATGTTGAATGTGATATAAAATGCAGAAGGATTTATATCATTGAAGAGACAGCAGTATGGATAGGAGTTTTACCCACATTTTGATTTTTATGTCTCACATTTTTATGTGGAAAGACTATTGAAAGAAATAAAGATCTCCACTTCCTCCCATTGTACAAAAATGAAGCCAAATTATCCCGGATACGAGTGCTGCCATCTTGTGCTGGTGACGTCTTTTGTAGCCAGAGTCTGCGCAGTAGTGATCGGGCAGCGAAGCCGCGGCATCAAGTTCCCGTCCATACACCTGCCCGCCCAATCGCGAACAGGGCTCAGCTGTCAATCATGACATTTCACCCCATTTTTATAGCATTAAATAACTAATTAAAACCAACCTGATGAGAAAAATGAACACTTGAACATATATCAGCCTAAAAACTACCTTAAACAACAGAAACCATCTTTGGGAAAAAATTTATTTGACGTGCACTTTGAGTTTTTAGTTTGGCCCATGTCCTACCAGATATCCTTGAGGGGGAGGAGTTTATGACCTATACTGCAGCCCACCACCAGGGGGCAATATAGATGTTTTGGCTTCACTTTAGGGAAGCTCTCATGTTGTCCATCTTTATACTGTATAGTCAATGGGATAGGCGAAAGTGGGTGTGAAATGTTGTGTGAAATTAAAACTGGGATCAACTGTCAGGTGTGGCTTTACCTGTATTACCACCAAGCAAGACTGTGATGTTTGTTTCACTATTCCCCAGAATCCAGTCCACAACCAGACCACATCAGCACATCAATCAATTTTGGGAGCAGATACTTGGTGTTAGTTTATACATCCCAGTGGGACTCAAAAATGAGAGTTGCACTGAAAACACTGGTGCAACCATGACCAAAAAGGCACAGTTCGATATGACAATTTGACAGAAAAAAAGCTTATGCAGTGAAAAGGATTTCTTGATTTATATATACTAAGAGAGACAGGTTATGTCATGCTACCATAAATATGATTTGTTAAACACTGTTTGAAGTTTGAATTTTCTTGTTGTACTCTTTCATTACCATGCTTCATCACTGTATCTTAACTTATGGGGAAATAGAGTGGTCGTACCAAGAAGAAGAAACTTCCTGCTGTCCCCATAGAGTTGTCGCAGGTTAATGCAGAACTCATGGATGGAGGAACCATTACGGTATTCATGGAGTAGGGTGGCAAACTGCTGGATCTCCTGTGATGACAGTTTTGTCCGCAGCTAGAAAGTGAAGAAAAACATATTGAAAATTCAAAACGAGAATTAGTACAGCTTGAAAAAAAGTCTTGGTCTCAAGGACAGAAAAGGGCAGAAAATGAAAAGGTGAAATCAACATACTGTGGTCATGTAGTCCTGCAGCAGCTCTGCAGCAGTGGTGCTGAGCTCTCCTTCACTCGCAGTCTTCGTCTGAGGGGATGCTGGGGTGGAAGCAGATGGAGAGTTTTCTTCTGCTTCCATCGAACCCTGGGAAGGACTTAGAGAAAAATGCACCCTTTGTAAGTGACAAGCAAAAGTAAATCACTTTCAGAGACTTGTTAAAATCCTTCTTGAGCACTGTGCCTAAAATAGAAACTTACAATGTGCTGGCTTCCTCTTCAAAGGCCTCCTTAACATCCACTTTGCTTGAAGAGTCATCTGCAAAAAACAAACCCTAAATATTACAATTAAGTCATATCTGAATCTTCAGTAGCTTCAGAAGAGGGTAAAACTCCAAAGGTATCCAGAGTAAAAGGGTATTACAATATATTACACAAAATCAAATTTTAGAGAACATATTTGTTAAGCTGTTTGAAAAATAAATCTGCTAAATTCGTTTTATTCCGTTTGTTTTTCTCTAGACGGCAAGTGTTTCTTTTCCTCACCACTGTATAGAGAAAGGTGTCTGGTAGGTGTAGTTGCTCCATCAAAAATGGCTCTGTCCAAGAAGTCGATGGTTGATTCTGTGTAAACGATCTGAAAGACCTGGCTGAGCAAAAGACACAGCTCCTCTGCTGCTGCCTAAAAGACAAAAAAAGTTGGGATATTAGCAACGCACTCTTCTGCAGAAACCAATTCATGAGAGTACTCTGCAGCATGTTTACGTTATGATGTCAGCATTATCTTGACATCTTGTAACTTGGAGACTGAAAAGTGCATCATGATTAGCTAAACTCGTTTACTTTACCATTTTTGGTGTTTATACCCATTGGAACACACAAAGCAGACTTCAGACTGTGGTTAGGTCTATGTTTGTTTGATTACTCTAAATTTAAAAAATTAAAGGTTACATTCTGACTCTTAAAAGGTACCCTGTAAAATTTTCTTGTACAAACAAGAAAACTCGTGGACGTCATTGATTACGAAAATATGTCGATGCTTGTTGGCGTGTCGCAATGAATCATGGCTGCGCCCAGTCAAAGCATGGATTTCCCCAGACAGCGAGCTGCTGCTAAAAACCCTTGCATCCAATCATCTAAAATGTGGGAGTATTTGAGACCAAGAAAGAGAAAATATAACATTGAAATGTTGACATTTTTAATATTAATTTTAGGTAAATATAATTTTACTCAATCAAGAAATTAAGAAAAATAATGTTTAGAATAGTCGATAAATAATCGTTAGATGGCTTGGAATGTACGTTTTGATGCACATTTTAAAACAATCTCAGTGAGTTGATTTGGTGTGTGCCTTGATTTAAAAAGCTTGGTTCTCACCTGTGTAATAAACTAAAGAAACATGTATGTTATAAACACAGCCACAGATGCAAAATAATACCTTATTATCAACGGCCAGCACAAGCAGACAGCAGACCTCCACAAGCACAGCTCCACTCTCTGATAAGGAGCTCAGGGTCTGAGACTTGTTGAGATCAGGACACGAGCTGGGACATGGAGAACCTCCTGACTCCTGGGCTAAAAAATATAGAAAAATACAGTCAGATTTGATTGTTCAAATGTTGAATTGTTTCATGCTTAGCAGGCACTACTTTGGACATTTTTGAAATATATGACTCCAAACTTTTCTTGATTATTGGGCCACATTTTTGAGTTGCCAAATAAATTCACATTATTGGCAGTTCCTCTCTAGAAAGATGTCAGCTAAGCACTTGTTTTAAATTGGATTTAGCATATGGTTATGTGTTGTTTTACTAATTGTTTGTGCTTCTGTACTTTTGTATGTTTTCTTTTAATGTTTTTTATATGCCTGCTGGGACTACAGTTTTAAATTACCCTGTGTGGCTAAATCTTATACATTTACATGATGGACCTAAGTGCTCATGTTTATTAATGTGCACTGTCCCTTCTCAAATAAAATAAACAAACATGATCAGATCCCTGTAATTCCCTGTTCATTATTGCTGCAAGACAAGATTACCAAACAAAGAACCAGAGGGACCTGAATACACTTTAAAAAGTGTGTTGCAATAGGACTGCAGTCTGCTCCTGTCTAGATGACTGCAGTGTTTTCCCATACGTTAATTTATTTGTGGCGGCCCGCCACAATATCACCACTGCCTACCACACATTAATTTTCTATTAGGGCTGCGCACCCCTCTCTCATTCTCCCTCACCGTTTCCCACACAGAGGCTAGAAGTTACTTGGGTACTGGATATTTAGCGACCCATTAACATTTTATTTTTACCCGTATGAGAGAAGGCTATTCGCGATCGATTAACTAGTGGGCAATCCACCCCCGCTCTAGTGTTACCCCTGCCATCTGGTGCGATGTCATTCAGTACCACGTTTCAATCGTTTTGAAAGGTCCAACATGTAAAAGCCTTCTTCACAAAGCGATTCGGGGTGAAAAATTCCGAAATGGGCGTTGTGTTTTTAGGCGACTTTATAAAACACCCTGAAGAAAGTCAAAAGAGCAGATACAAGGAGAGAGAAACAGAAAAAGGAGGGGCAGGGCAAGCTGCCGTGCGTGCGTGTGTGTGTGTGTGCATACAGTCAGAAGTGTAGGGGTAAGTGTGTGTGTGTGTGTATGAGGAAAGAGAACTGAAGGGCAAAGTAAGGTCCGCATATAAAAACAGTTTGTGAGTAAACACTGAATAGGGTGGAGAATTAAATAGAATTCAAGTGTGGAAATGTGGGGTTTTTTTTACCCGTTTTGATCACCACAAGATGCAAAGAGTCGTCTCTGATGTAGGAGACGGCAGCAATATCATGGATGGGCACTCTCAGGATGATGTCTTCTCCATCGCGCCATACAAGCTTTATGTTGTATGCCGACAAGCTCACCACTGCATCCTGCTCCGATGTCAGCTGGCCTGCCAACTGATGGGACTTCTGAGAATCACAGAGGCACACAGTGTAGCTAATTATCCCTGTGTTCATGGAAATTATACATACCATGTCAGGTTTAATCCTCTAATTCAGATACTCACCCTTGCAGTGTCAATGAGCTGCAGCATTTCTGTGCGACTTGATGGGTTTAAATATCCTGGAACTGATGTCAGTTGCCCCAAGTACTGGACAGTACAAAACATACACATACTTTTTACTAAAAGTTATAAAAACAAAAAACAATCCAAGGTATACTAGGTGAATAGTACAACATATTTAATACACAGGTAGGGTCTTTATATCCTTGGTCATCACACTCACTTTGACTTCCTTCTCAATGTAGTCATTAAGCAGGATGTCGGGGTCGATGCGGTGGTCAGGCTGAGAGAGTGAGAAGGTGTGGAGGGCCCTGCGCTCTGTGGCTTTCTCCTGGGCCTTCTTGTCTCTCCCCTTCTCTCCCTTAAGGAAGACTCGCTTGAATGGAGACACGATACCAGGCTGGTGAATACAGACAGAGAGTGGGGTTGAGAAATTAGAAAACCATCAAGCAGCCTTTGAAATTGCAGTAGGAAACAAGACTTAATTTGTGTGGACTTCTTATGGGAATATTGATATCCACAACATAGTTGCAATGAGCTTGCAACACAGTAAAGCAATTACAAATGCAACTACAAGTTTAATGTGCCCCCAAAAACCAAGCAGATGCCTTGTAATTTCTGCTGACCCTGCTTCCCCTGACTGTGCTGGTGGCTGCAGAGTAAGACACAGCACATGGACTCAAATGTATTGCGTTACTGAATACATGTTGCTCAAATGTCAACACTAGCATTTGCTAAAAGGAAACTCTTTTCGCATTTTGCAATACTGGCGGAATCACGTCTTAACATTTAAATTATGAACATTAACCTCAAAATATCAATGCGCAGCTACCACAGACATGTTACAAGAGAAACATACATTCTCCTTTTTTTTTTAGAATTTTTTTCTGTATTTACTTTAGAACCTTTTCATTGCTTTACTTGCAAATTACCTGTAAAAACACCCAATTATATCATTCTTTTAACTCTTGAATCAACTGGTATAAAGTCAACACTGTATCACTGTTAAGAGCTCAGAGCTAAGGGTGCGAAACACGATAAGTTTTATCCACAGTCTATTCATAATACAGAACACGTCAAAGCATTTTAAAAAGCCTACCTCGTTCTCCATGAGCCCACACGCTACAAGAGTCGCCTATTCAACAACAAGGAGCAGCCTGGCTATGGATGCTGCTACGCTTGCTCTGTCTAAACACCTGTTGCCTCCACTTACACACAGTGACAGCTGCCAACTGGTGACAGACTTACAGGATCATACACAGCATAAGTGTGTGTGTGATGGGTGTGACCTCCTACAAAGGAAGGCAAGTGTCTCTGTCTCTACAAGAACAGGAAGGGGACTAGCCACAACTTCCTGTGATGACACGTGCCTTCGTACTTTGAATTATGAAATGACTAAAAAACTGCAGCAGACTTATTTCAAAAGATGCTGAAGTCAGACAAAAGAGAGTGTGTGGTGATGATCACTTTTCATCTTCATGTTGCAGCTGCAGTGCCGTTTACACCGCACATTCAATAAGGCGAAAAGTACAAAGAGTTTTCTCTACATGTATAAAATCAAGCAAGAGTTAACTTCCTATAGACAATGTTTGCTAGCAATATCTTCAATAGGAACAAAATAGGGTTATAGTAAGTATAGTAGTGCAAGTTATATTAATTCACCTTCACTCATTCACAACAAAGTTGAGCATCCCATATAAACCCCTGGTTGGGAGCAGGATGTAAGAACCAAGCTGAACAATCTGTTAACACTCTAAATACAGCTTAAGGTCAAGGAGCTGTATTTGACTCTTACACTAACTGTACCCATAATTTTGTCCGTGGCTGATGTGCTTATATTTTATTACAAACATTAAGACTCCATAGAACAGCACAACCTATGGCTGATGCATTATTTAATGTAGCTCATGAAGACAAGCGCATTAACATTTTATGGCTTCTCCTTGTGAAATCTGAGATGAGAGCTCCCGCAGATGACCTGCAGTTAATGGGCGCAAGATGAACAAGTGTCATTTTTGGTAAAAGTCTGTTCACATAGAAAGGTAAGTGAGGATAGTGCATAGCTTCTTTGTGCTGTGATGGCCAGGGTGACAAAAAAAGTGCAGATGGACTTTCAAACTTTATCAGAACTAACAATGCAGGAAAACATAATCCAAGAAAAACTTTGCTGCTTTTATATTGTTATAATTTAACCATATTCAGTGTAACACAACAGGGTAAGAGAATAACAATCCATTCCTACAAATAATCACCACCTCTTGTGATTTCAGACCTAAAGAGTACAACTCAGGTTTACACAGTGGTCCTAAATTTAAATGTTGCCATCTTTTCCTGCCTTTCCAGATCTAAGCTGCAGCACTCCTGTTAAATGTGCATGTTCTTTATTCTTGATTTCTAAGTGTTTGTAAGACATTACCATTCCAGCTGGGCTGAAAGCAAGCTAATATATTGGATGTGAGCGAAGACAGCGCTCACTGTGCTGTGTTCATGTAAGGTAATTCGGCTGTGAAATTCTGAACTTTTCCAGATACCTCTGACTGTTTCCAGACAAATACCTGTCAAAATGTCATGATGTCACATAGATTCCCTGACATGTAGGATGATTAAATGAGTTGCTATAAATCAGTTAGCAAAGTGGAAGTAATCATATGGAGGTGTCTGAGCCTTCACTTGAGCCTATGTAATACTATAACACTCTGTAGCCTGAATGTTCATCTGGAGTAAATGCTGTTCACCATCACCACCAAGTGGCACAAACAAGAACTGTATGTATTGGTGACGACAATCCCTTAAGGCAAGGATCATCAACCCTGATCAGTAAGTACTAAACCTAATCAACAACTGGCATTAACTGACATTTCTAGCAAGAACTTCCAAAAAAGAGATCATAACCAGTTTCATAAAGTTGAAACATGAATTTGTACTGAGAGTAAAGGGATGGAAATGAAATATTCCACTCGAGGATCGAGAAACATTGGGTTTGTTAACATTTCTGACAGTTTAAACTACAATATCACTTCATTTCTGTCCAAATTTCCCTTCACATTAAGAGAAGTAACTCTACTGTTATTATCACAGAAAAATTATGGATGGACCAGCACAATCATAACCAAGATGTGAACCTCAGACACTTCACTTCTCATTACGCTGCTCGGGCTGTTAGAGCTCGTCAGTGTCATGTCCTGCCTAGATTTGGTGGGTCCTGCCCTTCACTTTCCTCTTGTCCCTTGTGTATGCTCTAAGACATGGTGGGAAGAAAAGATAAAAGAAATGTCAGCTACGTGTTAACATGAAGATCTGCCAGACGGGATCATTAGGTTTTAGTATTTGTATGTATGCGTGAGACCGAGCAGGGATGACTGGCACAACCAAGGAATGCTTATTCCCGTTAGTATGACTGACACTGCCTTTGACAGACGATGCTGAGTCACAGACTCTTGGAAACCTGGTTGTGCTGTCATTACTATTTGAATATACTGACATTGCGGTATACCACCAAATCATCCTTGCTGTTAAAAATCTAACAAGGAATAATACATTGGCTCAATTAATACAACAATGGCCGATCATTTACATTTACCACAACAAACACAGGCTGTAACGTCATCTAAACATATTTTAATGGACTGCAAAGCGAACAACTGTAAAGTGGTATTAATATATCTGGCATAAAAAGTCATGGCAGTCTTGAAATAAGACGACAACGTTTTAAACTTAACTTCTGACGTTAATACTTCACTCGTTCTTTTAAACTCCATCTGTTGCGCTTTTAATTTTATTTAAAGTCCAATCAGTAAGTTACACGTTTTTCTCCCATTTACGATAACGCTGGCAGACAGAGAATAAAATAAATCGGTGTCCGCGTATTGTCGCAACTGCTTTGCCCATCACCCCTGATATTTAAAGTTACTTGTAGCGGATAGTCCGCTAAACTTAAGCTAATAGCTAAACTCTCCTGGTCTGCCTAGCTAGTAAGTTAGCATGCTAGCTAGTCAACTGTTGTACAAAGTGTGTCCATTGCCCGACTTACCTTTTTCACTTTTTTCACATCATCCTCCATTTCTATGTAAAGGTTCTCTTCCTCATATTCAGTTCAGCGTGGAGTTCCAGGAGAGACAAGACAGAATTACCGAAGCTCTTAACCAGGACTCATCTGACAGTAGTTAGCACGCTAGCCTAGCTTAGTTTAGTTTAGCCTAGCATTGGTAGCTCTAAGTGATGGCCGAATTTGAAATGATAGCAAAACGCCATCCTGGTTTTTATCCTATTCAACAACTTTTAGAAAAAATGCCGGCGTGCCCACAGTGTGAGAATGGTATGCCTCAGTGCCGCAACAACAACTAAGGAAATAGTCGGTGGACAAGACAAACTCGGATAAGACAGACAAAACTTTTCAATCGTGCCGCCATTTTGGGCGTTGAACTGTGGTCCAGCATGCTTTGCACAAACCAAAACAGCTGCTACCGTGCAGTGATTACGGCGTACCGCCGAGCGACACAGGAGCCAATTTGTATAAGCGGTTACTGTAGTGTCACTTCTTTAGCAGCTTTCGAAGTTGTTAACTAATATAAAAAGTATATAAATATATTTAATTACAGAGACTCACTTCAGACCAAATAATTATTGCCATGAATGCAGAAATTCGACTTTTGTGACTAGACTGTAACATATCTTAATTGGAAATACAATTTCGTTTGTTCTTTGCCACGTCTATCAAAAAAAACCTTGACATGCTATTTAATACCCCTGTTTTTATAGAACAGGCATGTAGATATAAAGACAGCAACTGAGGCAGATGAGACATGTGGAGAAAGACAGAAATGAGAATAGGTCCAGCAAGATGATGTGAAAGGTAAAAAGAGATGATGCTGCATAGAGTAGCCAAAATACGGGTAAGCTTTGCGCATGCCCAGTAACTACCTATTTGGTTTTTCTGTCCAAGGGGTGTTCTACTATTGGTTTTAAGAATTTGGAATGGTCACAAAATGTCATTTAATGGCCTCTTCAGGTGATATGCAATGTTTTTTTTATCTAAATTGCAAGGATTAAAGGTGTTTGATTTGAGATTGCTATGTTAAAGGTCTGTGTTCAAATATGAAAGAACACTTCATTAACTCCACAATACAGTTAATGATGACCAGCTGAGTACCATGAGTACCATGGTGTTTACACTCCTTGACTCAGGTTGCTTGTCATCTCTCTCATTTTCTTGTAGTTTTTTTGCTGTTTGGGTAGGACAACTTGGACCTTTATCATTCTTATTAGTAAATCAGTTTGGTGGCATCACATACAGTAATTCTAAGCACAACTTCGCACAACTTCAACTTGCAACACATTCACTAAATTTTCTCCAATTATTCAAAAAGCATGTAGGCTCACATCTCACACCTTTACAGGCTATATATTGCAGCGGCTTTCATTTGTTGAAATGTGTAACATGCATGCAAATACAGCACAGATGATTTGCACTTTCAAATACTATATTTATTTTTCTCTTCTGGGATGAACAGTCTGATATATGAATCTACAGTAAGGCTTAACATTACATTTTCAGCATAATATTTCTCTTTTCATCTAAAAACCAAAACATACAAAAAGAACTTTAGCACCATATGTTATTAATAATATTCACATTGTTCCCAAAAGTAGGACATCAGTTTTGCTTCTTTTTTTTTTTTTAAAGAACGGGGATTCCATTAAACAATTTACTTACATTTTATATTTAACAACAACAAAGAAATCATTCCTTCTATGTTCTCGGTCACAACATAGGTTGTAAGAGTACACTTTCATAAAGAGGCTACAAGTTGTAGCGAATTTGCTTACTGACATTGTGCCAACTTACGGAACACCCCGGTAAATCATATAGTCTGGGGAGTATCTTAATAGATTTGTGAAATACACCAACAAGCTAACACAATCTAGAAATGGATTGAATATAAACAAAGCAATATTTCCCAACACCTTTTGATAACAATTTCAAAAATCAGCAGCAATTAATATGACAACCATAGTTGCTTCATTGGAATATCAAATCCATTTTTAAACAAAATATTACAGCCAATTCTACAATAAAAAACAAAAATAGATACACACAGATTAAGGACATATAGATGACAGGAATTTACAACACAGCAATCACGTTCTATATATTTTTTTCCCCAAAATTCCAGTAGCAGAAGTACGTTTGTGCTCCTGTGCTCCGTTTGCCAAAAAATGCATTTTGTCATCTGCCAGTTTCATTATCTCAAAGAAAGGAAAGAAAGAAAAAAATCCTAGCGCAGAATGAATAAGTAAAATAAAATACTGTATGCTGAAACCAGTATAATAAACATTATAAGAAAAGTAGAGTGTTGTTTTTTTCGTTGTGTAGATTTGAAAATCAAAGTGGCACCATTGAGAGTTGAGTTCTGCTGTAAACTGTGTGGATTTGAGGTGCTAGTTCTGGAGCATTTTGAGACTGCGAGTTTGTGGTGCACAGTCAACCGGAAGGCTTTGCTCTCAGAAAGCCCAAATGTGGACTGTGGGCCACACTGGTAGCACCTTTTAAATGTATTATTCAGCACCAGGTTATTAACAAAAATCAAATAAGGATCGAAAGCAAAAAGAAGAAAATGCACCATTTTATCATCTGGACATACTGCTCCAATAGGCAAAAAGATGGTCATGACACAAAGGTACAGACTTAGACCAAGTCAAACACTACTAATGACCTGCTGCTACACATTAATGCAGAAATCATAGAGTATGTTGTGCAGTCGAGAGCACTTACATGCTAAATGTTGAGGGTCACCCAATGAGTTCTAAAGGCATGCTGGTAGGTGATGGGAAAACCAGAAAATGAGGTTATTGAAACATGAATCAGTGACCGGCCATTTTTCATCATTCCGTTGTAAGAAAATACACCACAAGTGATTCTATTTTTTTTGTTGTTTTTTTTGCGCATTTTGTCATCATTGACTTCTTCCCTTGTTATATTCCAACTGCAGGCATTATTGTTTTGGCTAGAGGATGTCATGTTCACACGAGACAAACGACACAAAGTTTACATCTTGGCACTACATATCATTCATCATTGCAAGACAGAAGAAAATGAAAAGGCATAGACTTAAGTACAAAACAATCTTTGACCAAATCGTTGGGTACCGTGGCTGGCATCTGTTAAGACTATCCATCGAGCAGTCCAAAAGTATCGCGTGTGAACTCAGTCCAAACTGCTAATTATAACTCACTGAATCAACTGGGGATGCTGTGATTCAGCCTCAAACCTAAGATGAAGAACCTCGCGTTCAAGTGCGATGTTCAGTATTGCCTTACTTTTTTCTCCTATGTCTTTGACAGAACCAATAACTGGGTTTCACGGAGTACCCGACGCTTGGTCTGTCACACTGCTAAGTTCCCTTGTAACACTGTAACTAACAGTACAGTCCTGTAAATGACAACCTGGATGAAACTGTAAGTAGTGTTGTCCACTGAGCTGTGAGATGACAGAATTAAAAACCTTGGCTTGATCTGATTTAGAGAGACAGACAGGGAGAATACTGTTTGCCATCATATTGGTGAGTGTGCTGGCACATGAAACAAGTAAAGAAAAGACATTGGCATTGTTGTTTTGCGGACCTGGCTGCCATGGCTGGATTGAAGCACCCAAAAGTAACAAGGCGTAACAAGGCACAACAAGGACTGAAAAGAACAAGCTTGCTGTTCAAACGCTCTTGCTGTGTGTTGTGGCTGTCGAGGGATGTGGAGTTTGGCAGGTAACCTGACAGAAATACACTGTACACTATAGAAACGGCTTCCACTTGCACTCTTGTGTAGCTTAGCTCTTAAAACCCGTGTATAATTTAAACAAGAAAAATATATAAAAACTAAAACCCACGTATTAACCAGCTTCTATCTTTACTAAATACAGAATGGCAAAATGTTGATTGTTCTGTAGAAATAAGTAAAATACTGCATTTTTCATAAAAATCCAGACTTGTACTGTACATATAGACTCTTTGTAGACTTAATAAAATTAATTAATTGGATTAACTCCCATTACTTCTATTCTAAAACAGTTAAGCAAGCATAAATACATGTACGTTTTTCAACATGAAGCACCTCTAGATGAAATGCAGCCCAGGTGTATATAATCTTGTCTATGATGCTATATAATACTGTCGTCACACACACACACACACACACACACACACACACACACACACACACACACACACACACACACACACACACACAC
>JBBPCS010000238.1:6258300-6277734 GCA_037974645.1 Hollardia meadi
CACACACACACACACACACACACACACACACACACACACACACACACACACACACACACACACACACACACTGTCAGCTGAAGTATGAAAATGACTGTACAGCATTAGCAGCATTTGGTTTAGTAACAGGTATGTGCAACTAAGGAGGTGGAGTCATGATGTGCATGAGTTATATAATAGTTATATAGAAATGGTTTAAATGTCAGGTGAAGTGTGATTATAGACTTCATAAGTGAGCTGTTCTAAATGTTCAAAATGCCTATTTGATCCGTTCAACCCAACCATTTACTTGATGTGTGCTTTGATAGGTCAAACTGCAAATATACAAGAAATATATAGACTAGTCTTTTCTCTATAAGCACAAAACCTTCCCTCTGCACAAGTCAGAATTGGGAAAATTCTTGTTCCAGATGAATTTCAGAAACACTACAGTGTTTGCCCTGTTTACACCAAAATCAAAGCTCTGATGTGAGATACGGAGGGATTGTTGGAGTAATGATTTCAGGTCACCTCCAGCAGATATACTGACAAATTAGTGCAAATGCATTTCTGTTGATGCGGAGAGAGGTTCAAGTCAGAGCAGCCTGTTAGGACAGTAAGGCATTCTCAACCAATCCTCCCTCTGTTCCAGTAGGCGCTAGATGTCTCGATGAGGAGCGGCCTAAAGGTCTCATTTGGGATGAAAATACTCCAGGTGGAAACTGCACATACTGTAAGAGCATAAACTCATCATAGTGCAAATTATTTGTCTGCTGTCAGCCTTTGGTGCATGATGACATTGCTGCATGTTGCTCCATGTTCTGTTACATTTACTTGTCTTCAAAACAGCAGAGATTTTCTGCCCAGTGGGGAGGTGAGAGAGAGGAGAGCTCGACCATGCCAAACAAGACAAAGACCGGCTTGGAATCGTTTGTGGTAGCAAGGGTAAAATGCCAGACAGGACGACATAAATAAATAACCTTCTCTCTCTTGGACCAAAATGGTTTGGGAATCACCTCAAAGTCCTGCACAGAAAACAGAATATCAAAAAAAGGTCCCAAATAAATCAATAAACAGACACTCAAAGATTTAACAGTGCTGCTTGATTTTGTATTCCCAAGGACCTTCATTTTTTTTTTTGCCAAGCATTCCGATAAATGTTAAGCTTATTTCAAAAGGCTCTGTGATTAAACATCCCGCTAATCTTGGCACGTGCTACATAAAACTCTGCAGAGCATAATTCCATTTATTGCAACATGTGAGAGAAGGCGAACGTAGAAAGAGGGGTGGTCATCGATTTTCAGGTTGAAACTGGTAACTTTATGAATACAAGGAGAGTGAGGAAATACTGTACGTTTGCCTGTCACGACTCATTGAGGTTAAAAACGTGTAAATTATAAATACATCAATGCTGCGTGTGTGGGTGAGAGACGGTATATGAGTGACTTTTGTTTGGTTTGTGTGTCCTTGAGTCTAAGAAATACTGTAAATACATTAGAGCATATAGTCTTTACTTAATTAAAGATTATATGTAAAGTGCTGGCTCCATCCTTAAATAAGTTATAATAGCTAAATGTGTGTAGTAAATAAAATTAGCAGCTGTAGCTTTCAAAGAGATATTTATGGTCTACTTTTTCTTGCTTCTTCCAAACCTGTAATCCATATGGAGGCAAGGGAGTCGCAGTTTTTAAACTGTTATGTCCCTTAAAGGAATACTGAACTAATCCACTCAGACACGGTGTCTGAAAATATCTCAATGACTCCATTTTATCCACAAACCACTGCAGACAAAATATGGGAACAATGTGCATTCACATCTTGAACCCAAATTGACAAGCTATATGGTATATAAATGTATGCATTGAATACTAGAAATCCATATGGTTGTTATGTTATATCAGGTATATTATTGTATGATTGAGGAAATGCTTTGTAAACACATATAGGATTCAGTACGGTGGCCGAGAGAGCTCCACACACAATTTAAGAAAACACATGCAAATAGACAAAACACTAAAAAAAATAAGAAAAAATCTTCTTCAATTTGGCAACACGTGCGCTGCAAACACTCACAACACAACCAAACAGAGAAACACACTGCAAGTAGCACAGACGACAACAGATATGGATGTTTCCGGCATGAGTCAGATGCAGAGGCAGTGGCAGATACCTGTTGTTATTATGAGCCTGCCAATTCAAATAATAGCACAAAAAACACACAGAGCCATGACGATATTAAAATATTTAGCATTTTAGTTTATTTTCCAGCACCACTGACGAGTAGCCGACTTCATAACTTTGAGAGTCACAAATGGTCGCAAAACAAGCGTGTCCATCCATCACTTTTTAGTCTCCCCTAGAAACATCACTATCCGTTGTCATCTGTGCTACTTGCATCACGTTTTTCTGTTTGGTTGTGTTGTGAGTGTTTGCACATGTTGTCAAATTGATGATGATGTTTTCTTCATTTGCTATAGTGTTTTGTCTATTTGCAGTGCGTTGAGCTCTCTCGGCCACCATAATTCAGAGCTCTGTTGTTGATTATTCCGATTTATTTTTTTTATCTCATTGTTTTATACAGTAACATTCATGATATCTGGACGCACAGTTTAAATCCTGTCCAACTGAACATTCTCTGTCTCCACAAACGATCATGTTTCTTCATCAGCCCCTTTATAAAATGGTGTGCCACAAGGGTCAATTGTTGGCCCAATCCTGCTCTCTGTCTACACAATATTCCTTGGCCACATAGGCCACGTGATTTAAAGTTTTGATATCTCTTATCACTTTCTACAGTAAGAAAACTGTTTGTTTTTTTTTATTGTCCCAGATACTGTTAGTTGCAATTACTTAAAATCTGAAAAATGTGTCTCCCTGCACAAGATGTTAAAACCATTGAAATACCTGGTTCAGTCCTGCTTTTTTCCAACCACATAATTTCAGTCAAAAGATTTGGAAAAAGTCAACCACACTTTTATTTTGTGACGCCTTGTTCACCTGCCTCAGCAAATCGTCTGTCTCGACTCCAGCTGGTCCAGAACTTTGCAGCAAGGCTTTATAAAAAAAAGATCACACATTTCTTCAGTTTTAGATTATGTCCATTGGCTTCCTATCAGCTATAACTCTTAGCACACAAGGCATTACCAGCTCAAGCAACTCTATACTTACAGGAGTTGCGCTGCTCACTAATGAGGATCTAAAACTGTAATAATCTAATTAACAATGTTACACCATGTGTTTCTTCAAAGTCGAACTTCACGGCAAAGTGTCAGATGTTTTACAATATACCATATGAGATGTGTCAAATGCTTCTCAACACTCATCACAGCATAAGGCAAAAGAACATTCATACCTCCTATGCAGTCATTCACACACACACACACACACACAAACCTACACTCACACATTCGTACACCTACATACATGCATATATAGATATGCATTTACATGTATACAGTATGAGTGAGAGGCAGGTGTTTGAAGTTATAAGTGACAGTGTTTTTCTTCTATGTGAATGTACAGCATACACACTAAAAAGCTAAATAGCTCTAAAAGTGGTTCTTTGGCTCATAATCATAGGGGAACCTCTTTTGGTGCTATATAGAACATATATACATACAAATATATATATATATATATATATATATATATATATATATATATAAGTAAGGTGTTATATAGAACCATTATAGAGGTGCCATATAGCACTTTATTGTTTCAACAAAAATGGTACTAAATAGGGCTGGGGAGACGTAATCATCATAATCAACGTCATCGATTTTGAAAAGACATCAATTTGCACACATGCCTCAGCGCAGCACAATGAGGCATGGCTGCGCCCGGTCAAAGCATGGATTACCATGTAGAGTAAGCTGCAGCTAAAAACCTCACCCACGATGATCAAAAGTGTGGTGGTATTTGAGACAGAGACCCAACAATGTGGTGCTCTGTAAGCTCTGCAAAGTGTAAAGGGTGTATCACAGTTGAAGCTTAAGATCCCGGAGTACTTTGTCAAGAAGGGAGCAACAGCAAGTCAGCTGTTTAGTTTTGTCCCCACCCAAACTTGTGATTTTTGGAAGTTTTCCGACAAAATAAACAAAGCGACTGTGCAGTGCAAGCTATGTAACGTTAAACTGGTATATCGTAGAACGAGTTTGAAGACAAACCATTTGTGCATTAAAAGTGCAGTGACGCCACCAACCCAAAGTGTCAGTATTTGACGACCTGGGAATGAGACTCCACTATCTTACACTTTGCACCTTTAAGCACAAGGACAAAACCGCGGAGACAGTTAACAGGAAATGTCATCACCTCATTAGCTAGCAGTGTTGTGATGCCACCGGGGCAGAGATGATTAGCCAGCTCATTACAAAAATGGTGACTGGAGAGAAGTTAAGCTTTGTGGTAGGAGGAGGCTTCGACGAGCTGATGGTGTTTGTTGAGCTGGAATACAAGCTACCATGTGCGTTGGACAACGACTACGACAGTGGAGGAGATGTAACATCATGGGCAAAGCGTGGTGATATTGAGGGCTGATCTTCAAAGTGCCGACAAGATAGCTATTAGGCTATGTAGGTTTTACAAATGGAGCTGCAATGATATCAGGCAGGCATGTGGAGCCCTGGAATATTTCCTGAGACACAAGGAGGTCTTGGGGGCAAAAAGGTTGAGAGCCACTGCTTTAATGAGTTATCTTCAGGAAATACACTGTATTTAATGTAGTTATTTTATTCTTTCTCCAACTACACTAAACTAAGCTGAAGACCCAGTAGAGAACCTCTAAAGAACCATACTTAATCGGTTCTTTCTTCGGCAGTGGGTTCTATATAGCACCTCAACCACGGCAAAGAACCACTGAAGAACCATTATTTTTCTCTGTGTATAAGGGGAAGTGACATAACAGCTCTGGTTGCTTTTGCCTGAACACACAAGCATACAGACCACAGTGTATTTAAAAACGCTGCAGGGCCCCAAGCATGTAGGCTGTTGTTGATATGGAGGGAGGGAGTGGAGATGCAGTGGAATCAAAACAAGAGATAAGAGAAGAAAAATAGTGACGGAGGCAAAGAGGGAGGAGAAAGGAAGGGAAAGAGCAATACAAATAGAAACAGAAACAGACAAGGGGGTGTGAAGAAGGACAATAGTTTAAGAAGAGAAAGACATTAACAAGGAAGCAAAGAAAATAGGTCTGAGTTTCAACATCTGAAGAACACTTGGTGTGGATCCATTCCCTGTCAGGCCTGAAGAGGAGCTGATATGTGCCTTCTAACTGATCCCTCTTGGACTCCTGAGCTGATGACCTCTATGCTGTGAGGCTCTCGAGTCACTCTCAAGAAGCCAAAAGAGAGGAAGGACCCACAAAGGACGGTGATGGGCTGCCGAGCAGGAGGCCTGAATATGGCTGTCCCAAATATGATGAGGCCCCGAACATTATGTGGGCCAGATCAGAGCTGAGAGGAAATGTCAGGATGCAAGCTGGTTTATATACTGTATGTAAAAAAGGAATAGTTCAACGTTTGTTAAATACATACAGTTTATTAACATTCCTAACATACCACCTTCATGAAGCTGGAGCCAGGGGATGCAGCATAAAAAACACTAACATAAGGAAACTGGGAACAGCTAGCGTTGCTCTTTTTTGATAAGCTAAGCTAACCATCTCCTGGCTTTAGCTTTATTTTGAATGAACAGATGTGAATGGTATCTCTAACTCTCCACAAGAAAGCAAATAAGTGCATTTCCAAAAGTGTGTCCAGTGTCCAAAACTATTCCTTTAAAAATGACCATGCATCGTCTTTCTGCATGTAAAACACATTTCTACGTGTGAAACAAATATTTTCATATTAAATGATAAAGCACACTTTGAATTCTAATACCCGTCCAATATAATAATAATTAAACAAAAACTAATGATTAATTCCATCACACACACACATACTCTCACTAATATATAATATATGTGCTCATACTGTATCTGACAATCTGTTGACAATGCTCCTAAGGATCTCTTAAATTTAATATAAGCTGTAACAACTTGGTGTGTATTTATAACAGATTCCTAAAAAATAAATAAATACAGCAGTGTCTTTGACTCTGTTCTCACTTTGACAGTGTTTGCATGATTTTGTCATCATTTCTTCTCATTCTCATACTGACGTAGTGACACATAGACAGCATGCACACTCATGCACAACGGTGCCGATTTCATGAAAGGAGTGTGCTCTTTTGACTCTGCGTGCCGCGCGTCTTCATACCGCTCGTTCCTCAGTGAGTGTAACAGCTCACTAAGCAGGGTTTCACCACGCAAATATGAGACTGAGGAGAGTGACGACTGCGAAACCCTGCAGGTGTGACACTGTGAGAGCGAGAGAACTAACAGGGCTGTTCAATTATTTATAAGCTGAGATTGTCTGTTTATCAAACTGACGCCTGGAGCGTCGACCATGATTAGACTCAAACAACGGTGGTCTTCTCTGAGCAGTGCTGATGCAGCTTCTGAGACACAGTACAACATCAAAAAGTGTGTGTGTGTGTGTGTGTGCGTGCGTGTGTGCGTGTGTGTGTGTGTGCGCGCGCGTGTGTAGACAGGATTTTGCAGAAGTGCATATATGTCATTTTTTTACGATTATCATATATTGCTACAACACGATTGAGCTTTGTAACCTCAAAGAAATGTGCATTAGACTGAGATTATTTTTTGGATCATTATATCAGGACATCTATCTGTATTTGTCTGCTCTTCTTCTCTAAATTTACCTGCAGGTTTGAGAGGGGTGCAGACAGTCATGTGACTCCTCCAATAGCCTGCACATGGAGTGACCAGCTGCTTCTTTTCACCTTTTTTAAAGGGGCAAAGTGCATGCAAAGTGCTCTGCCCCAACAAAATGAGAAGAGACAGCGCTCAGACCCCTCACTGGCTTCCCACCCACAAACTGTAGACCGAGCCCAGTCTCATTCCCAGGGCGTCAAATACCACTATTTTGGCATGACATCCAGACACAGAGGGGACACTTTAGCATCTGGATGAGGCCCACATACAGTAGTTTTTGTGCCTAAACTTAACCAAAGTGTTGTTTCATGTTATGTACGTTTTAGAAAGGCTTCGTGGCAGGAAGCCTTTGCGCTCCGCACACAGACACTAAAGGATACTTTGAGCATCTGGATGAGATGCCGAGGGACGTGCCAAAACGACAGTATTTGATGCCCTGGGATAAGAACAGGTTGGTAGACCTCACTCACCAGCAGCAAACACTGCTGCAAAGGATTTATTTCAATCTTTGTGATTGCAACAAGTGCTTTTACCCTGTTTAAACCCTGCCCCACCCAGGCTTTCATGCATCTTCATGTGCATCTCATTTTGTTGTTTCTTTTCTTCTCCCAGTAAAGCACTTCGTAACTTTGCAGATAAAATGCTAGAAAATAAAGTTAAACATTACTTTTATTAAATGTCAGTCTAATCTTACTATATTTTTATCCTTGATTTGGGTGGGTCTGTTTTGCTTTCTTCACCTGCTCCTTGTTCCTTCTTCCACTTCACGCTGGACACTTTGTGTATAACCAGCTTATATGATCTCCTGGGCTGACTGCAGTTTCCCATAGTTGTATGTGAAAATCGTTTTCACTTGAGCTGAGAAATAGCTGAAAGCAGCACAGTATTGCATTGCGGGGTGTAGATTCTCAGTGGAATCTGCAGTACTTGTAACCCTTTCACAGTAAAGGAGTAATTTGTTCAATGGTAAAAACAACATAGTAAATACACCTTTAAAGACCCTTCAAATGTTGGTTATAGTCTCTCCCGTTTTGCAGTATTTTGTATTGATTCAATCTGTTGTGTGTAGTCTTTTCAACAGAGCATAAATAAGCGCCTCTGAGAAGCTGCAAAGAAACGGCATGTAATGTGAGAGGAGGGCCACAGGTTGACTCATGAACCGAGGTGTAACACTTTCATGCAGAAATGAGACGTTTTGTCAGAAAGAGGGAGCAGAAGTGAAGGGACCGCGGGGATGTGGGAGATGTGAAAATGGGCCCTGTAGGGAGTATGAGACGGGTGGTATGGCAGGATAAGGGAGGAAGGGAGGGAGTAGATCTTGAGTTGTACTGGGGCAAGAGCCAGCTGCTCCAGTTTCCTTGACAGAAATGGAGGTCAAGTGCAGCTTTATGTGGAGGCAACACAGGGAGAGAGGCATAGACATAAAGAGAAAGATGGAGGGGAGGGAGGTGGAATCATGACTTTAACTAGCGGTAAGGGACACAGCATTTGAGCTCAGAGAGTAGAAAGCACCTTCTAACTATAGCAAATAAGGAGAGGATAAGACAGACAGTGTGGTGTCTCCTTCCACGATGGATGGAGGGGGGATAAAAGGCTTTGTGAGGAGCCTAAGAACATTAATAGGTGTAAGTGATAGGGAGGGATAATAAAAAATAAAAAAAACATATGTTAACTTTGCAGGGAGGACAGATGGTACTGTGGTGGCTTAGCATACGAAGATCACTAATGGAGAGAGAGAGAACACATGATGATCTCAAATAGTACATCTGGGAGTGTAGGCCTCACCTTTTTCAAGAGAAAGCATTAGGGATGCAGCTATTAGGCTGGGGATCCCAGATGAAAAATAGCCTTTGTGTGTGAGCATTTCAACTGGATATCCTCTGGGCCCAGGTAATGATTTTCTCTAAGTAGAATATGCAGCAGACTAATGTGCAAAAATATACATCACACAACAGGCTCAATGTCTTTGTTCTAAGCGCTTCTGGACCAACTCGAAGGAGAAAAAAAAAAATCGCAATGGCACAGATTTAGATTGTTGTTTAGAGGAGAATGGAAATAATAGACAGCTGCAGGGAGGATTGAGAATTGAACTGGTGCAGCCATTATAATTGGCCAACAGAACTAGGAACACATATTGCACAAACAACAGACTTCAAAGTCAATAAATCCTTCATCGTCAAGAGCCAATTTCCACAAGCGTGCGAGCTACAAATGTAGCAAGCAGAAGAGTGTAAACATGTTACCGTAGACGGGAGCAAAATGGAAATACTGCTCTGAATCTGGAAAGTATGTGTCAAATTTAAAGGATAATGTGATATTTCTCAATCATTTCTGACTTGCACTCAGCCCTAAGCCTATTGTGTCCTGTTGAAGACTGAAACCTGTACAAAAAGATTACAAATTAAAACACATTGATAAAAATACATTTTAAAAAATTTAAAAAAAGGTTCAGTAATATCATGAAACAGATGGGTGCTCTAGTTTTTAGCAAGCATTCCTCAAGCAGGAGTAAAGAGTGCGTTTATTGGGGGCTACTTTCAGCTGTGGATTAATACAGACTTAGTACTCTTGTCTTTGTAGAATTGGATCAAAATAAACCCCAAGTGTCATCATCATCGTCACCAAACAACTTACCCAGTGCACTGGTGTGGCTCACTGATGTGTTTTTAATAGTTTAATCTCTCTGCTCTGAGGGAAAGTGTTCAGGAGATGACTTTTCGTAAAAAGTAGAGAGCCAGAGGAGGGAGGGAGGGAGGAGTTCATTGTCCACTGGCTGCACAACCTCTCTCTGATCTGAGTGCCTGAAGAAACAGGACATGGAAATGTGTAATTCTGCCATTGTGCGTACGTGTGTGTGTTTCTGTGTGTCCGTGAGCAAGAGAGAGGCTGCGATGTGAGACTGCATATAAGGAGGTATATAAAAGAGTTACTCTCAACTCCCCTGAGGTGTGGTTTGGGTATGTGTGTATACACATATGCATGCGATCTGCATACAAATCTCTGGTCTGGTGACCCATCTGGCAATGTGCTTAATATCCCTCCATGAGTGCCAGCCTGTCTCTGTCTGTTGACCACTGTTTAGAGGCTGCACGAATGTAGCATCAGGGCCTTCAGGCTTCAACTACAAAATATTGTTTTGCTCAGGAGGCAGGCCTGAGGCGGTTAAATCAAGCATCATCACAGGCTCTTTATCTCCATTCATTCACCCTGCGCGGAATTTAAGAGCTCTCTGCAGTATCAATGCCCGAGGAAAAGGGATTGCTAGAGCTAACGTACTAGCGACTCATTTGTTACAGGGTTTTCCCTTGCATACGCAGGTAAGGTCACCAACAGTATCCTGTTAAAACTTGCTGACTGTCACAATGGGCTGTTTTTAACGCTGCTTTTGTCTGTTTATTAAGAGGTCAAACATTAGGATTCAAACGAATCGCGCACGCTGCATCAAACATTTCCAAGCAATGCTCACTAATTCAATAACCCCGCTTGATCTCAAATCCCGATGACGCTGAACCAAAACAGCAATTCAATCGCTCCCTCTTTCCCTCTGCTCCTTGAAAAACTGAAGCACATATTTCTGCATAATCTCTGGCTTTTTGTCTCTTTACCCCCAGCTGTGACAGACTCCCAGGAAAGCCGGGTTTTCTTGCATTTGGAAAGGCTCCTCTGTCACATAATTGGGGCTTTTCTTGGAGCGCTGGCATTAAAGGTTTGTTCCCTGTTATCAGTGCTAATGAGAAAATGAGCAGCGTTACCCAAATATGTACCACAGCAGCAATGGAAGTTTAATGTGCCGTCTGTAAATAACACACAACAGAGTCAGATTTGCACTTCCATAGTGATAAGAATTCTCTATCTGTGCATGCGTGCTCTTTTCATCTTTTGTTCTCTGGAGAATAAAATGCTTTTCGAGTTACTGTTGTTCTAATTACTGTACTGTGTTTCTTATCAAATAAACATCAAGACTCGATATTTGCTCACTTGCCTTTATATTAATGGGAAAACAGTTGTATTTTTTAAGGAGACTCCCAGAATTATTTATGCCGCCAGCCGTCTCTCCAAATATACTCCAGTGCCTCCATTGTGAAGGGAACAAGATGTTCCCGTCTTTTGCCATTTTAAACTCTCAATACATAATTGTATGGATTGTAACCATTTTATCCAAGCCTTCATCGTTTTCCTCTTTCACCCCCTCAGCGGTTTCTTTTTTCCTAGACAGGGCAGCTGGTTGCTTGGTATCATGTCAATGTCTCACTTCACCGCGTGTACAAACCTTTTTTGGCAACTACAAGCAGCCCAGTCAGCCAAGAAAGGCTTTTGTCGACTTCTTCCCAGTCTGTATTAATATTTACCAGATTGGGAAACACAGGCACATGTCAACCATGAGGCGATTTCCTCGTGTTGCTCAGTGGTGAGCCCACTCTTGTTTAGGATTAAAGTGTGATCCAAACATCGGATTTGTGGTGTTAAAACATTCTGTACAGTGGCGAGGGAGGGGAGTCCCCACTTTGGCTGCTGCAGAACTGGAGAATTCCTTGATAGCCAAGATGAATGTACAGTTTCAGTAAGAAATTAACTGAAGCCAAGCTCAGACTACTGGAATTTTAAAATCCTTATAGATTTTGAAATGGGGTTGCATCATACACATGAGGAGAAACTTCTCTCTAATCTCATATGTGCACATGGTAAGACTTGAAAACAATGGTATACATCACACATTACAGGATATTATTAAGATTACAGGGTTTTTCCTACATAGAGAAAATCTTTGCACCCCCCAAAAAAAGGTTTCTCAGTGACAATTGTGAGCCTGCACAGAAAGTACTAATATAATCATCAAGATTTTAAATCAGAAATATCGAACATGTTTGAAATTATCAGTGTGGCCCCAATGTGTGTCCGAGCAGTTCAGGAGGTTTAAGCCTGGATTTGTAAACCCCTGTCATCACCACATAATCTGTGCCGAACATCGGTACTGAGCAAGCTTCCGGACCAGATTTCACGTTCAATTGTCATGAGGAGCAAATCTGCATCACATCAGTCCAAAAGTACGGTGGCTGAGAGAGTTCAACGCACTGCAACTTAAGAAAACACAAAACAAAATACTAGAAGATTAGGAGTACATCTTTACCAATTTGACAACACGTGTCCTGCAAACACTCACAACACAACCAAATAGAGAAACACACTGCAAGAAGCACAGATTACAACAGATATGGATGTTTAGGGGACAATAAAAAGTGATGGACATGCGGGACACCCATGTCTTACTTAAAAGATTTTTTTTCCCCTTTATTTTAATATTTGTTATGGCATGACTCAGATATTAGCCGGTGGCAGATATCTGTTGTTAACTTAGCCTTTGCATTTTGCTTATTATTAGCCTGCCAATTCAAATAACACCACGAAAACACGCCGAGCCATCACGATATTAAAATAAAGAGCTTATTTTCCAACAGCACTGACGAGTAGCCAACTTCAATAGCATTGCATTTTGACATTTTTATACACTGTCAAAAAAAGCAATAATACAACCCACACACTCAATGTAACATCATTAAAAACAGGCTGACATACTGTACATCTGTCTCAGTAACCCTACTGAAACCAGACTACCTACAATTTCAGCACTGGACAGCTCCCACAAAGAAGATGAGCGTAGAGGATTATTTTAGGAGGGACTGCTCCCGAGTTTTGATTAAAGGAGGAGTTCACCAAAAAATGAAAATTCAGTCATTAGCTACTCACCCCAATATCGATGGAAAGTCAGGTTAAGTTTCTTCGTCCTTAGACGGGGTAGTAGATGGGGACTTTGGGTGAACTGTTCCTTTACTACATTGTATCTGGACAAATTATCACCATGTTCTGTTGAGTATTTAAATCTTCTGTTGTGACCAGGAAAACCTACCACCATCCCCAGATGCCTGCAAACGTGGCCTGTGATCCTTTTTGGACAAGAAATCCACTCTCAAAGTTATACTGCTAGCTTATCAAAAGACATCTAAATGGCTCTAGATATGAAATAGGGCTACTGTGTTGAAAAGGTTAAATGGACAGTGGTATCTTAGACAAGCTACGGGATCACATTCTCTGATGCATATTTTGGGGCACTCCAGCAATTTATTATTACCCTCTCATAAAGTTGGGGGGCTCACAAGAGACAACTTGCTCCAAATCAAAGCAGCGGAGGCTGGGATATTCTGACCTTTAGACTCAAGTGTGGCTCAAGCCCCAAAACTGCTGGATCCGACATTTGCCATAATGCTTTCCCATAATACATTTCCACAGCAACTTTCGTTATACCATCCCTGACTCCTCTTCTTTCAAATCCCACTCCTCTAGTTTGTAATGCCTACTTTTTTGATTCAAAACATCATCCCTCTTACATGTGTAATCATTTAACCAGGTTGTAATTTTTAGTCAGTGACTGTATTTAGAGGTTGGTTGCAGCACATGGTCCCTATCACACAATATTTTCATCCCAAACTATAAGGAATTAAAATGGAAGAAAGGGATGACACCCCAGCCCAATTTTGCTGGGATTTCCCAACAACAAAGAGCTTCCAAAACTTTCTACATGGATTTCCTCAGGCGGGGGCCACAGATGGATTCTTTTTTCACTCAGATGCTAATTTTGGCTTACACTGATTAAGCTGTCCATCGCACTGCCAGGAGACCTCTGTGTACGTGTGGTCCACTGTGTGCCTGAGCGCGTGTGAGCAGAATCTCTAAAGCTTAAGGGGACGCCGCCAGCAGTGCCGGCGATTCACAGAGAGGACGACATGAAAGAGCTGTGCAGAGCCAATGACATAGTGGGATTACAGATGGGAGACGAATCCTGCCCGTTCAGTCAACAATTAACGGGGGGGTGAGTGCAAAACAAGCTGGGCGATTCTGTTATGAGCTCAAATCTCAGGTGCGCAGAGGGAGAGCAGCTAATTGAATGTACAACTGAAAATAGGATTGAGTAATGAGACATGATGAGGCAGTGTTTTTGACTCCCGTCAGCACTTCATCTTGTTTTCTCGTGTTAATGAAAGCAACACCTTTCACAAACCAATTCTGTAGCATCTTGTGATAGCTGCTTTGAAACACAGTCATGGAGACTCATCATTTATTCCCCATATGACGACAAAATACTCCATAAAATCAGACATATCCAATGAAATGCACCATATCATTGAACTGAAAAACTAAAATAAGTCAAGTACAGCACTGCTTAATTCGCACCCTATAATACAATGTAATATGATAACATATGCTACCTATTGGCAATTTGGCCTCTCACAATGGCTGATAATCTCCATATCATGTGTTCGCCCTGTGGGTTGTGAACTCTCACTAAGCTGACAAGAGCAGCTTTTGACCCTTAACCCCAAACCAGCAGCCAGGCGGATCATGTCCGAAGGGAGACAGTGGCCTGACAATGATCCCTCACTCCAGGCTTCGTGCTGCACTGCATACACACCAACACATTATGTTTACTTGAGTTCCTTACAAGCAAGTTTCACTGCACTAGTTGTTTAAAAACTTTGATTTACTTTAGTTCGGTGCATCTTAGGTCTTTTTTTGTTTGTTTGTTTGTTTTACAGCTGTACTTGTAAATCTGAAGCCAGTAGCGAAAAATAAACATGGTCCGTGTGCTTTCCTGTGGTTCCATGGTCCTAATGTTCCTAATGTCCCTGAAAACATGTATTACTGTAGGTCGAAAGCGAGAAAACTACTCCCAAGATTTTTGTTCTTATCTATTAACATCAAATAAAGGTGTTGTTTCAAGCCACAAAAGGCAGGCGACCGGTAGAATAGCTCATGTGACCACAGGCATGAATGTCTTTTAAAGAGAATTCATAGCAAAAAATATGAATAATGTTTACTGTACAAGCCAATATAATTGATAAAAGATACTATTGAGAATTCACGAAGACACAACCAAGTATTTATACAACAAATTCCTTAAAGGAATAGTTTTACATTTTGGGAAATACGCTTATTCGCTTTATCGTGATGATCAATGGCTTCAATCTTCTCATCTTACTCTGTGCCAGAAAGCGAATAAGCCTGTCCTGTGTTTTGGCCCCTATATGAAACACAGACACAACGGAGACAATAATCTATACGTGGTAATATTTCTGTACAACTTCTACAAAATGGCTGACATAAAGAACATTATGCATATAAGAATGGTGGGAGACTTGACCAAACATCTAATGTGCTAGTTTCATGTTGTGTGATTCAAGTGTGATGTTTCTTTCCTTCGACTCGGGTACATCCTGTCCAGTGACATCACAGAAAGCTGCTGCTTGCTTGTGCAGCAAAGGTTAGACACTTTGAGATGCTCTCAGTCAAAGGTTTACTTTCATATGGAACCACTCGAACGGCCAAGACAACCAATGACCGTGCAGCAGTTCACAGTGCTCTCCACACCATCTCCCCACCACAGATATGAGCAAAAATAATCAATTGAACCCTCACGAGTGTAAATAAACGTGAGCCAATGCAACTGCAGCTAATCAATATAATCGCCTTCAGGTGCAGCTCAAAATGACTCTGACAAGGAACGAAGAGTGGATAGTCTCATGCACTAAACTGAACTTGAACATGAGGATTAGGGGGATCTTTTCAGCAACATGGGAAGAAAATGAGGCTCATTTTCAGACTCCTGGGGGGGGGGGGGGAATGGGTTAACTGGAGGATAGAGCATCTCCTTTAAGGCTTGTGTGGCTTTTTCTGTCAAAAATGTTAGTGAGTTTCAGTTCGGATTATGCTCTTAGTCTCAGCATGTGAGTAATTTAGCCTCTGGCACAAATGTTCTCATGCATTAGACTACAACACAATCATGACTTCCAATTTTATTTTTTTTTCTGAGGTGCAATGGCAGCTGTCAAAAAACAAACAGGCTGGTGGTCACTCTCAGTTTTCTGACACGCAAAATCACCCCACACGTCGACCAAAAACCTGAAAGTCAGGATGAAATGTTTAGACCCCTGTCACGGTGTTTTCTTTTACATGATTTCAGCCGCTGGCCGAGCAGCCGTCATGCGTTACTTTTTTTTCCCATTAAATGCCAGCCACTGCGTCTGTCTGCACCAAAACAACTCGCTGCTCAGAAGCTTCGACCGAGCAGCCTAAATGGAGTACATGAGCTGCACGCACCAGTATCACATTTTACTACAACTGCACCCGCTACATGTCACAGATTACGCGCAGAGACGTAGGCCTACGACTTGAGTAGCCTATCCCCGACGCATCAATCTTTTGTATGGCCAAAACGCGCATTTGGGGTCCAAAGATGTCGAGCGTCGCAGAGGAATCGATGGCATCATGTCTGTTGGGGGAAGACGTAGTTTTGCGTCTGGTCTGTACTTGCGGAGTTGGATTATTTGATGCGGGGAGGGAGAATCGAGGCGACCGTGTGCATTGTGATGCACTGTGATGTGAACGGCGCGCCTGACACACACACACCCAGACACGCACGCACACAAACACACACACCCAGAGAGAGAGAGAGAAGCTTTCAGCTACTACCTGTCTGTCTTTGAACAAACAGCCCTCTTCCCTCCCCACACAAGCGCAATGGCGCACTGTAATGAAATAATCACAGCGGTACAATTTCTGTGCAGCTGTAGCAGTTTGTTCTGGGCTCATTTGGCCGAAAGCTCAAGGCAATTGTCGCAAATCGCGTAAAATGCAGTTGGATGTATTGGGAGAAGCAAATACAGGCATGTGTTAAAGCAAAGAGTGGAGACTGTGAGGCGAGCGTAATGGCATCACCACGGTGCTGATTTTCACCCCAGTCATGTACACAACAACGGGTTATATCAGGTGACAGTCAAGAGGAGGTTAGACGGCTGGAGTGAATGGAGAGAGTGAGAGGAGCTTTACGCACAGTGCTGTGAGGGGTTTTAGCTGATTCTTTTAAAGGCAAAACTTTAAGTTTGTCTTACCTCCACACTTGTCCCAACTGAAAGATGTGTATGACTGTCTGCCAGACCCAGACAGAGAGGCGGCAGCACCTGTCTCTTTGCAGACCGGCTGTAGCTCTTCGACTACTCAGCCCCTCCACAGAGCCCAGTCCGCCCCCAGTGTAATCCTGCACAAACCACCTGAAGCTCAGGATCTGGACCAGAACCGAGGGCACCAGCACGAAGAACAGGGTCAGGCCTGACCACAGGAAGTCCTGCTTATGGTAATAGTCGATGGCCAACCACAAATCGGTCCCCACGTCCCAGAAAAAGACCAGCAGTGCAAGAATGATCCACAGGCAGTCCAGCCAGAGGCGCTCCTCCGGCGTTGGCCGCGCCGCATCTCTCTCCTTCTCCTTCCTCTTCCCCTTCCCCTTTCCCCGGAGGTAATGCAAGCAGGCGCTCCGGCAGCCCCAGTAGCACGACGAGGTGTTGCAGCAATGGCAGATGTGGAATGAGCTGCTGTCCCGAGTGTCGTCCTCTCCCGTCCCCACCACCTCGTCCAGGTTGTGCAGCTGGGCGAAACCGGTGACGACCCCGCGACCATCGGATTTCGCTGCCATCTTTCCCTCTGATGTTCCCACCTCCTTCGGCTTCCGGGGTTCGTGACGACACTTCCCTGACACCTGTTTTGCACCCCAAATGTTGGAGCCATCTAAAAGCGGGGTGTCAGCGCGCCACCGTCTCTCACTCTGTCCCCAGATAGCGCACCGGTGGCGCCACGGACGCAGCACATCTTTTCTTGCTTTCCCCTCCGCTGCAGAGCTCTTCCCAGCTGGCAACAATAATCTAATCTACAAGTTTAAACTATTTAACTTGTAACTCATGCATCCAACTGTGGTCGGCCGATTTTTACCTAGTGCATTAATCTCATTCCCCGCTGTTCAGTTGTTTCCCCTCTCTGCAGCGCACCTCCAGCTGCAAGCTTGAGTGTCATGAGCAGACCATCCCTCCACTGTCCCACGCCGACGTAATTCATCCCCCACCTCTCCTCTCCTCTCTCTCTCTCTCTCTTCCCCTCGCTCTCTCTCTCTCTCTCTCTCTCACACACACACACACACACACACACACACAACGTCTCTCTCTCTCAACGTGGTTGCCACCTAGTGTCTCGTTTGAAGTCTCCCAATATGGAGTAGATTGTATGATGTAATGCAACATACCTCATCACCACCACAGGCAGCCTTGTTGTGTGAATATTTGAATCAGTCACAGTGACACAGTGTGCGGTCACCTTTTGTAAGAGGAAGGCGGAATAAAAACAAGAGCTCTCCTACTGACGAAAAACTTTTTTTTTCTTGCTTTATGACAACTTTATATGACCTTACTGTGGTTTTCAGCATTTGTATCTCCTGCCATGTGATGTTCCTATATGATGTTATCAGCATTGGGTATGTTTAGAATACTTGTGCAATAAATGTACCTGCATCATCAAAATGACAAGTTAATGTTGGACAAGACCATGCTACAGGCAACTTGAACACAAAATAATCTCCTGGAAAAGATAATTCTATAGTGCAAATCTATAGGTCTAGAATGGTTGCTAAGAGACATGTTGGGGTTTTTTTCTCCTTTCTGCAGCATTTTTTTTCCATCAGCAGTCAAGGGGTTAACCATTTGTTGAAAAGTGACCCCCTCTGTAGCATGTGCGAGCAAAGAGCTGGTGAGTCCGCTGCAGGCTCAACAACACTGTGATTAGACTGTGCCCATAGAGCTGCCATGCTGGGTCACATCCAGTCGTGAGATTGATTGGATCATGTCCGCTTCACTCCCGCTGCCTGCTCTCGGTTTGGAGGCCGGATTTCATGGGAGCTGTCCAGTGCTGAAATAGTGCTGAACCCGCCACAACTCTTTTTCTCTTTCTCTCTGGGCACCCTCATTGACAAATGCATTCACTAAAGACAAACCTTCTGTTCTTTACCCTAAAACACAGTATTAATCCCCTTGCAGAGGTGAGGATGTCCGAATGCCCTCACTCACAAAATTTTCTCATTTTCAAGGTTTAAAAATCAATTCTGTTCAATTCTGGAATATTTCCTTTGACTGCTTAACGGGCAATTTGAGACAAACTGGTTTGTAAACACATAAAGAACTCATTCACGTACAAATATAACATAGAAATACAAAATTTACTGTGTTTAAAAGATTAAGGAGTGTAGAGAAAAAAAAACAGTTAAGTTAAAGGCAGTGGCCAAAAGTGTATTATATCAAAAGGTGCAAGAAGTGCAAGCAGATTTATGAGTCTATAACTGGCCATCTCTTTTATCTGTAGCTGTTCACAAGTTTCTGGATTAAACCAAACATAATTTCTGTTCACTTGAATTTGTCTTCACTATGACAAACAAATGCCGGCCTCCAAACTTCTGTGGCCTGCCAGAGCTAACAAAATGCTCGATTATTGGTTGTGATCATGTTCAAATTGTTAACCCGAGGGGAGCGTCATCAGGTCACAGTTATAGATATTTTCATCCAAACACACTATATGACTAATGAAAATGGTTTTGACTCCTGCTGAGTACAAAATCATGTGAAGTGCAGACGACTTTGGGCCCTGTAAGGCCCCAACATGGCACATCACTAACCAGCCTAGATAAATAATTAGATATTTCGGCATTTCAACTACTTGTATGTTTATATAATGCTATTTAACTACAGCGGGTAAAATAAGTATTGAACACGTCACCATTTTTCTCAGTAAATATATTTCTAAAGGTGCTATTGACATGA
>JBBPCS010000238.1:6277834-6304926 GCA_037974645.1 Hollardia meadi
AAAGAAAGAAAGAAAGAAAGAAAGAAAGAAAGAAAGAAAGAAAGAAAGAAAGAAAGAAAGAAAGAAAAAGAAAGAAAAAGAAAGAGAGAAAGAAAGGAAATCTTATGAAAATTTGATGTAAGCAAACAGGGAACCATATGCAGGCTTACAAGTTTTACAGCAGCACACACTTGACATGTGCTACATGTGCTAAATAATGCAAAGAATGTAATTAGTGATGAATCCTTCAGGAGCTTTTACACTTTTACACATTTTTCCCCCCTTGAGATATGAAGTGATGAATGTAGCGGGAATAGTTGGGAATGTTAGTGCAACACTCGTTCATGTGACACAGATATGACTGGGCAAACCTGGTCAAGCAAAAACTTAATTTTACAGAGAAGAGGAAGAAGAAGAGCCAAAAAATACTGTATTTAGGCAAATCTATTGTTCTACAATCCATTGCATAAGCTTGATGAGATACAAAACAGCCTCTACCAACACAGCTTACACAACATATTTTGGTGTAAGACTCTGCGCCCACTTTTAAGTCATCATTATGTGTCGTGACAGACATCTCTGATTCACTGGGCATGCCCAAAATAACGAAACAGCATCACATAGCAGAACAAACAGTAAACAAACCATGCAGAACAGAAGGTTGGATGAGACACTGTCTTAACCAAATAATGAATGAAAAGCTTGAGTGAGTAATGGTGTAGGTGTGGGTACAAACTGCCAATCCCTAAAAGTTGGGCGGAAAATGTTCCAAAATGCCGAGAACTCATCAGTAAATGTCAAAATTTGATCTGTGTGACGCAAGTGAGCATTCAGCATTCAGGCCAAGACAGATTTAGGGTGTTTGGTTCGGTTAAAACCAACTCATGTGTGTTTGCCTGCTTAGTGCGGTCCGTTTGGGATGCTGTGAAAGCTGTCGATCTAACCCTGATGCGGACCAAACAACCAGACCGAGAGTGCTTAAAAAGGTTGGTCTCAGTCCGCTTCCAATCGAAACCTGGAGCGGTTTGCTTGCGGTGTGAAAGCAAACAAACCAACCACAGGATTTTATGATAGCAAATATATATGATTTTAGCATGATTTCAAAATCTAAACTAATAAATCCATCTGCTGATCGTGAACTGTTCAGGAAACAATCTTAAAGGGTAATTGATCAAGCTACGTATATCATTTGAAATTCACGTGAACACAATAGGTCAAAGCTGTTAAAACAGTGCTTGTATGTTGCTCTGTGTGCTTTGTCAGTTTGTGTCCAATAAAAAGTGTGTGGTAGCGATCCCACAGTAATGAGCCCTGAAACATTGCTCCACAAGACAACTCCTTTTCGTCCAGTCTCTACCTGTTAGTCATTATTCGTAACATGTGGTCAACTTGCATGCTATTATTATTCATTTTTTCTTCAAGAGCTCTTTATGACACCAAAGAGCAGTTTCCTGTAAAGGTAGGGCGGGACTTTTTAAAGTAGCCAATAGTGTTAGCAGTGAATGTGCGTCCGTCATGCAGCAAGATGTCCAACTAGCTCCCAGTGAACACGGCCAATTAAATTTAAAAGGGCTTTACAAACATGCCCTAAGAGGGACCGAACACAGCATCCAACAACAGACTAATGCCCAACAGAGCCCAGTTTGACAACAGGGAATAAAGTTTAAAGGTGGTTTTTGCCAGGTTTGGCCCCCTGCGGTTGAGTCAGCTAATGGGACCTCTGCATGGCTAACCGATCTGTCTATCAGCAGCTACAACAAGTCTAATTATCTATCAGGAAACTGACCTCGTAGCCACCTTGGTACCGGATTCCCAGTCATCAAACTGACCTCAGTCCGTCTCAAAGGCTGTATCAGTTTCAATCGGGCAGTGTTCACCAACTCCTGAGCCCAGTCCAATTAGCATAATTTAGCGGTTACTTCAGCAACAAATAAAGCAATCCGTTCATCAGGAAACTTACTAAATCTTAGAGGGTTCAGGCAGAGCAGCCAGAGGACATAACAGGGAAACAGAAAATATTTTCTCCATAAAATATGATGCAGTTTCAACCAAATCAGTGAATAAAGTTGTGCAGCTGTACCATGATCAGTGAGGCCCAACAAGACTTCTGTCATGAAATATTAAGCTAGCTCTTATGTGCCGTTGAAGATTGAGTGACAGGTGGATGTCATGATATTATTGGTTGAAAATGGTTAATACTAACTGATCTAAGAATTCAGATTTTGTTTTAGCAGAAGAAAAACAGATCTGATTTTGATATACAAATACAAATAAATGGATGTTTTGTTAAATGTTTTTAGCATACAGTGTTAATTAGGGGTACATTATAAGCCATTCAGCTATCAGGGAGGATCTAAAAGAGTTAAAAAGACATTTTTCATTTCAGCTCAACTTTAATATTTCCCCCCAGATTCCTCCAAGGCACAGTGAGCAAAGTGTGTTTCATCAAGCGTTATCTCTTTACACATTCAGCTGCTGGCATAAATGTTAATATTTTATTACTGAACCTTTTGTAACAGATGCTAAAGTAAATCATCTCATCCTGCACCAACATATTTGTCTAAGCATCCTGTTAAATAAAACATTGAGGTTACTCTATTATACCCTGTGTGGGGCCGTGAAGTGAATATTTGCTTTGAAAGCTATTTTTTTTAAGCCCATCATCTTTTTTTTTTTTTTTTTATAAAAGCCACAGCAAAGCATCTTTTCCTCAGAAGAAGGGCAGTTATTTGGTTTGTGACGCAACACTGGGTTTCACATTCACTTGAGCCCTGGCGTCTGTACAGGATGAGGGCTGGAAAGGCCCACAGCAAACCATATTTTGAAGCCTAAACTAGGCTACACCTGAAGCAAATACTGCGCTGTACTACATCACAAACGCACATACAGTATATAGACAGACACACACTGTCTTAAAGTGTTCACCTCCTTAGGGAGAACACCAACCGTGTTGACATAGCTAAGACACTCTCTCAAAGGGCCATAAATGCACTTCTAGTGACTGTCAAATCTCCACTAGACTCTCCGTCTTTCCAGCGGAGACGCAGAGTCTGACATCATGGCAGGTTAGCTCGGCTACAGTACATTACGGTAACTCTACTAGCTCTCCATCACTGAGCTGAGTAGAGTGGAGGGGAAGTCGTTCAGTCTCCCCCCATGTCCCCTGACCCTCACCTTCACACAATACATAGCCACGAGGTCCCTCACTGCTCTGTATTTTTTAAACGTAGTGGGGGATAGGGGGTTTCTAGCAGAAATTGAGGGCAACAACAGTGTTTTGAACTCTAAACAAAAAGAGATTGTTCCTGTGACCAACGGTACAGTTTCCATCACCTACCTACAGAGGAGGAATACAAAAGAATGTGGCAGAAAAACCTAAACTTAAAGAGACCAAACAAATGAGTTCTTATATAAATGCTCATTTCATTTCGTCAAATGTTTGTATTTTACCACATGTGTGTTTTGGTTCATGTTGAAACTAAAACCCAGTGCTCAGTGTTGAACTTTAAGGCTCTGACTAGGCTCTATGTCTGCTTTAAGATGGAGAATGTTGCGTCCTACCTACTTTTAAAAAAACGCAATGGACCTTATTACTGTGGAAGTGACGTTTCTGATACGCCTCAGAGCTTTTCATCGCTTCACCGTCTGTAGCAACGGAGTCAATGAAGTAGCTAAATATGCTAGTGTCATCTGAGGCCACATCTTCAGGTCGTTCTCCCAACCCTCGATAGCAGAAGGCAGAGGTACGATGACAGATAATTCTTGATTTCTTAATTGAGCTGGCTTGTATCGTGGTTTAGGTCACTTAGAAGGGAGGAGGAGGGGGAGGAACTCCACCTATATCTCTGGGGAAGCAGGAGAGCTTCCTCACCTTCCAGTTCATTAAGATCAAACGTTTTACCAAGGCACGCAAGGGCAATCGCTCTTTGTTGCTTATCACTTCCAAACCGGGCCCCAGCAAGCATGTTACATGGACCTATGTGAAGAACTGACGCTGGACATGTTTCACTAGACTCATTTCGCTGGAATCGTTCCTGGACTGTTAAAACTGTTGTCATGCGGCTACTATTCCATTATCAACCATCCCAGGAGGGATGGGTCGCTCTTTGAATTCCCTCTCATGAGGTTGTTTTTTTCTCCTTATGTTGCTTTGCCATTGCTAGTCTGGTAATACTGTGTTTAGTACTGTATTTTACTGTATTAAGTAACACACACATTCACATTCTTGACTTTTTTCATGTACGAACTTAGGTACCTTACTACAATACCTGCCTTGTATTGAATCTTTACCTGGCTTTGCCTGGTAATAGTTATTTACAGGCCACTGTCACCAGGTAAGCAGTCTGACTGACCAACTAAGAGCTCTTAAATGACCTAATCTGCTTGAACAGTCTGTGTTTTAGTCTGGAGCATGTTTACTCACCTTAAAATGTCTTATTAAAATAACAAACACAATCCTTTACCTGGCCAAAGCAATTATTTATTTGATTGTGCAGAATGTACCTTTCAGGCATTGTTATTGAATCATGGGTTTAACAGCACAAGCGTCTCAAAAATCTTTCAATGTCACCACCTAGTGTCCCTTTTCGATATCATGTTTTATACAGCAGGAGATGAGTGGATGATAGATGTATGAGTCTGAAAGATAAAGGCAGCTCCCAATATACAACAGGAATGTGAAAATATGTGCTATGCTCCTCCATAGCACATATTTGTTTTCATAAGTAAGTAAATACCTGCATGGTCATTATCTGTTCTTGATACGTGAGAGGAATACTTGAAATAAGAAAGTGTGACTTTGACAAAGCAGTTTCATACTTGTCAGTGTTGAGCAAACAGCTTTATAATTCTGGTATTTATAGTTTTAAGCATTACCTCACTTAGAACCAGCAATAAAATCTCAGTAACAAGTTATTATATCTTACTCGTATTAAGATAATTCAGGACAATATAGCTTGAAACAAGTGAAGTACTCTAACCTGAAGATTACTTGGTAAGAAGAAATATTTTGTCAAACAAACAAAAAAAATGCATTCATTGCCTTGATTTAAGATATTTGACTTACTTAGATTTTGCTTTTTGCAGTGTGTGTGATTTTAATAATCAACTCCACCTCCAAGAGGGTTCATGCTTGAACACATAGTCAGTGCATAGTTGTACTTATGGAATAAGGGGGTAGTAACAATTCAGGATCTTACAAAGAGCTATAGGTACCTTTTTTTAATTATTATTACAGGGTATGCTTGGGAGGAATGTTTTGGGAGGAACCTATCAGATCCAATATTTAACATTTTTCTGATTATCTGAATGTTTTTTGTCCAATTGCTGATAAAATAGATTTTGAAAATACTTGTTCATAATAGTAAATTTATATTTTGTATATTGTGAATCTGGAAAGTAAGTTCAAATAAATGTAGTGAAGTATATCATACAATATCTGAAGTGATTTTATGTCAAAATGACCTTATTAGCAACAAACAGGAAATCTACATTGTTCCTCTTGTACGTATGCAAGTCAACAGGAAGTCCATTTGCAGGATGGGTGGAGTCCTAATGCAGGAAGCCTTATACCTGCACCTGCTGATGTAAATGTCATGTAAGTGGGTATAGGCTGCTATCAATGATCTTCTGTGCAGACTTAACCATCCAATGCAGTGCCTTCCTCTCTGCAGCAGAGAAATGGCGTACCAGACAGTGATGCAACACATAAGAACACTGTCCACTACACACATGTAGAAGGAAGTAAGGACTGAGATGCCAAGGCCAGCACACTTCAGCCTCCTCAGGACGTAGAGGCGTTGGTGGGCCTTCCTTGCTATGCTGGCTATGTTGTTGCTCCAGGTGAGGTTGTCAGCGATGTGCACGCCCAGGTATTTGAAGCTGGAGACCACCTCAACTGCTGCTCCTCTGATGAAGAGGGGACGGGGGTTGTTGCTCCTCAGGATGCATCCCTGGGGGGAACCAGTGCTAAAGTCCAGCACCCAGTTGCACGAGGATGAGCTCAGTCCAAGCAATGACAGTTTATTCACCAGAGTTTGTGGGATGATGGTATTGAAGGGGGAGCTAAAGGACAGGGATAATGTTGGCAGTCGTGAGGCATGTTTGTACAGTCCTCTGAAACCTGGTGTGCTCAGTGTTTAAGGACCCGTCCTGGGATGTTGTCCACCTTGTTAGTCTTGTGGGGGTTGACTTTCTGCAGGGACCTCTTCACCTGTGCTGTGGTCACACTGAGGGGCAGCTCATTTGGTGGTGGGGTGAGCCTGATGCTAAGAGAGGTATCGGAATTCTTGAAACGAGCATAAAAGGTGTTGAGGGCGTCAGGAAAAGACAGATCCCTAAAGGGCATTCCGCGTCTCTGGTGTTGTAGTCTGTGATGCACTTGATGCCCCTCCACATGCTCCGGGGGTCATTGGTGGAGAAGTGACCCTGGATTTTGAGAGCATAGGTGGCTTTGGCCCTTTTAATGGCCGCAGTCAGGTTTCTCTTTGCTGCTCTGAGTGTAGATGCATCACCAGACCTGAACCAGCCAGGGTTTCTGGTTGGCGTGGATGATGATTATTCTGGTGGTGGTAACATCATCAACACACTTACTAATGTAGCGGATGACAGACGACGCATACTCCTCCAAGTCCACATCTCCTGCGTGTGTTGCTGCCTCTCTTAAGAGCTTCCAATAAGTACATTCAAAACAGTCTTGATAGAATAGAAGCTCCATCACGGGGTGAGGATATAGGTGGCTATATCTATAGCTAATGGCTAGCTCACCTCTGAGCCCTCACTCAAGGGTTTCACTAAGGGATCTGCAATAAATCAATGTTTTTCTGACATAAAACCAATGTTATTTTCGTTAGGCCTTCGTTTTTGGTGAGCATTTTGTTCAATAGTTCTACGTCATGTGACCCAGTGACTCCAAATCAATGCAGAGTTGTATGAACACACAGCAAAATTAGGACACAACTCTTTTTATTAAATTTCAGTGTATATAATATTTTTATGGGGGGAGAAAAATCAGCATTTTTTTTCAATAGCTTTCATGTCATGTGACCCAGGGACTTTAAATCAATGCCGAATTGTATTCCTTCAAGGCACAAATATGACACACCTGTTTTTATTGGATTTTAGAGCTTATTATATGTTTTACTTGCCTAATATTTTTATGGAAAAATCAGTGTTATAAAATATAATATAATAAAATATAATAACCCTAACCCTATCTAATAATAATAATAGAAATATATAATAATATTAGAAATCTAACCCTAGCCAACGCACATCTAAATACACAAAACACTTGACATTAACACTCACAACACAACCAAATACACAAACGCGCTCCACTCTATATGGAAGAATGAGATGAACCTGCGCAACATGCATATTTCATTTTGTATTTTCACGTCATATGTTTTGTCCTAGAGAGTTATTCGAGTTGACGTTATTCGGAGGCATTTAATTGTGGTGTTAATGTTCAATATTATTTTAAAGCATAGACTGCTGTTGTCTTTCTGTAAAGAAGAATTTTGGAATCCGGTAGCCTATGCAAATTTTCTGGAACCACGAAGCAGTTGTTTCCAGTCGGCATGTTTTTGTGAACGTACCAGTCTCGCCGCCCAACAAATTAAACGACAATATAAGCAGGTAATTGTTTGATAAATCGTTTTATTATCCGTGAAAATCGTGAATTTCTGTCCTGTACATTTACCGTATTTATGATGTAAACATTTTGACGTAAATTTTTTTTAAAAATGACGGTCCGTCAGAATTAGCAACCAAGCTAACGTTAGCCACTTCATTTCCTGAATCAAGCTTTAGCTAGCAGGTAGATTGTTGCAGCATTTATTGGTTCGGTGACATCTACTTGCACAATATCTCTGTTGAGAAGTAATACCTGCAGTCAGCAGTGATAACGTTAGCTTTTCTGTAGCGTTGTCCATATACTTTGAAAAAATCCCACACCCTCGTGATTTCCTGCCCCAGTATCTGGGCTGCCTGTTGTCTTTTCTTCAGGTCAGGTTATGGAGTTTGCAGAGTTGATAAAGACACCCAGGGTGGACGGGGCTGTCCTACATCGGCCTTTCATGCCCACTGTGGAGGGGACCCTGTGTTTGACTGGTCATCACCTGATTCTCTCCTCCAGACAGGACAACACAGAGGAGCTGTGGCTGCTTCACTCAAACATTGACTCTATAGAGAAAAGGTGACGAGATCCGTATTAATTTTTATGGGGATTTGGCATCATTAATTGATTAAACAGCACTTCCCACAAGCTTTGCATATGGAAACAGTACCATTTTGAACATTAGAACACAGTGAAGGGAACTGTTTACAACGTAAGACACCACTGGCAGTCCTGGAAAGACACAACGTTATTGAGTTAAGCTAAACAGTGCCAACATTGTCTTTGTGTCTTTCCCATGACATCTCATTCTGCCTGCTGGGCTTCTCTTCAACTTCACCTTCTTCAACTTCTCTTTCAGATTTGTGGGGTCTCTGGGAAGCATCATAGTCAAATGCAAAGACCTGCGAGTGATCCAGCTCGACATCCCTGGCATGGAGGAGTGTCTTAACATTGCCAGCTCTATTGAGGTTGAAAAAAAAGAATCCAAAAAATAATTCGCCAAATAAGCCAACACAGATTTCTTTTAACTGCAAAATGTTCGCTCTTGCTGTCTGAAAGGTTGTCCTGTTTTTAATGTCAAATGAAATTCAACATGTTATTCACCAGTACATATTCTTTATTCCTCTATAGGCTCTGTCCACGCTTGATTTAGTCTCCCTGATGTACCCTTTCTTTTACCGGCCCATGTTTGAAGTCATAGAAGATGGCTGGAATTCATTTCTTCCAGAGGATTCTTTTAAAGACTTGGAGTCCATGGTATGGAGATGATTTGTGATGAAAACTTTCGCACTTAACATTTTCTCAGCCCTCTGTTGCACATGCTTAACACATCCCTCTTTTAACCCGTCACCATCCCTTTCATCAGACAGATGAGTGGAGACTGAGTGAAGTCAACAAAGACTTCAGTGTGTGCCCATCATACCCCCCTCTAGTGGCAGTGCCCAAAGATGTTGATGATGACACGCTGAGGAAAGCAGCTACCTTCCGTCACAGTGGCCGTTTTCCGGTACTTAGCTACTACCACAAGAAGAATGGCATGGTGAGCACCTGGGAAATGCAGTTCATATTTCTGTTTCAAAATCTTCTTTGTGGATTCAAAGTGTTTAATGGCCAATTGTATCATAATATTACACTTTCTTTAGTTTTATTTGGATGGAATGTTTATTTTAATCACTTCCACTTTCAGGTGATGATGCGAGCAGGGCAGCCTCTGACAGGCACCAACGGGCGACGGTGTAAGGAAGACGAGAAGCTGATCAATGCCACCCTGCGTCCAGGCAAACGTGGCTACATCATTGACACGCGCACTATCAGTGTTGCCCAGCAGGCTAAAGCTCGAGGTGGAGGTTTTGAGTCTGAGGCTAACTACCCGCAGTGGAGGAGGATCCACAAGGCAGTCGAAAGGTGAGTGGTCACTAAGGGCTTCAGTGGATATTTAAAGTTGTATTTAATATTTGTGCTGACTTTTACAAGGCACTGTATTAACATACAGTAGAATAGTTTAAACTAATTCAGTCTAAACTTTGAGTAGACTGCAGAGGACCAAAAATAAAACGAGTTCCCAAATTATTTGGACCCCAATTGCACTGTTTTGGTTTCTTAATGATCTTGGGTCACTTATGCTTTTCTGGAATGCGAAAAACAAATTCAAAATCAAAGGGTTTTGTGTTTAAAACAATTGTTACAACATTAATCTCCCCTGTCATGGAATATTGCTGGGACACTGACTTACGGGGCCAAAACTATTTAAAATGTAAAGAATACATTCAGTGTCTCTTTTTTATCTATATTAAAATAGTCATTAGTGAAGGAAAGAAGGAAAACATCAATATAACAGGTGTTTCCAATCTGTTGAACTATAGTGTTTATTCAATATACATACATACATATATATATATATATAAACTATTCAGACATTTCTTTCAGTGTTGTGACAAATCTCTCGTTTCCAGGTCTAACGTCCTTCAGGAGAGCCTCATAAAGCTGGTAGAGGCGTGTAACGACCAGTCGCACAGTATGGATCGCTGGTTGAGCAAACTAGAGGCTTCCAGCTGGCAGACTCATGTCAAGGAGATCCTCACCACTGCCTGCCTGGCTGCCCAGTGCATCGACAGGTCAGGGAACAAAGTTTGCTTGTCATATTAATCCTGGACCAGTAGATACTAAGCGATATACTGTAGGCAGTACCTTCACATTTCATCTCATCTCATAATCATGTGCCATCATGTTTTGTCTCAGAGAGGGGGCGTCAGTTCTTGTTCACGGTACAGAAGGAACAGACTCCACCCTGCAGGTGACCTCCTTGGCTCAGATCATACTGGAGCCGGCCTGCAGGACCATCAGAGGCTTCCAGGGCCTGGTAGAGCGAGAGTGGCTGCAGGTAACCTCACATGACCTTTGAAGCACAGCCCAAATAAAAAAAATGAATGACTCAGACATACAAGGAATATTTCATTTTAAAGCTTTACTATCCACACTTTAAAAAAATTTTTTTTTAACCTTTTTTACTTCATTTCGTACCTACAACATAAGCTAATTTCCCTAGCAGATTCCATGCAGGTGAAATAATCCGTTACCTTTAAGCATTTTAATGTCATGATGGATGTGATCTTTGCATTTCTCCTCATGACCCCTCTCAACTCTTTTGATCTTCTATCCCAGGCGGGTCACCCGTTCCAGCAGCGCTGCGCCCAGTCAGCCTACTCCAACAGCAAGCTTCGCCAGGAGGCACCGGTCTTCCTGCTCTTCTTGGACTGCGTGTGGCAGATCCTTCGCCAGTTTCCATGCTCCTTTGAATTCAGCGAGAGCTTTCTGGTGCTGCTCTTTGAACATGCCTACGCCTCTCAGTTTGGGACCTTCTTGGGCAATAGTACAGCCGAGAGGTGAGCCTGTTGAGGTTGGCAGATTATTTTGATGATTAATCGTTCAGTCGATAAAATGTCTCAGAGCCCAAAGTGACATCCTCAAATTGCTTCTTTTGTCCAACCAACAGTCCAAAACCCAGAGACTTAAAGAAAGCTGGAACCAGTAAATGTGTGACATTTTCAAAATAATTGGCAACTAATTTTTTTCAATTGACCAATCGAGTAATTGACTAAATTACAGTATATAGGCCATGAGTGTAGTAATGTCCCATTCATGACGTTGATGTAAAGAGTTACATCTTTCAAACAATGTTTTATGGAGCCTTTCCTTCACATTCTTGAGCTTCTGGCCACTAAGCAGCTTTAAGAAAACAGTTGAGGATTGATTGACTTTCCCAAAGTCACTTCTAAAGTTTTCAACAACATCCCGGGATGTTACAAGCCCATTTCAACAAGCTTGTAGGCAGCCATTATTGTTATTGGTTGACCTAACACCCAGTCACCCTTTCCATAGAGCCAAGCTCTCTCTGCCTGAGAAGACTGTGTCCCTTTGGTCGTGGGTGAATCGGCCCCAAGAACTGGAGCATCTGACCAACCCGCTCTACGAGGCCAACAGTCTCGTGATCTGGCCCTCTGTGGCCCCTCAGAGTCTGCTGCTTTGGGAAGGTAAGAAACACACAAGACATACAGTGGCTGAGATTTCATACAGTCGGTGCTCTAAAAGATTCTGTCTGCTGGAGAGGAGATAATGTTGCTCCATCGCATTTGTAACAGCCTGGATTAAACTGACTCTCAACACTAAATATAATTTTAAGCAATCATATTGGGTTTGTGTTATACTGTTAGCAGTACATTGAAAAAAAGACTAAACAGAAGCAAACTCAACTGGTCTTTGGCCTAAAAATGTCGAATACTGACCTCAATTATCTCATAATATCACAAATGTTTGATAGAGAAGCAGACCTCGAAATGAAAAAACCCACAGAGGTTTAAAGGTTAAAGTGGAAACAGACCTCTGAGGAGTTTATACATTCAATCAGTCTGTATAGAGAACTGAAAGCAGATGGAGATTCTGACTGAGTGGGTTGCTAGTCAGCCTTCATTTTCCCTGTTGACTTCGTGCCTGGTGGCAGACAATACTGCATAGTGAAAGCAAGGTTTATAGGGAACCAATCTGAGCACTCATGGTATCATTATTCTCTAGACATTACATTGTGCAATCAACCTTTACAATACGTTAGTAATGCCTTAAAGCAAAAAAACCCAAAACTTGTCTATTGCCAGTGTAATGCAAAAACTAGCAGCAACACGATACTAATTCTAGACAGATTGCTCAATGTCACACTAAGATGTACATTGTCTAAATTTGATTTCAATTAAATTTGATACAATTAAAGATTTTGTCGCCTCTGCATTCAGATTTACATCTTTACATCAAGGATGTGTACTTGTAAATACTTGTATATATACTTGTGTATATACTGCTGGTTTTATGGGATTAAATAGTAAACTTGTGCCATAGCAGACTTAAAGTAGGCTTCACCACTGAAACTGAGTCATGGCTTTGTGTTTTTTCTTGGAATGAAGGCACAGACACATGCGCTGAAATGTCACCAGCAGGGGGCGCCAATGATTTTACTGTTTGCATTGGCGATAAACTCGGTGACCTTGTGAGCCACGAGTAAGTTGTGTGACATGCATATTTGGTCCCCATTTACTTTTACGTGCATAAATTACATAACAATGTAACATAAGCATTCAGTAAATGATAAATAATAGAACTGCTTTTATATTGTATTAATATTATTACTGATCATATACTGAAATTCACTAATATTTTAAGTTTTTAAAAAAAAATAGCATGCCATAATAAAATAACGTGATATGTTGCTGCATGTGGCTGTTTAGCTCACATGAAAGTTTCCCCCTCATTTGACTGTTAGCACCTTTACATTTTCAACATTGCTCACATTGCATTCCTCAGGCATCTCGGTGATGGCTTACGTGTTTGTCTAATTATAGGTAGCACAGCAACAGAAGTCATCCTCACTCACTCCTGGTCCAGTGATAGTTTACTACTTCAAAACAAAAATGTAAAACTCGAGAAAAAAAAAAAAAAAAGAGAATGTGATAATTTGCCAATCCTTTGTTGACATGCACTCAGAAAACAGTACAAAGACAATATGTTTAATGTTTGATCTCATCAACTTCATTTGTTTTTGTAAATATGCTCATTCAAACATGTTGGGAACGGGGAAACAAAAAGACTGGGCTGTAGACTGCTGATAATAAAACCTGTTTGGGACATTCCACTGGTAAACAGTTTTATTAGTAACAGGTGATAATATCATGAATGTGTATGAAAGAGACATCCTCGAAAGGCTCAGTCATTCACAAGTGGGGGATGGGGCGCGCCTCACCACTTTGTGAAACACATGATTGTATAAAGGAGGTGGACTCTGTAACGCTTGGTAAAACCGTCGTCGGTAAACAGAGTTTGCAAATGCATGTATTCTGTTTTTAGTTGCGTTTTACACCGCATCCCGACCTCTTTGGAATTGGGGTTGTAGTTAGCAGATGGCAGTCGTACGCACACAAAGCTTGGTCCTGTGGCACCCGTCTCATACATGTTCAGTTAAGAATTTAAGGCTCAAATTGCATGACAAGATCTCTGTTAAAATGACTCAATCAAGTAATGTCAGAGTTTTACAGATTCTGCGAAAAACGTCACTCTATAATGACACAATTCTTCTGTTTTGTTACTTTGAAACGAACTATGTTTCAAAGCACCAAATGCTGGTAAACAAAATGAGAAGTGATGGTTTCACAGTGATTAATGTGTGGGGGAAGTGAATGCATACTGCTCTGTTATCTCTCAGCAGCCTCTCTCTCTCAGTAAGTGTCAGCCTGAGATTGTCTTTTTTTTTAAGCAGAGCTACTCTCTACAGTTTTTTTTTTTTAGTTTTCTTATGATGTGTGGCCATAGTAAATCAAGGATAACATGGTATTAATTGGATATCCACTGCTAGAAGTGCATTTTTACCTACATTTCTCTGATCTGAAATGACTACCATGGGAATCTGCGCTTGAACTTGCTGAATGTCGCATGCCATTCATAAAGAAAACTATGGGGGAAGGGGATCTAGACAGATGTGAGGCCATCAGGTTCAGGCGCTCCTGCGCGTGGGGCCCCCTTCCCTGCCTAAAGCCACAGAGCCATGCCCTCGTTCTATATGAACAGGAATGAATAAGAACCACTGAAGCACGTGAAATGTAAAACAGACATCCTGCGTAGGCAACTCTTTTATAGAGAATGACGCACACTCCAACTTAAAAGACCCCATGGCAGTCCATATCTGCACATTTCTGTGCTTCAACGAGGCAGGTCACTTCAGAAGGAATATGCTTAATCTGGAGTTTTGTATTTACTCTTTAATCCAGAGAAAAAATACGGTTAAATCCTGTCAGTTTTGTCCATCTCATATAGAGACACACTCACACACCATCCCCTGCCCTCATGTCATCTGGGAAAGTATTTTAACCATTTCTACCACCATTTCTAATTTCTAGTTTCATTTCTAGGTTTATTAATTCCAACATGAATTTGAAGGAACTGTTCTATCAATTTACTGTTGTTTTTTTTGAGTGCAATAAAACCATCATCTACCCTAAAGTAAATAAATAACATGACAAACTAACTGCGATCTGAACAATGAGTGAGATGCAAATCTCTTTAAGCCTAGACAAGACCGACAATTCACCTTCTTATTGTGTTGTGCATTCCAGTCTTGCAGGCACATATCTGTGGTGACACTTGTGTTTGTGTCAGTCCCACGAGTTCCTCTGCCAAAGTGCCCCACCCACCATTATAACACAGTGACTGTAGGAAAAGTTGGTTTCCACACAGCGAGTGCTCTGTTTTTCAATACTGTTTGAAGTCTACTGACATTTAGCCTCTTTGAATCTTTATGACTTCCAGTGCTGTCGGCTTTTTTTGCCTTTATTGAAAAGTTGTCAGTGAGACACGAAACAAGAGGAGAGAGAGAGAGAGAGAACGCTGTGACATGTGACAAGGTCCCCAGCCAGAATTGGAAGCAACAGAAATTGTGAATAAAGTTTTTTTATTTACTCTTTTATGCATTATGTAAAAGCTCCATATTTTCTCATGCATGTAACTTGGTTCCAGTTTTGTCGCCACACTGTTCGCATACCAAAGTTAGTACTGATGTTCATGATTACATACGTAGGTTAGTATTGTAATTATGTGATTATGATCATTTTAGCATGCTTCCGTGAGCATTTATCCTCACAGAGCCTCGAGCAGGGCTATAGACTCTTAGACTTGTTAGAGAATAATATCAATAAGAGAAACCACTTCCTTGTAGGTTTTGTTTTTTGAGATTACTTACAGGGTTGTCCCCTCTTTTCTATTACAGGAGTGTTTCTTCGCTGGAACCGCTCCTCTAAGTGTCTGGATGAGGCCTATGAGGAAATGGTACATATCATTGAATATAACAAGGAACTTCAGAACAAAGTCAACAGCCTGCGCAGGCAGCTGGCCCAGCTGGAAACTGAAGATCCTCTGCTACAGACCCCATAGAGAGAGAGAGAGAGCGAGCTGCGATAGAAGCAAGATGGAAGGAAGAGGTAGAAAATAGAAAAATGGAGAACAAAATACAAAAACAGATCAATGTCAGGCCAGTCGTGGGCTTCGATTAGGTTTAAATTCTTTTCAGATCTTTGAGAAAATATAATCCAAGCAATTATGAATTTGGATTTTGAACATTTTGGTTTCCTGCACAGATGAAAAATGAAATGGGATCGCCCTGAAAAAGTGCCCCTGACACCTTACATGCAAACAGAAAAAAAACCCTGTTGTGTCTTTGAAACTAAGCAGGAGTTCAGGAAAGATTCAGAAACCAAAAACAAACAAAAAAGCCAAATACTTAAAATGTCTTAGCTCTTTAATATTAAAACAATTAATTAATCAGTCAGTCAATTGAAGAATTTAAAGATTCGGCAACATTGTTACATAATAGATTATTCATTTAAATAATTTTCAATCATTTGTTACATTTACATGTGAGAATTTGTTGCTTTGTCATAAATCATTGTAAATTTCATATCTTTTGAGTTTTGGGACTGTTGGTCTGAAATAATGACCAATTTGAAAATGTCACCTTGAGAAATTTAAACGGGCTACTTTTCTTTGACATTTTATAGGCTGAACAATGAATTGATTAATCAGAAAAATAACCATCATATTAAATGATTGATGGAAGTAATTGCTAATTGCATCCCCACTAATGTTAGTGCGCATGCCGACTTCTGGACAAAGCTGTTCAGCTCCTTAAATGATAATTTGGCTTGTCAGCCGACTTCACAGTTGCTAAGCCTCGTCAATCCCCCACGTCTCACACCCGCCAACTCTCATTAACATACATAGATGTCTAAAAATTCAGTGAGTGAGTCTGTATCCTCCCAATGTGGGTTAATAGATATCTGTGGATTTGGGGCATTGATCTTGCTCAGCAGGGCATATTGGTCCTTCAGATGTTCATTCAGTGTACACATTTGCACCAAGCATCCTGCTGAATGTATATGCCACTGAAGCACTGCAGAGTAACTATGGCAACATATAGGGTGCTGTAAGGCAGCATGTGACTTTGCTGCACGTTGAGATGATGTAATAAGCGTAGGTAGGGTCAGCACCTACTGTACTGTACAATGAGAGGGGAGGCTTGTTTAATAGGGATCTGACCAAAATATCCTGAATCTTGACATTCCGGTAAGACTTATTTAGCACATAACTTATAAAATGTTAAAGTCCATCAGCTTGCTTTATTATGGTTGGTCAACATTTTTCTCCAATCTCATGCATAATAGTAAAGTAGTCAAATATATTTGAGTGTGTGATGCAAAATAATGATGGTACTGCAGGGGGGTCTTGTTGCCACAGTAATGATGGCCATGCTTTTCATATCATTAGCAGCAACACACAAAGGCTTAAAAAATTGAAAATACTATATTAATGTGAGATTATTGCTTTGAAGACCAATTTATATTTTGGTTATTAAAGTTATGTTAAAATTTGTTGTGTTTAAGTACTTAAACAACATGCATATCTGCTGTGTTATAGTTTAAGATCCTGAACTAATGCACTTTGTGTGAAAGGCATATCATACACACTCCTCTAATTCTCTTAATCGGCATAATTTTTTGTTGTTGGTGCTGACCAGGTGTTGCCATATTAGACAATAACTGTCTTAATAGTAAATGTGAAAACAGGCCAATATATGCAACTAAAGTAAACTCAAACTATTAGACTTACTGCAGGTGACACAGACGGTGTGTCATTGGGAGTATTCTCGCCAATCCAGAACTCATCATGAAGACATTTCTTCTAAACCTTTAATTGCCCTCGTCACTAAGAAGTAGCCAAACAGGTTTTCCTTGCATAATGATAATAAAAAGCTGATATTTCAATGCTGAACATGAGTGAAGGCAGCTGCCATTAGAATATTAAAAAGAGCTTCATGCTGCACTTTAAATACAAAATACTATATGGGACGTTTTTGGGATACAATTAAATCCGGTGGGGTTTTTTGTTTTGTTTGTTGTGCCAGTAAGAAAATGCATCTTCTTTGCTTGTTTATGTCGTCTTCATACATTTAACCCATTTTGCTTCAGGAATGATGTAATAATCACACTAAACTGAACTGATTCCAGCCACTACATTAAACTGCTTTATAAAGGGAAGGTTCCTTAAAGCTGCACTAAACATTTTTTCCGTTTGCCAAAAGACACCATACCGACTGTTGCTTTGTGTGTGCATGAATATAACACTGACCTCAATAAAGGTAATGGCGTGATTGAAATTTGCTATGCTTACATATTACATAATCTTAAATGATTGTTGTCAAAGTCAACAAACCTCTACAAGATTATTAGCTCTGTGGACAAATAATGCTTTTGTCTGTTGTTGTTGTTGTTGTTGTTGTTGTACTTGTCAGCTTTGTGCAATGCCTTACTGAAAATCAGAATTCAATATAAACATTTCAGTTTTTTTATCACTGCAAAATGATATTATTGTTTTAAAGATTAAATGTATTTCTAAGTTTTCAAGCCATTAAAGATTACTTTGATTTTGATTGAGTTTATAATTATTTAAAGAACCGTAACTTCTGAATTACTTATAATCACAGACTATAGATGCGTTATTGATTAACTTTGCTTATGTATTAAACTTATGCTAAACAATAAAGCTGCACTAAGTGATAATTTTATATGAAAGATGGATAACTCTGCGCCATGTGAAAGGTGTCACTCAGAGAATTATCATCTGACTCTGCAGCTTTTAGCATATTTTCTGTATTGTTTGGATCCACTCTCACATTAACCCACTTTCTAGTCGCAGCAGGCAGCTTTTTCATGAAAAGCTACCTGCCCAGCACCAAATTGCAGACAGATGAAGTGAGCTATTGACTTTTGAACATAGAGCAGCATTTAGCAGCTAATGGGCCAGCTAAAACATTCACTATAACAACTTTATATGGTGATAATATGTCAGTGTTGTCTCCGCAGCCCTGGGCACGTCTGACACTGCCCAGTCACGAATGAGCATTTGTCCACTAGAGGCTTGTCCCAAGGATTAACAGCAACCACAAAATATGTTGCCATCCCTGTGACACAAGGATCATCTGATGAGCGGACCGGGGAATAAATAGCCAACACTCAGCTGCTTCATGGAGACATGTGATGGCAGCCAGTGTTTACAGTGCTACCGTCCAGCCATCACTCTTCTATCCATATTAATTTGCCCTTCCACCTGTCACTACTCTGATTTCATGGCGGAAAGCCTCTCTTTCCCTGACACACAGCATACCTTGATAGCCTGTTGGAATAACGGAGGACTGTGTGTGTTCTCCCTTAGATTTGCAGTGGAAATAAGGGTTTTTGGTGGTGGAGTAATCTGGAGTAATACTGAATTATGTTACACTTGTAATCCCCATTTAAATGGTGTCACTTATTCACAGTCTGTGATTTCCAGGGGAAAACAAAGTGTTCCTGAGTTTGCTGAGATGTGAAGAAATGATGAATCATGTTTGTTTGTTTTTTGTCTTTCCTGGCCAGAGGGATACACCATCACACAAACACTAAAAGAAAAACTGTCGTTGCACAGATATTCGGTATCATTTTTCAATCGTGTGAAGGACTTGGGATATCTAAGTTCATCGACATGAGGAGAAAAAAAAGCCTGTAATGTTTGTAAATGGATGCTATCTTAAGATTCCCTAAAAGATATCCAGGTTTTATTTTCGGGAAAAGTGTGCCAGTTTAAAGATTAACTTGTTTTTGAGCAAGTCATTTCCTTCTACCCCTAGTGATGACAGGCGTGGGGGTGTGCGCCCGTCCACCACTCACGCTTCAGCCCACCCTTGGCTCGTTCCAATCGGCCTCTTTAGTCCTCCTCTATGTACTGCAAACAAACCTCAAAGTCAAACAGTTCAACAAGAAAAAGGCACCACTACCAAATACTGAGTGTATGAAAACTTCTGACTTGCTGGGAATGTGATGAAAACGTTTCACTTCAAATAAAGCAATGATCCTAACTGACCTAAGACAAGGAATGTTTTCTAGGAGTTAATGTCAGGAATTGTAAATAATAATAATAATAATAGTTTAAATGTTTTCTAGAGATATATAAATACAGGCCTACTGTAGCCTTAAATATATCTACTATATAGAATATAATATAGGCTGTTAGAGCTGAAACTATCATTCAGTTAACAGATTAGTTAATCCACAGAAATTCCAGCTTGTCAAATGTGAACATTTGCTGGTTTCCTTCATTTTCTATGATAGTGAACTGAACATATTTAGTTGCTTTCATAAAACAATTATACAGTTATAGGTCAGACTAAATTGGGCTCTAGGGGATTGTGATGTGCACTTTATTCCTATTTCCTAACATTTTATAGGCTACGCCATATGATAATAACCAAATATGTAATCTGCAGATAAAATGGTTAATAAATAGCATAAACTATGCTAACCTAAACTTTTGTTTGGGTTATTAAACCCTTGTTCTCCACCATCTTTGTATCCCCTAAAGGCAGTCAGTATCGATCACCACACCCGGACGTTCGGGGTTTTTGTTGTTGTTGTTGTTTGTTTGTTTTTTAAACCCGTACTTATGGCCTCAGGTTTGACCCGATCGACTGAATGGACGCACAAATCGGATTTGCAGCCATGCTGAGCGACCGGGTGTCGGTGACGCGTCTGTGGGCGTGGTCTGTAGGGCAGGACCGCACCTCCGGATCTCCACCAATCCGAGAGAAAGCCGGCTTCCCCTCGAACCAGATAGCCGCTGATATATAGCTTGAAGACGCAGCTGATGCAACACTGGACTGAGATAAAACAGACATCGTGTCAGAGCGCCGTGGCCTTCAGGATCCGCTCGAAGGAAGCAGCATCTCAGTCTCACAAAGCAAGTCCGACAGGAGTTTTGGCTGTTTATAGTCCGTCCCGCAGATTAACCGGTGAGTCAACTGCTTCCGTCATACTTTATGTAGACTGTTAGTCAGATGTAGAGACTGAAATGTGTTTTACAGTGAATTAACCTACACACAATAAAGTAGGCTGTTTATTGCATTTTATTTATTTATAATGAGCTTTTTTATAATATGCTTAACCGATATCTCAGTATGTATGTGCTCATATGTAACCTGTTAATTTAGCTTCATTTAAATGGCCAAACCAACCAAAGACCCCTTCTATATGTTAGATATCAGAGCATTTCAGTGACACGTTGAGCTCAGGCCTTCTGCCAAGGCAACTTCCCTCCTGGCCTGGTTTTATTTGTCTGGATGGCAGACAAGCTCCTTTCACTGCTCACCACCACCACCCTTGTCCATGTGGAAACGAAGCCACACTAAATGTAGCTCAGCAACCCTGCCATTACGGCACTAGGCATCTCTTAAAAGATCCACCGTGGCGCACCGCATCAGGTCCAAAATGGGGAACAACTCTGAGCAGCTTCTTTATTGCACAACTGACTTACATGATGATGTGGGACGTAAAGCCAACATGGCACGACAGTGAACCAGCACAGGTTGTGACTAAGGCAAAGGGTCAGGCCAGATGGGACATGAGCGCACGGCTTTTTCGCGCAAATTAGTCTGCAGTATTGAGTTTTACTGTTTATGATTCCCTTATAATAACAGTTTTACGGGTCTTCTCTGTTACATGATATATATTTATTTATTTTACTACAAAAGAGAATTCTTCTATAAGATGTTTAAGACCAAAGAGCCGTGATTCCTTTAACGTTCTAAAAATATTTCCAAATCCTCTTCACTAACCTGATCTTGGCACCGTTTATGTCCGCTAATGTACGCCCTCTCTCCCTGATTGGCTCTCGTTGAAGGCGGGGCAGTATAAATACTCTAAAGTTACTCTCTTTCTTCCTTTTTTGAGAAGCTCGCAACGCTCTTGGTGAGTTCACAATGATGCGTGTTCTCGATTTTAAGCGCAGATGAGGAAACGCGCAGAAAGGCTGCTTTTAATTAGATTAAGTCAATTTAACGTCTTTACATGGTAAACACTTTTTACAGCCGCTTTCAACTTTCTGCCTTAACAGCTGTTGTGTAGTCGTGTGCGTTTGCACTGGAATGCATGTTGAAATGTAGCCTATAAAGTAAAGCCCCATTATTAAAGTTTTGCAATAACAGACTGAGTGAGAGGCAGTTGATCAAATGTTTGGTGTTGCTATTCTCTCGACTGCTCCGCTGCACGTCTTTGGAAACAATAGCCATTTGCGTTTGAGTGTCGCGTACCTGCTGTGTTTTTCCTCTTCATTGTTCTGCAGATGTGTCCCCGTTGCGAGTTTCTTCATTCCGACGCCGATGCTTGAAAATGTTGTAAATGAAATGGTCTGTCTCAGAGCCAGTCTTGTCGTCTAGTAGTCTGTGTAGCTTGGCGCCTGAGGTCTGGAGAGGTGCCCAAATCTCTTTGACACAGAACTTCAAACTTAAACCAGAAAAAATCTACTGGAAGTGGCCCCAGAGGGTGACAGTCAAGTATATTGAAATGTCTTTTTAAAATGTCTTTAAATAGATTCACAAACATTAAGGAGAATGTTTCTGCTCCTTAAGGAAAAAAAAAAAATATTGACACTCTGGATTTTTCTGACGCCTGTGGAATTTGCAAGTTTAAATGTCACTCAAACGTGTGAACACATTCTTTTCCTCCACAGACACCAGCATGCCTGTTATCAGAACCCTCAGCAAGGTGGCCAAGCAGGCCCTGCTCAGCACCCCGGGGTGCAGCTGCCAGCCCCTGACGGTGGCTGTACGCAACATCAGCTTCTCCCCTCGACAGGTGACGTCTGACGCCAGCTTCCACTCTGTGTCCTTCTCAGAAACAGACCACCCCAAGGTGCTTATTACAGGTATGCAAGCAAACTGATTTTGGTAGTTCACAACATTTTCTTAAATATAGTAACATAAAAACATACGTGGACGTTAAGATAAGCTGAGCTGGAATAAAATGTGGATTTAGTTGTGCAATGAAAGCTGAAAGGGTTGACGGTTAAAAGCAAAGTGTAGGCAGCAAATTCTGATCTTTTTCTTATGGTCCATACTCCTTAGTTATTCAGTCTCCATGGAAACCAGCACTGATATTAGCTGCTGCTGATTTAATGTGTGCTGTGTCCTTTGATGACGCCTAGTGTTTCTGTCTCTCTCCGTGTAATGCAGGTGGCCTGGGTCAGCTTGGGGTGGGGCTCGCCAAACTCTTGAGGTAAGATTTCTAATTCATCTGCGCACTAATTGCACATCATTTTCTAGCTGCTGGAAAACAGCCAGGCTCACATATGTGAAAACGGTGTCTGGTGCATATTAAGTTGTATAACATTGGTTTCCTGTTTCACAGGAAGAGGTTTGGCAAGAACAACGTCATTCTGTCTGATATCAGGAAACCTCCAAGCAACGTTTTCCACAGCGGTGAGTCACATATACTGTGCTGTATTAAGATTGAGTTCTGCAGTATGAAATTCATCAGATTCAGACATCTCTTTACAATGTTTAATTTTTTTTAGACTGGCCAGGTTGCTGGTGTGTCTGATTATATTGCATTCATTTGGCAAATGCTTTGGTCCAAAAAATTTACAACACGTGTATTCAACATCAAGGATCAAGATGAGTCTTTGTTCCATCACATAAATGAGCAAAAAGTTGGCTACCTCTGGTGAGTGTAGCTGTGACTAATACTAGATTAGTAATATTAGCACTTGGCACTTATGCAAAAAATTACTCCAAATCAATATGTGACGGATGGGGACTGTTCTGCCAGTTTTCAATAATGAGACATCCGACGATGCAATGAACGTAGCAGTTAAAAGCTGCAAGTGGTAAACAAAATTTAAATATTTTTATTTTGGACACTTGAGGAATTGAGAATTGTTTCCAAGGAAGTCTGTTACACACTAGGCATTGAACCTGAAAGTCATTGCAGACAATGAACACATGCATGTTTACAGCCTCTGCTTCAAATTGATACAATGAAGTGCTTTATACAAGATGAATAGACCAGGTGATTTATAAAATCCTCAATCCTCTCCATCACCCTCAGGCCCTTTCATATACTCCGACATCCTGGACTACAAGAACCTGCGAGAAATTGTGGTGAACAATCGCATCACTTGGCTGGTTCACTACAGCGCCCTCCTTAGTGCTGTTGGAGAAGCTAACGTGGCCTTGGCGCGCTCTGTTAACATTACCGGTAAGCAAATTGGTTACTAAGTCTTATTGGGCCTAAAGATGGAGTCTTACAACCATGACGGAAACAATAATGTTCCTTTAAACGTAGGTGAAGCATGGTGTCCTCATGGTATGGTTCTTTGTTTCTTAGGGCTTCACAACATCTTGGACATTGCCGCGGAGCACGGCTTGCGTCTGTTTGTCCCCAGTACCATCGGTGCCTTTGGACCCACCTCTCCCCGAAACCCTACACCAGATCTGTGTGTGCAGAGACCTCGCACCATCTATGGAGTCTCCAAAGTCCACGCTGAGCTGATGGGAGAGGTAAAATATGAGTTTGTTCTTTTTTGTCATTCCAAAACAAGACCCCCCCCATAAACGGTCCACTCCTCTGGATATATTTGCAACATATTAAGAAACCATTGTTCTTCTCTTTTATTTAATGTTGCCACTAATTGATTCCTGTCTGTTCTCCCACAGTACTACCACCACCGCTACAGCCTGGACTTCCGCTGTCTCCGCTACCCAGGTATCATCTCAGCTGACTCCATGCCTGGAGGCGGAACCACAGGTGAGGGAGATGAAGTTCAGAACACATAAAAGGCTATATTCCTGTAGCACTTATGTCACGTCACATATTTGTTATGTTATTGACATATTCCAGAGAGTTAACTTGACTTCTATTTTTAAGCATGCAGATTCCTTCACACAGATAACTGCATCATCTGCATATTTTCACTTGTCTGGTTTTTAAATTGAAATACTTCCACACTGTGTCACTTTTTCATTCTTTCTATAGCTGATCCGATTGGTTTATGGCAGAATTGGTGTGTTCATGTTTCTCTGTTCTATCTCTGACCAGACTATGCAGTCCAGATTTTCCACGATGCAATCAAAACAGGCAAGTTTGAGTGCAACTTGAAACCCAACACGCGGCTGCCCATGATGTACATTGACGACTGCCTGCGCGCCACATTGGAGGTGATGGAGGCACCAGCTGACACACTGAGCATGAGGACCTACAACATCAACGCCATGAGCTTTACCCCTGAGGAACTGGCCCAGGAGCTCCAGAAACAGATGCCCGAGCTGGAGGTCACGTATGACGTTGACCATGTACGACAGGCCATCGGTAAGTTATCTTTTGATTTGAACAACAAACTGACTCGCCAATGTCACTTACACAGCAGTATCTATTTAACATTGGCCACCATAAGCTACTGGTCAAACCAGAAAATGTAAGGCTAAAAGCAGCAAAACCCCTGGGCGTATTAAACTGAACAAGAATGTGTTTAATTTCTCATGAATTGTTCTTTACGGTCACACGGCAATTGTTTCTTTATTCAAACTTTGCAAAGACTCACTTTATAATAAACAGGCTATTTGAAAATACTGATCTGTTGTTAGTTAACTAACTTCCCTTCTGTTTATTTCCAGCTGACAGTTGGCCAATGAACTTTGACGACTCCAACGCACGGAAGGACTGGGGCTGGAAGCACGATTACGATCTCCCAGAGCTCGTCCAGACGATGCTCAATTTCTTTGGCACAGATTCGTGCATGGCTCGTGCTAACTGAGGGCGCATGGCATCTGTCCAAGTATTCTTTGTACATAGTGTAAAGAATGACCAAAGCGAATAGAGAAACATGGCCTGTACATAGTCGTTCTCTCACTTCTCTCTGTAAAATCAGAAGGGCTCTGCTTGCCTGGCACAAGGCTACCGTGTCTTCAGAATGTAAAGGTCAGCGCGGGCTCGACAATCCTCCCCACTCCTGTCTATCTCCCCCTACTTTGCTCTCTTTCCCCCTTTTTTCTCCTTGGAGATTTGGTGAAGAGCAGTCTGCCAGAGGAAGGTTGTCAGCTGTATCAGGGATAGCAGTGTGACCTGTGAAAACTTGTTTGGATGAAAAAGGTGACATGCATTTTGATGAATTGCGCTAAAGTTTTGCAATGTTTTCTTAGCAAAGACTATTGCAATGTATTCTTAGCAAAGACTATTTAACAAACTGTTGCATTGTGTATTTGTAAGCTGTTTTCACTTGTTTTTCTTTGGAAAGCCAAATCGATGAGGGTTTGGTTTACTGTTAAACTTCCAAGAATTGTCAAAATTCAGGTATTCTGGGGCTGAAATCAAGTGGGTGCACAAATGCACAAGCTGCGTCCTTTGGTTGATTTTAAACAAAGTTGTGTCTTAAAATTACTGACAAGTAAATGAGCCTTATAACCTGCGGGGACAATTTCTGATGCAGTGCATCTGTATTTCGAGCGGCGCGGAGCAATAATTCTTAAGAATTGTTCTTCTGTTTATTCCAAGTAACATTATTTATTCTATCTGTTGGTGTTAAACATGTGTGGGGTTCACAAAGTCAAAGCTATGTTAACACTATTGTTTCTAAATGTTCCAGTCCACTTGTTGTTTTCCATCAACTCCCTTTGACACAAGGGAAATGTGACTCTGTATGCTACATTTACGTTTAGTCACATTTGGCAGTTTCAGTGTTTCAACATTTTGTAAAAGAAAATTGGTTTCTACATGAAGGTCTTAGCAGGTTCTTTCAATCACAACACGCATTGACAATAAAAGCCTTTTTCCACACAACCCTGCTTGATGTCATTTTGTCACTTTCATGACACGAAGGGAAAATTTAATAACAAGTTCATCTCGACTCTTGCATAAACTAACCGCAGGCGATGTTCCCTCAACTCTTGACCTCAGAGTGTTTGAGAACACACCTTGCTGAGCATTTGAGTACAGACTGTCCTCACAGTCCAACTCTGAAAAGTTCACTCTGGAGAAAGGATCGGTTTGTCTTTGCTGGTTTTGTATTTGCTAAAATTAGATTTTGATTTAAAGGGGTCAAGTGGTCTTACTGTGTTGCAAGATATGCAAGCTGTTGAGCCTTAAAAGTCACTTAAGAGCATTACTGGCAGTGTGTACAGTATAGATGCATGAACTCAAGCATTTGGTGATCTTTAATCAGTCTCAAAGTACAGTTCTCTTAAATTTGTGTTTTATTGGTGCGGCGACTGGAATCTGCAGCAAAAGTCAGATTGCATTGCAGTGCATTCCTGAGCAGGTTGAAACCAGCATTGTCTGACTGCAAAAAAAAAAAGATTTATGTATAGATATATTGGTTCAGTGCACCATGTAAAGACTTGAGCTGGACCTGCTTGCAGCTGAAACTTGTAATTCATAAAGAGTTTTATGTGTGCTCCAACCAAAATTGACACAAAGCATATATGACTTCAAGAATCCAAGAGTTGGGATGTGTATACGTGGAAATGTCCATTTGTTAGGATGGAGTAGAGCAGGGGTTTTCAAAGTCCAAGACTGTGGGCCGCCCCTCAGACAAAGCTTGGAAAAAGTCG